>JAGKQL010000015.1:23957922-23971363 GCA_018398635.1 Cyprinodon brontotheroides | reverse complement strand
ACACAACAGCAAATGCTCTTTTTAAAACATAATCAATGAGAATACAAGTTGGTATTGGAAAATGAAGGCTAATCATGTTTTGGGTGTACTATTCCTTTAAATATTAAAAAAAATAAATGGGAAGATGTTAACCTTTTAAGTAGATCTGTGGTTTTAATACTGTGTATGAAACAGTAAGCATCCATGATTCATTCATATAGAGGTGAGGACCTATGTAAACAACTCAGAGGTAATGTAAAGAATATGATGGTTCTCCTGAGCTGTTTTGACCCTGCTGCCCCGTGTTTATTTTACCACATCTGCTTTTTTTTTGTTTTGTTTTATTTTTCCTGTTGCTGCATTAATAACAGAAAAAGCTATGAAATCAATGTTGTGCCTGATCAATCAGGGACCATAATACCAGCCCTCTGCCATGCAGAAACAGAAAGGTGCGCCTCAATCTTCTCAGGACATAAAATCATTGGTTCTGCTTTGATACAGTTGAGTTGCTTTGAACAGATAATCCATGAAAAGCTCAACTCAAACACTAAAGTGAATGAAAGTGTTTTACGGCGCTCTGTTGATGTCATTTGAAACTGTTTGTCACCAATGAAATTTTCACGCTTGAGAGCGAAAAGGAGAAACATTACATGCTGTCATCAGGAACCAATGGGAAAAGGGCAAACCTTGATCAGTATTTGACATGGAAATTTTACAACCGTATCGTTTAACTAAACAATTTTCTCCTTAGAGGAAAAAAAAACACAATGTGAAAATGCAGAAGGGCTTTTAATACAGCTGTGTCATGATGTATGTCATGCATGAATGCAATCTACATCAGAACAGACTTATGATAACATTTAAAGTATAAAAACTATCTGTTCTAAAGAATATGTTCTCTTTATAAAAATGTATGCAGTTGAAAAATAGTTCAGAAAAGCATTTAAGCTGTAAAACCTCAGCAAGTTAAGAAATTATATTTGCTCATTTGAGAATAAAATGCTGGAAAAATGAATGATTACGATTTGAAGGTTTAAAAAAAAAACATTGAGAAACATAAATAATTGATAGCAGTTCTTATTCACCATATAGATTAATAAAGTAACACTTATAATAACAGTAAAAAACATTATTAAGAATAGTTGTATTATATTATTTAACTAAACCATGGAAAAGATCTAATCTATTAATATAACTTAACAGGGTTGGTTTATATCAGTGGCCATTTCTCATTAAATACTAGGGAGGTTAAACCTCACATGTAAATGTCGTAAAATTATTGGTAAAATATGCATTTTCAATGTAAATGTAGTGATTAAATTGTATTAAATATGCGCTAAAATCTGCCGGATTTCATGAGTATTGGAGCAGCTGCCAGTGTAGCTAACAGATCTGCTTAGAGTCTCTATACCTTAGAAATGATTAATCATGAATAAATTAGTTGATAATTTATCACTAATGTATCGATGACATTAAACCAATTAAATAAAGCCTGCCTCTCGAAGTGAAGGGAGTAAACAGAATTTGAAATGGAACACAGTTTGTAAAACTCATTTAAAAACAGAAACTAAAAAATAATTAACCTGAAAATATAAAATCTGTAAAAAATAAAAAAATGTATTTGAAAAGATAAAATTAAAACAAGCAAAATAATTCACAAACAAGCAAAATCTTACATAAATTCCTCTAAACCTTAAAAATGTTTTTCAAAAGTGTCATTATTGAATTGCATCTTTTTGTCATGAAACGCAGACAGAGGGACCCAGTATTCAAGGAGAGACAGTCAGGTAGGAAAGTTAAAAAGGTTTATTAAATAAACAAAAGTGGAGCTGTGGGCATCAGCTGACACTGCAGGATGGGGAGCTGGGGCACCGCCCAATCACAGACACTCTGCAGGAGAAACACAGGTAAATGACCACGCATTATCTGACTGAAGATGATGTTCTCAGTGAGTCACTTACCTGGTTTAGCAGTTCAGTCCATGAATGTCCCCAAATGTCCAGAGGACATGCTGGAAAAAGCGATCCTGGTCAGGGATCCAGAACAGACAGACTGAACAGGATCCAGATCAGGCAGGAACAGAACAGGTGGCAGGATCAGACTTCCAGGCATCCACAAAAGCTCCCAGGAGGGATGACTGGGACTAGAAGCATGACCAGGTGGTCATGCACAGGAACAGACAAGATCAGGTGCAGATGAGCATGCTCCAGTGGAAGAGGGTAGCCGAGACAGGACGTGGAACCAGAACCTGATGCAGGACTTTAAAGTGGTCTCCTCCTGGAGCCAGGCTTACTGGATAAAAACTGAACCTCCCCACATATAGAGAGCCAAAAACCCAGAGGACTCCGCGGGGAGGAACAGTGGACGATCAGGAGACGGCGAGACAAGCGAAAAACCCTCTTTCCACTGGCTGCTAGGATCCAGGACATGAACCAAGGCAAAAACTGAACAGACAGACTAACAAAAAGACAAGTAATGATCTGGCACTGAATGCTCAGGCTGAACTGAATTTAAACCAGAGGAAACAGGTGAGAGGAATAAATTATAATTGAGGCAGGGAGGGAAAACGACAGGTGAAAGGAATTACTACGGTATTAAGGGAGAGCAAACAGGGCACGTCATGACACTTTTCTTTTACAAAATGTGTTTTTTTGCTTGCAATATTCATGAAACAAAATTGACTTCATACTTTTTTGACCCATATAACTGTATAAAAAAAAACAAAAAATAAATGTATTGTCCCACAATGAGGAAATTCCGACTGGATGTATTGGGTGGATATAAATTACAAATGCACTCATAAAAAAAAAAAATTATTTTTAGGGTACAAGTTAGGGGTGTAAATCACATCCATCATGGCGATTCGATTCAGTATCAAATTCCTGGCCCAAGCGATTAGATTTGTGCCGATCACTCAGAATACACCCGATTTGATTTGATTCGATTAATCGGTTAATTAATTTTTTTTATTATTATTATTTTTTACACCTTACAGGCTAAACAAAGTTTCATGTTTGAAATAAATCAATGAAAGCTGTAATATCATTATGCATTTTCTTTAGAAACAACAACAAATAACAGAAGTAGAAAAGTTGCATCAAAAAATACTGCAAAAATACTGCAGAATATCAGTGTAATGAGTTCAATGCAATACCTGGGCTCCAGAGAAACTGTCAACATATTTTTTTTAGAATGTAATAAATATACTCAGGAAAGAGAGATGTTGCATAGAGAGTTAGACAGGAATAAAAAATAAACTACATATAAAGGAATTGTTTCAAAAGGTCATCTGGGGATGTAGTTTTGGGGAGTATTTTAATTTTCTAAGAAGAACGGGTATTTTTAGGGAGGAATATAATAGTTTGTCTGGTGCATACTCCATTCTGGAAGGTGGCGGTAATGCACCTATAAGTTGTTTACAATCCCGCCATTAAAAAGAAGAAGAAGAAGGCTCCAGAGTGTAACTACGCGTCACCGCCCCCTATGAGAGGCGGCTCCGGCTGCACCTCTCCCAGATTGTAGCTGACTGCAAACAGTGCAGCAGACAGGGAGCAAACACGGCTTGTTTTGTTTTATGACTGAAATTGAGAAAAGGCTTCTTTCGTGAAGTTTGACCAGCTAGAAGCTTGGCGAGGAGTGCTTGGCGGAAGCAGCTGGGACCCTTTTCCAGCTGAATCTTGGCCTCTTTTGGCCTCAAGTAACCCTCCGTGGAGTGGGACTAAACTTCGTCCCACTTCCTCGCCGCCTCGGCCGTATCTAGACCCACATTGTGTAGCTCAGACCACGCTTCAATATTGAGAATAATTTTAAAATATCTGTGTGAAGCTTACTGCAACACACTGCTGTAAGAGTATAACCAGAAAGCGCTGGCAGGAGGCGGCTGAAATAGGTTTAAGCGCCACCGCTTGGCGGGGAGGGGAAGGAGTGCAGCCCAGGAGCAAATGGGTAAAAGTAGGCCGGAGGAAAAAAAAAAAAAAACATGAATGATTATCTTGCGGGCGTCAGTGCGATGCATCCGGATGCGTCGGCTGTTGGATCGATGCATCGATAAAAAGCGATTATTTACACCCCTAGTAGAAGTCCTATTGTCTGACGAAAAATAAGCTTGAAGTGGCGTTTCTAACTTCATCTTGCAGTGGGTGAGATGCATTGCATCATAAGACAAGCATGATGCAGAAATACTAATAAATACAAACATGCTGCAATGAGACACATTACTGCTTTTCTTACAATGTACAGACTGTGGACCAACTGACCCTCCAGTTTAAGAGAAAATGCTCTGTTAACACTCCAGCCTAAAAAGTTTTATTTTCATAATGCTTGAAAGCAGCAGATCATTTATAGCAGCGCTATTTTCAGTTATTTAAAAATAGGATTTGAAACTCAGATTACCACAATCTGTCACTTTTTGACTATAAATAAAAGTTTATATTTAAAATAAAATGAACTCACTGTTCTGTCGGAGCATTAACTGATATTCATAAATCAAGAAGGCTGATGGATATTGGGGACTTTCTGCGAATCCGTTGGAGAGCAGACTGTTGGGGCAAACCCAAAAACAAAATGTGGGGATTTACATACCCACGCTGGGAAAGTTTTGGGAGCATTTATAGAAGAATGTCTTGGATGGAGTTTCCATAAAGCAAGCCAAATGAAAGGCAGAACGGACGTTCTTCATCAACCAATGGATTTTTATTCTGTTTTTATATCTTAGGGGAAATTCAAGTTTTACCTCAGATAACATGAACAGATGAGTACATTTACATTCCAGTTCTCACTTGTAAATGAGGACTTGTTTCTAAATGAGGCTGCCTCTGTAAAGCTTAATAAAAATACTCGCCCGGATGTAGTGGAGGTGAGGAAGATATTTTGTAAACATACTTTTGGCACCGTGTCAATGTACCCCTCTTCTTCTAATGGTTACATTGAACAGCAGATGTTAAACATCTTAAATCATGTCAGCCTGGTTTGTTAAATTTAAACATGATTTTAAAGTAATACAACAGTCATTAGATCTTCATTAAAGCAATGCTCAGGTGTATTAAAAAGGGAAGTGTGCTCCATCCGTGTGAAGCCATTTATTCTGCAGCAACTGCTAACGTAACGAATAAGGAATGTAAAAGGACAGTTCAGCTAACATGCTGCTGTACAGACCTAGGAGACATAGGGAACATGTGCCCCTTTGAATGATTAGGATTAGCTCCTTGACTCATCACACTATGCAATGCAATTACGGCTCTAAATAAAACAACAGAGCAGTAAAAACATAACTGATGGACCACGCAGTATTTGAGGCGAACAAAGAGTTAGATTTCTCTAAACGGTAAGTGAGCGGCGTCGACTTCTAAGGCAGGAACCTCTGTAGGAGGAGAAAAGCAGGTTGAGTGGCCATGTCTTTTCTGGAAGTGGGTGATAACAAACGTGTGAGTCACTAACCTGGTGTTATAGTTCAGTCCAAGGCCAGAGGGTGAGGTTGGCTCCAGCTGATTGGCTGCCAAAGTGACGCAGCAATTGCCACAGAGAGTTCCCAAGTACTGATGTATCAGTGGTCGGAGGACAGGCAGAAGATCAGAACCAAGCAGACTAAGAAAGGAAGGCAGGATAATCCAGAGGGGTCAAAGTCAAAGCTGAGGTTGGTGGCGTGCTCAGTTGTCAGAGAGAACCAGGAGGTCAGAGATCCAGTCAGTTGCCAAGGGAGAGTCCAGAAGTAGTCAGGTAACAGTTCAAGTTTTGATACACAGACAGATATTTGGCAGGAGTCTGAAGATGGGTCAGGCAAACAGATCAAACTGGGACAGGCAGGATCAGAGGTCGAGAGGCAGAACAGGTCGGGATCAGGTAATCAGATTACAGGTACGCCAGAAAGCTTCTCAGCAACAGCTCGAAATAATCTGGCAATGACGACTGGTCAGAAGGCTGGTTAAGATGAGCGGCAATTAGCAGGTAAGTAATCAGAGCAAACATCAGGGCCAAGATCATGACACTAATCACCTTACGGTTTTCTTCTCTATGGATCTACCTTGGATAGTTGAGTCTAAAATCTAGTTATTTTTTGTTATTCTTTTAATTTAAATATGGATATTTATAATGGCTGTGGATTAACAGTATTTTTCTATTTAAAGTCTGCACCTACAGTATAAACTCAAACAGATCCACATTTCCTTTCATCATGATCCGCTCTGCTCTAGATTGATATGGAATTGGAGAAGCCAAAAACAAATCAGGTGACTATTTCAGAGTAGCAGCCAGCAGCTGGACGCTACAGAAACTCCCCACTGGGCAGCTGGTGGAACTACTCTGATGAATACGATTTCTGCGACTGTGTCTTCATTTCTTCAAAGGTTTCTCCTGATCTAATGCAAGACAGACCGCTAAAGAAGAGCCTTACTGCCTAAAGTTGTCAACAACTACAACAAATCATTGAAAAAAAAGAGTTATGATGTTTAAAAATGCTCATTTCTACTACTAAAAAGATGCCTTGGTTCCCACCATTGTTGGTACAGTGGTTCTGTCTGTTTTACCAACTGTTTTACCAACAGCTAACCACCGTAAATCTATGAAGCAGTAGAGCTCTGCCTATGAAACCAAAACAGTAACTGTTCTCTTGTAACAAGTTAATAAAAACAAAAGGCACAGCACATTTTTTGAATTACTTCCACCTCTCAATAGATCAAAACATATTACCAATGTTATCTGACCACTTTTTGTTCACCTGATAACATGGGACTGTAACGATCTTGGGTTTTTGTTGTTTTTCTCCTAAGTTTTCAGTTTCAAATTCAGCCAGGTTTTTCCTTGTTTTCTAGCTTTATTGGTGTGTCTGGATTCATTTAAGTTGCTTAGGTTTTTCTGTCTGTCCTCTGTCGCCCCCTGTTTTATATTCCTTGGCTTCCTCATCAGCTCTAGTCACACCTGCTCCTATCAGCTCATTAGTCCTACCTTTGTTCAGTCAGCCATAAATACACTCCCTCTGCAGTCCCTCTTTGCTGGTTCCTCGTCTTATTTCGTCCTACCCTGGCTCCTCATGACTTTTCCCCCCTGATGTTTCCATGGTCCTGGTTAGTGGTCAATTCTTATGTTGGTTTTTGGATTTCAGTTTTGATTTACATTTTTAAGTTGGATTTTGGGATTCCTGTTTTGCTGCCTGATTTTTCATTAAACCTTCCAAGATCTCACCCCTGCCTCTCAGCTTCTGCTTTTGGGTCCTAACAAAAACCTTAAAACCAAATCGTGACAGGGATGAACCATGTGACAGACCATGTTGTGATCTGGATGGGAAGAACAATAGTCTTGCACTCTTTCTCTCCAACATTCTACTCCAATTTTTACTTCCAGAGTTAGCCCCTGCCTCTCCCCTGCTCTGCTGCTCTCTCTACCAGATGGACTGCTCTGATCTACCACTGTGGTTGGTCCTTTGCTATGGCCGCCTCTTCTCAGCTCAGGTGCTCTTTCTGTGAATGTTGCTCTTTCTGTGAATGCACTGATTCCCCTGCTGCTCCTCTCTGAGCTCCAGAATATTTTCCTACATTACCTTGATGATCCAGTTGTACAGTAGTAGCCATTCATAATTCCCCCACTTTCCTTGGCTGGTCCCTTAGGATTCCTTTTTTCAACATCAATCTTTGTACTCAAATATTCTTTCTGTCATGATTTGAGGACATTATGATCTAAAGAGAAGGACATTTTCCTGGTCACACCCTGTTATTCAGTGAAAGGGTGGAGTCAGAGTAAATAAATATGCATGCCAAGGAGAAAGAGGGGTTCATGCCAGTCGCTGGAAGTTGACTGCCCTTCGGTTGGCGTTTGACTGGGAAGAGCTATTTTGAATGGCTGCTGCTGTAGGTCTTGGACTCTCCAAACTGGGAGCATCTCTGGAGGATTTGCAGGACTCTTTGTTCGGCGTCACAAAGAAAATGAAGCACCCGACCTCACTCTGTTAAACCCCCGTCCACCATGTTGAAGTAAAAACCACAGCCAGCATACCGTATTTTCACCTACCTCATAAGGCGCACCGTACTGTGTGCTAAGCAGGTCTCAGTTATGTGTGCCATTACTGTATTTAACACACACATGAGGTGCACCAGATTATAGAGCGTGGGTTTTATATACGGTACATATATCCTCTACTACGTTTAAATACCTCTACTATGTATTTAAAAATAGAGCGGGAGCAAAACTGAGTATGACTTTGCTTTATTCATGTATTTATTACAAAGTATTAATCAAACCCCATCAAAGTCATCATCCTCTGTTTCTGAATTAAACAGCTGCGCTAAATCAGACATGCCGATTTCCCCTTCTTTGCTGTCAGAGTCACTTTCCGTGCGGCTTTTGCAAAAGCTTCGAACAACAGTGCCAGCAGACAGGTTAGTCCAAGCATCTACACTACAATCCATCCGGAAGCGGTGGCGTAACTTGCCCGGCGCCGCCTTCCACTTCGATGAAAACTGTGGTCTCCGTCCGGTCATCCATCGCTCCCAATGCCGCTCGCAGCCTTACTTTTTGAACGGCCGGTTGACACCAATGTCTAGCGGTTGAAGTTCCTTTGTCAGAACTCCGGGATAACAGCGAGCACAGCTGCTCATTTGTTTCACCATGTTTTCACATCAGCGTGAGATGGAGCGCGCATGGAGTCACAGATTAACAGCGATGGTGATGCGTGGAAAAAACCACCTGGTCTCCTTACATTCACCTCCCTCAGCCACTCTTTCATCATCTCCTCATCCATCCAGCCCTTTTCATTTGCCTTAATATCGACTCCAGAGGGAAAAGTCTCTTTAGGCAAATTCTTCCTCTTAAAAATCACCATAGGCAGCAGTTTCTGTCCATTTGCATGGCAGCCAATCCACGCCCACACTTCCCCTTTTAACGTTCTCATGATGGTCTCAACAACGTCCGCAGTAAGAACACGCATAGGGCGCACCACACATTTTGAGGGAAAAAAGAGACGTTTATATTCGCCTTATAGTCGTGAAAATACGGTATTCTAAGATGTGGTGAAATGTTTCGCCTAAGTAAAAGTTGAACAAATGCAAACAAAACTGGTGATTTTTTTGTAGGGTTTGTTTTCGGTGTGAACGCACCTTTACTGTATTCCCAAACCCCCAGAAATTTAATTAAGTTTTTATAATTTACACAGATATATTGGGACTAGTATAACTTGCTTTATTAGATTCATAGTAACCATGGATCTAATGTTTGAAAAGTTATTCACCTATTATGACAGAGAAATGCTTGAGCCCACTAGATTTTTTTTTTTTACAATAAAGAGATCGTATTATGAGAACAAAAGAAACCACATTGATTCCCTGCTGCAGTGATGCCACTCTGTTTGTAATCCACAGAGATGGAGAAGTAATTTAAGAGAGAAACCTGACAGGGAATCGCTCTCCTCATACATATTTGATGAGTTTAGAGTGTAGATATGTGGCCCTATTGTGGTAATACATTTCTTTACACTTCAAATTTACAGAATAGATATTACTTATTTACGACAGTAAGAAAAAACTCCTGGTCTTTCCTAAAGCTGCAATACAAGATAGAAAAAAATGGATGTAACCCACAGAGCTATTAGCAGATTCTCATCGAAACTTCAGTCCATTCAATTAGAAGAGAAGAATACTGTCTTATGAAATAGACCTCCTATCACTGCAGCACTGCTAAACTGGCTCAATTTCGAGTCTGGATCCCAGTTGGCAGATTACCGAGATTTCCGAAGCTCTTAAACTAATAAATCTCTTCCGAAACCCTCTTTTCCTCCTTACTCTGTTTACTATCAAAGAGCAATGTCGAAAACATCCAGAAAGCTGCTTCTCATCTAATTTCTTAATGGCTACAGTCTGGTTGATGTACTGTCTGAAAGCCTCAGTGTGTATTCAGACAGTAACAGAAGAAGAATCAGCCTAGACTATCAGCTGCAAAGAAAAGTCATTAATTTATCAATACAAGACATTTTCAAATCTCTTTTTCTGATTTCTTTGCTTTTTGATTTCAGGTATTTAAAACAGAACTTGATAACTTTTTTCCTTTAACACAAGCTTAGTCCGATCCCTCTGGGGGTGACCACACTGGAAAAACGATCTAGAAATAAGTAAAAATGTCTTAAATTAAGTGTATTTACCCTTAATTTGAGTAGGTAAAAATTAGATAGTTTGCCAATGGATTGAGTATTTTACTCTTAAAATAAGATATTTAGATAACATGCACTTGAAATAAAGCGATGCAATTGTGTTTTCTTATTTTGAATGCAAATTGTCTTATTCCACTGGCAAAATGTCTCTTACCTTCTCAAGTCAAGGACAAATGCACTTATTTTAAGAAAAAATGACTTATCTAGATGTAGATTTTTGCAGTGCAAAGTGTTTATGTGGTGACTGTGTTTCTGTATTTCCTTCCACCATCAAAAATTACACTACAAACATTAAAAAGGCTTTTAATGTTTGTTATGTAATTTTGGAATGATTACCTTTTTATTTCAATTAAGTCCAAATATTTTGAAATAATTATACTCTTTGTTGATTACAATTAGTGTCATTTCTACACACTGCTGCCTGGGACTGATATTAGTATTTAAAAAATCTAATAGATCTTTTAATCAAATACCATCTTCGATCTGTTTTGCTGTCAGACTAGTTTATTTTATTTTATTTTACACATCTGACTAGGGATGGGGAGCCGAAAACCGGTTCCTGTTCAGAACCGTTCCGTGATTTTCCCGATTCCATGGCATCGTTTGGCAGCTTGCTGAACGATTCTTTTCGATTCCTCGCAGCACCAGAGCCTAAAGCGCCGGCTCTGGGGATCACAACTTACGTCACGTTTTTACACGCCAAGTTACGCCAAGGATTGGAAGAACTATTAGAGGAGGAAGACAACGAGCTTTGGTCACTTTGTGAATCAAAGCCCCGTCTTTCCTTAGCCCAGAGGGGTGGATAGAGCTCAGGAAATCCAGCAATATCACTATAAAACTACTTGCCCTTCCATCCCATCTGCGAGGGATAGCGCCACACTGTGGTGGTGGAACAAAAACAATGAAATACGCTGCCCTTGCTATCTGGACTGGCTGAAAACTTAAATTACCCAATTACTGTGTGCAGGCTTCCTCCACCCCATCTGAGCATTCTTTTTGGGTGTTCTGATGGTTTCTGGCACTGGTTCCATTGTTGGGGTCTTCGCGGGAGACACCTTAAGCAGTACTGAAAGATCCTGTATCCTTCACTGGAGAAAAAGCAGATATGCTCATCATTCTGCAAACAGAACTGTTAATTTTCCCTACTAAATGTTTTATAATTAGTATTTTTGTTATTTAAAATAGGTTATTATCCCATCTTCATTTGTTATTAGACATTGTTGGTTATTAAGTTTGTTCTTGTATTCATTTTTCATTTAAACAAAGATGTTACTCCAGTTTCACATTTCCTGTGGACATCTTGATCTTGTTGAGTTTGTAAGATTGTGCAATAGTTAAGTAAACAAAGTTGATGCTGATAATCAAACTGTTTGTTCTCCTTTTTTTTCCCCAAATTGGAATCGAAAAAATAACCGATAAAGAATCGAATCGTTTCATAGAATCGAAAAGGGAATCAGAATCGTGAAAATCTTTTCATTTCCCAACCCTTCATCTGACCATGAACAACATGAGTTTTACTATCAATTTCCATACCTGCAATTATTATGAAGCCAGAAAAAAACAAATAAAAAAAACCAAACAAATCCCTGGATGCTGGTTCAACGGAGCAAACTCTATGCTGTATAGCTCTAGTTTCAGACTCTGTATAAAAAACTTGCATCAAAATTAAACTTAAAGCAAAAGGTTAGTTTTTGTTTTTTATTTTAAGAACAAACCACAACAGTTTATATAGACATAACTCAAATACTGTCAGATTTGATGCAGTATTCAGTGACTGTTTTTAAACATCTGCTGAAATCGTTTTTAAAATATAGTCATCCATTTTTTGTGGAGCAATCCATTTGATTAAATAAGAGCCCTGCTCAAGATTGGTAAAATCTGTAAAGCTGTGATCAAAAAATCTCACAATTCAGCTTTCTATTGCTGCTGCAAATCTCTGAATATATATTCAAAATTATAGAGGAGCAGCCGCTGTAACATAATAGTGTGTATCTATTTACTTACTCAAGCATTTGCTCGTCTTTCTCTCTTGACAGTTGCTTTGAGATGTTTCTGTTTGACAGTTGAAGCTATAATTCCCTTAATCCCGTTGCTTTTGGGTAAATTATTTCATATGGGAAGTGTGGCAAGTGCTTTTTTTTTTCAATAAGCAAGTTAATAGACTTTCACAACATCCACTTTGGGGTTACATGATTTACTTGTAGGCAACAAATGTAATGGATGAGACATCATTCATATGTAGACAACTGCTAATTTATAAAATTTCTGTATGTAGACAGGTGTGCCTACCCAACTGTAACCTTGAAGACGAGAAGAGCTTGAAGAAAAAGGGGAGAGGAAGCTATGACGTCAGAGTGGAGGGGAATCACCACATCTGTGCTGTCAAATGGTATGACAACAGGGTGTCACACTCCTTCATCCTTTGCTGGACCTGAACCTGTGCAGAAGATTCAACGCTGGGACAAAGCCAACAGAACCTACATTGGAGTTGAGAGGCCTTACATTGTTGGTGCCTACAACAAGTACATGGGAGGTGTGGATTTGTTGGACTCATTTACAGCCAAATACAAGTTCCCCATCAAATCCCGTCGCTGGTACATGTACATCTTCTGGCACACCATCATTCTCCCTGTGGTCAATGCCTGGCTCCTCTACAAGCGGGACTGCAAAGCTCTCAAGATGTCTAGCAAAGAGACAATGAACAGGAGACAGTTTCAGGCACAGGTAGCATCCTCTCTCATCCTGGTAAACACAACACTACAAACTCCAAAGAGAGGACGGCCATCTCCAGGCAAAGAGAGCCCAGCAACACATGCGGTGACATCAGGAAGCCCTCTGAATGCTCAGAAGAGACAGTCCAAGAGATGTGCACACCTCCCATTGGACCTAGTTGCACATTTCCCACAAAAGACAGGGAGAGGACGCTGTAGACACTGCGATGAAGGATACACCAACACGCAATGCAGCAAGTGTGATGTTTGCCTTTTACTGCTTTTCAGAGGACAAGAACTGTTTTTGTTAGCCTGGGTGCCATTCCAAACTTAGTCCGCCCACAGCGTTTGAGGGTGGGAAGTTCGGTCTGGCATTGCTCAACAGTAGCGCAGTATGCTTTAGCACAATATCTGGCGGCCCAATCAAATTGTCAGGGCGGGCTTTATATCTCACGCATGATGGACAGATGATCAGCGGTAACGTAATCAACCACGTCACCAAAGCGGGCCTTGGGCGACAACAACAATAGCTGCCGCCGGCCGCTGGAGGTTGAGGTGTGTAGATTCTGCTACAGGTCTGACAGAAGATATCGCCAGCAATTTAATTTTAAAAGAGGAACAG
>JAGKQL010000015.1:23931614-23953994 GCA_018398635.1 Cyprinodon brontotheroides | reverse complement strand
TACATACTGGAAAACAAGCAATCAGAAAGAGAGAAGATGGAACTACGTGATGCTACGTGAAAGGGACAGGAAAGAGCAGCAGCTGCGAGAGGAAAAGAAGCCACTGCTGCAACAACGCGGGATTGTAAATTATAAACATGTTTTTCACATCCAATTATTGGTAGGGACAAGTAGGTCGATCCAAAATTTTGGTAGGGACATGTCCCTATGGTTCCTATGCAAAGCTACGCCTATGCCTCCTAAATTCCTTTCTCTTCACATTATCCTACCCTCAGCCTTATAGTCCCGCTGTACCTTCTATCCTTCACATTTTGATTCTTCATATTCCCTTTATTTAAAGTCTGCTGCCAGACACAGTGAGGCCAAACATTCGCTTTGTGTCCTTAACAATGACAGCTACAGAGTTCTTCACTTGTCTCTCCCTTGTGTCTTTTATAGTAGGTCTTAACAGAAACCAAACCTTGATAGACCAAACAGTTAATCCCTCTTTCTTGATCCAATAGAAAAACTCAAGCACAGTGAGCAGAGACAGCGAGAGGGGATTGGAAAGCCATGTGTGGACTCTGAAGGGCTTTGCTGTGCTTGTCAAACATAAAACTTTTTATTGTGAGTCTTTGGACGTGTGACTGTGTGTTATCATATTGCAGATGCTCATTTTGCTAGCCTTTAGTGGCGTAACTCCAGTGTCAAGCCTCCAGGTGTTTATTCTCACTGTGCAAGTATCAAGCATGCATAAAAAGAATAAGTTAAAAGTTGGACACGAAGAAATAACTGTCATTTACAAAAAGACTCAATAATGAATGAGAAAACCACAAACCTTTTTAAATTATTGTCTGCTCTTTATTCCTCTCTTATCCTTAAAATACATCATGGCAGTTCATCAACCTGCCCATTTGTTGGAGATTATTAAACTCTGCTTCAAGCCATTGACATTTTACCAAAAGCTATATTTAAGATGTTCTCCAGCCTGTTTGGCCTGCCTTAATCTTCGTTCTTAATAGCAACCTGGTGGCGTTCCAACGTGATTAAAGAAAAGCACTTAACATCTTAAGAGGGCCTTATTAATGTTAATCAGGAAAAATTCAACCAATTAAATTTTAATACTTCTTCCCCCACATCTTTTTATCAGATTTGTACAGGTTCTGATTTGTGTGAACTGTAACTGCATTATTTTGGTGTATCAGGTAGATTCCAAGTCCTAGTCCAAATCCCTGTCATCTAATGTGTTACTTAATGGATTAGTGGATTATAAAAACTTTTCAAATGAATGAAACTGATTGTATAAAAATTGTGTGGCTTTTTAAAAAATCAAAACTTTGTAAAAACTCATCTAAACGTAAAGTTCTATTGATTTAAAAAAATAAAGACAAAACTAGATTTTTTATAGGTTTACATTTTATATCTTCTATTTTTAATGCTCCTTGTAGGTTTAATCTTTTCTTTATTGTTATTTGAAGGATGGGGGTCCATCTATTGAGGGAGTGGCGGCCTATTGGTTAGGGCGTAGAGCAGTGTTGTGGTCAAGACCAGCTAACCCGAGACCAAGACAACACCAAGACCAGAGTGTATTGAGACCGAGACAAGACCAGAGTGTATTGAGATCGACACAAGACCAAGACTTTTAGGGTCCGAGACCAAGTCAAGACCAAGACCGACGGAAGTCGAGACCGAGTCAAGACCAAGACCAGTGCCAGTATGTGTCAATAAAATGTGAAACATGATCAAAATCACTAAAATTGATCTAAAAGACTCACATTCACATAAAAACACCTAAATATTTAACACACAGAACTGGAAAAACATAAACATCTTTTTAAGTAATAAGTTGGATGTACTCCCTACCGTCTCTGATAGTGAAGCACGGCAGAACTTACATTGCGCTGTACACTTTTTTCTCAATATTGCTTTACAAATATATATTTTTTTTTTGGGATTTAAATAGCCGAATTTTATAACCGATGATTTGGCCGACATCTTATCCCGTTCTCAGACAACCACTTGTGACTTTCAATCGAGCTGCTGCAGCCCGCGCAAACAAACAAAAAAAAAAACAAAACATGCATTTTACCAATGAGACAGGTTATTGCTTGGATTTGAATCCAAGAATCCAATAAAAAGAAGGATCTTAAAGAAATAATATTCTGATGATTAGCGTTATTTCCACAGTTGTGGTCTTGACCGGGTCTTTAAATAAAATGCCTGAAATCCTCAGACCGAGACCAAATGCGGTCAAGTCGAGACGAGGGCCGAGACCATCAAGGAAAATTGTCTCGAGACCAAGACCGATCTCCATCTCGTACTACAACACTGCCGTAGAGTTAGAGGAATCCTGAGGTTCTGGAGGTTTGAGCCCTCCCAAGCACTACTTCAAGAGTGCCACTTTCTGGCTCTCTCTGAGCAAAGACACGATAGCGATAAATGTCAAGCACTGCTTACCAAGGGGATGGGTTAGTTGCAAAGGTTAACTTCTCCAATGTGACATCAATAAAGTTCGAATTGCCATACGCTGGTGTTTGACCCAAGCAGTAGGTTGCTTGGATCTAATGGAGCATGTATATGTAAAAGCAGAGGCTATGCTTTACTGTTAGCATAGACTTATTTGAGATGACGCCTTGTGGATGGACAAGTCGTGTGGATGGTGGGTGTAGTTTATAGAGAGTATTTTGACTTTAAAAATTGTGTTATAAGCTAATGTGGGAGCTGTGTTAAATGTGAATAGCAGACTTTAAATAGATATCACTAAAGCTGCAGCACCAGAAGTGCTTTGGAACTTGATTTTGGATCCCCTGAGGTCCAACTCCAACACATGGGTGTCGAGTTAAACACGGTAAATGGCATGTGTACTTATATAGCTGCCTTTTTTTCCAAGTCAGGAGACCCGACAAAGCGCTTTTCACTACATTCATTCACCCATTCCAGCACACACACTGATGGTAGCAAGCTACATTGTAGCCACAGCTGCCCTGGGACTCACACTGACAAAGCCGAGGCTGCTGCGTGCACTGGCGCCACCCACTCTGACCACCATCAGTAGACAATGCAGGTGAAGTGTCTTGTCCAAGGACACAGCAACTGCTGAACGTCAGCCGGGATTTCAGGGCAAACTCCAACATCCAACGCCACTATAGCCCCATAAACACATACAAATACTCCAATTTTTGTTGTTGTTGCCATACGTATGCATTCTATGTTTAGATATGGGTGATTTTGGTCCAAAGTCATGACAAATTTAAGACTATAAGTCACAAAAGGCACAAATGGGAGCAATAAGGCTGCCTTAGTAAATTTGGAACAGTTATACAAAGCTGACCGACTTCCTTTGTTGTTGTTTTTTTTCGAATTTATTTTGCTAATGGTGTGTTTGAACCAAACAATTTGTGGTCACCACAACAGGAACAGGTCTGGGTGTTAACAGGAAGGGAAACAAAACAATGTCTGAATTGATTGATTAATCATGATTTTAAAATAATGTCCTGCCATTAAAATAAAGGCAAACTCCAGCAAATAATGAAAACCATCTTATCAGGTAATTGTGTTTTACACCAGTTATAGTACAGAATATCATAACTAAACCAACAGGACTCTGAAATGCTGCCTGGTTACCCTAGTATGAATGAGTTCAAGTATCTTTAAGGAGTTTCTTTTGTGGGTAAAGACAAGCTGTAGATGGATGAACCGCTCAAGGGTTTACAATGTTGCTCTTTTCCATATCTGTTGTTTTACCTTAAAGTAAAATCATCCTTTAGTAATAAGCACCCATCTTTTCGTAGCGCTCTCTAAAAATTTCCGAAAATACAAATATACAGTAGCAGCATTCAGCATTCAAAGTAACCTGTAACCTGACTCCGCCAGATGGATTTGCTCCGCATATCCATCTGGAAACCTTCGTATAAGTAATTTTTGGGAAGGGGCGAAAATACTGGTTAGCTGATTGGCCTATGTTGGTGATAGAGCGGGCCAAATAAACCAATCAGATCAGCGCGAAGCATATGACTTGCTAACAGAACGACGGCGAAACACAACCACAAGCCAGGCTACTCTTGCGAAAAAACCAGTGGAGAGAAGAGCAAAAGCATCTCTTTCCTCTGAGAAAAGCCTCCAGAGCAGTGTTTTGCTCTTCTTTCAGTGAAAAGAAATACTCTGTAATTCCGATAAAACTTGCTTTCGATAGCCGCGCTAGCGCTAGTTTCATGTCGGCTGAAGCCGCCATGTTCTTTAGACTGAACTGGCAACGCTTCTCATTGCGTCACACCTCAACCGCCTCAAAGCCAAGCGCTGATTGGACGTTACGATTTGGTGAAGCGGCTCCAAAATTTTCTCTTTAGCGGAGAGTCTCCGAGAGACTGATCTGCGAGGTGAAACCTTGAAGCTCGCGGCGATCCGGGATGGTCTCACGAGCTAGTTCGCAATGGCCTCTACTGTCATCCGAATGGCAGCCAACTCCCCCTGCAATGGCAAAATCCCTCCATGAACCCAACAGCACAAAACCACCTTCCACTGCAACTCCCAGGATGCGAAAGATCCTTCTCTCTTAAAAAATTGATGTATAAAAAGAACTGTATAGAACCAGCCAGGGCCGACAAGGGCATGCGAAAGTGGTGAAAATCTAGATAACTACTGCATAATTTAAAAAACATCCCTTCCATGGTGGGAGTTGCATGGTAGCAGGGTCTGACCATGAGATGGCCTGCTTCTCTGTAGATCTTAAAACATTGATATATAAAAAAGGAACTGTATGAGACCATCTGGAAGGACCGACCAAGGGGCCCATTAAGGGGTCCAAAGTGGTGAAAATCTGAATGGCTACTACTGTACGTTTTAAAAAACATCCCTAAAATTGTTCTTGAGTGAAAACCATGGTGGGAGTTGCATGGTAGCAGTTGGTAGCACTGTTGTTATGTAGCTTAGGAGGAGAGCATGGGTTCCATAGGTTGAAACCCTGGCCTGGGAGTCTCTCTAGGTACTATGGCTTCCTTACAGCATTTAAAAACATGACTGTTAATTAGTCACTCTACAGTGCATTGCCCTTACTAATGAGAGTATGAATGAATGATCCTTGGTAGAGACTAGCAATCCATCTAGGGTGTACCTGACTTCCTTGCCATTGACAACTGGTAGTAGCCATAGGGAAAAGCAGGTATATAAGGTCTGAATCTGTGAAGTATAATAAAGTAACTTCATTTTAACCTGCAAGCCAAAGTATGCAATGGAAGTATACTACCCAGCTGACATCAAACAACCATTTTCAGAGTGAAGCAAAAGTTAAAATAGGAAAAGAATAGAAGAAGGACATTTAAAGATAATCATACCCTGAGGATAGTAGTGTTATGTCATGTTATTAAAGCACCCCTTTGTGTCTGTTGGCTTTAAACATGATCCTATTCTGAAAGATATTGGCTTTTATTTTAGTATTTTTCTAACTGCAAGCCTGCTTTTCTATTATCTTTCCCAAGATCAGCCCAAAAGATTTGCCGCTCGTTCATGGGGGTCAACAAAAGCGAGAGGGAGAGAAATGGATATCGATAAAATGATTAAACAGAATTGTAATATAAAGCAACGTAAAGTGGTCATTTCATAAATGAAATGTTTGGGACAATTCACATAAGTGGTAAAGATATAGAATAACTGTTATTCACCTTTATTCACCAAAAATACTGTTTAGATGGAAAAGTCTTTGAAATAAATGTAATGCTAAAATGTACTTGCAAAACTATACTTCCTTTACTAAGTGCTTGGGCTCCCTCTTTCACATTAGGAGAGGAGCATCATCATCTAGAAGAAAACCTGCTGCTCCCTGACATAAGGAGGAAGTTTGGTGAGTTAGTTGGGCATCTTAAAAGATTCTCCTGGAGTGCTTTCTCTTCGAGGTTGTTTGGTTGCCCCCTACTGATAGAAAACCCTGGGGAAGACTTTGAACTCAGGAGAAGGTGTACACCTTACCTTGAAAAACCTTAAAATCCCCTAGAACAGTGGTTCCAAAACTTTTCTTGTTGGGCCCCCCTGTGGTTGTGAGAAGATTTTCGCACCACCCAAGTACCGACTACCCCCCAACCCCCCTTAGTCAAGTTACCTGCAGTATTGCTACAAAATAAACTACAATCTCCCTTAAAAGCTACTTCTTTCAAAGTGCAAATATATTATTTATTTATTTTGCTGTCAAACATAATTCAACAATGCTATCAATATGTATCCATTGAAGCAAATATTGATAATGTATTCTATTAGATTCTACCACACCTTCAACCCCAGGGGACATTTCCCCCAGTTTTGGATCCACTCCCCTTAAAAAAACCTAGAGAGAGTAATGTCTAGGTTTCCATCTTGGACCTCTAAGCTTAGCAACTGTATCTCAGTGATTTGAAGACTGTGTTGGGATGAATAGCTTAATGTTAACAAACTAGATGTTAGTAGAGCAAGATTTTTAACAAAAAGTGTTACAGTTATGCAATAACTGTAATTAATGGTTATCTAAAACATGATAATTATTCCTATATTCTTTAGCATTCTCTCCTTCTGCCTTATTTTAAACACAGGATGTAGTTCATGGTTATTATTTTTTTTTTATCTGAAGTGATTATTACTGTAATATATGCTATTGTTTTCCTTAAGTATTTTCTGCTTCAAGTTTCATTTAGTTTAAAGATAACATAATGTTTGGGATTTATTTAATTTCTATGTTTTAACATAGGACAGGGCGTTTCACATTTTTAGAAATTAACCAAAATTTAGTTTTTCTGTGTTACTCATTCATTAAAAAATCAAAATGTCTTGAAATCACATTGGGTCAAGACACATCTCCCTAATGAGGTAAATCAGTCAGTATCTGGTTGCTATCTATGAGCCTCTGTGTATATTATATACCCATGGATGAAACACGCCGCCTTTCTCTTTGATGACTTCTACTATTTTAGTCGCTCATTAAAATGACAAATGTTCAACACAAATAATTGATTATCATAGCTTTGTTTTCTTTGCGTTTGTAATGTCCCCATTGTAGGAGAGCTTCAATTTCTTTTTTAACACCGAAGCAAAAATAACCGAAGGGAACAAAAACTCCCATGATGAAAATGAGGCTAATGAATTTCTAGTTTCTTATTTTCAGAACTTCAAATGATCAGTGGCATTTCTTATCTTCTGACACATAAAGCCATTGAATTAAAGCATGGTGTCTCTTCAAAATAAATCCTCCTTTATAAACAAAGCTAAATGGAAAACCTGTATAAGTTATTGTGTCTTCTTGAACATAATAAGCTTGATCTATCTTTAAAAAGTAAAAAAGATAGTTACCTTTTAGGAATATGGTACTAGTCCTCTTCTGATTATCCTGGAATGGGTTGTGGGGTAGCAGTCTGAGCAGAGGTGCCCAGAGTTCCATTTCCCCTAAAACCTCCTTCTGACCCTCTGAGGGAAGCCCCAGGAGTTGAGCCGACAGACCTATACCCCTTTCCCACTAGCCAAAAAGCCTGTTTAAATATACAGCTTTTGGTGGCAGTGTGAATGGCTCACTTACCCGGGTCAACCCAAGTCAAACGACTCGGCAAGAGACCTGGGTTAGAATTGCCTTCAAACGGCTTGGCTCAGATCGGCATACCGTAGGAACATCAGACCTGGGTCTACCCGCTAATTCACATGATACCATTGAGTTTAAAGGAGAAGTCCTGTCAGCAAGGAATAATCAATGGCTCAATATCCATACCTAAAAATTATACGTTCGCGTTAATTTAATGAATTAAACGTAATCAGTCAAAAAAATAAAACAACAATTTTCATCGCGATCACCGAGTCCGAGAGCAGCCATTTTTGCCCAGATATAGTAACACCTCACTCCTGACATCGTCCGGCAGTGATTTCAGGGGTGTGGTAAGCTTTAGCGCATTACTCCTACCTGGTTTACAAGCAAAATCAATGTGGGAACTACTAGTACACATCTGCAATCAACAACAATTTAAGATTTCCAGAGCACTTCACCATTGAATTCGTGAGAACTATAGATAAACTGACCATACCCGCTGCATGGCAGTTGGATGTTGTAATACATCGGGTAAAGTGGAAAAAACATCAAGTTATTTCACCTTTCTGATTCATGATCCTGCACGGACGGGTTGGATCGTTGGATTGCCAACTTGAAGAGGGAGGATTTGCCATCGAACTTCTGGCCAGAGAAAAAACGCTTCATATAGCCAACATTTCAAAGAATGTTTTCAAGAAGATTTAGATAACAACGTGTTGTGACAAACATCAAATACAGCATTGAGACTTGATCAATACCACACCGTGAAGTCATAAATTGTTAGGTGGCAGTAGTGTTCTTTGACAAACATGGATGTCACCAGTAAAGCACAGATCTTAGCCTCTCCCAAGAGGGAAGAGGCTAAAAGGGCAGAAGATCTTCACCCTAACCTACCTCTAAGGGAATGCCTGGCCACCCTGCAAAGGAAGCTAATTTCAGCAGCTTTTATCCGGGATCTAGTTTTCATTTCATGATTTCATGACCATCGTTGAGAGTAGGCATTTAGACAGATCTGGCACCACAACAATCAATCTATTTGCTCCTTCTCCACTCACCCATTGGCAGGACCCCAAGTTATTTAAACTCCTCCGGTTGAGAAAGGAGCTCTCCTTGAAGCTAAAGAGGGCAAGCCACCTTTTTCAGGTCGAGATCCATAGCCTCAAACTCTTGCCATCTTTGCCATTTTGCACTCTGCTGCAAACCTCCCCAGTACTTTTAGGAAGTACTGGGGAGGTACTTCATGAGTTGATTTGCTGCACTTTCAGGTATTAAAACCACTTCCAGTCCAATCTGCGTATTAAATTTAACACCCAAGTATCCACATCGCCTTAAATGTTTGAGAAACAACTTGACACTCTCAGTAATGTGGTAAATGTCAGCTGTGTTCCATGATGCAATCTCTAATTTCTTCCACATAAACATTCCACACTTAATTGTTCAATCTATCACAACAAATTGGAAGCAATTATAAATGGCAGCGACCCCTAAACAAAGTGATGGGCTACGCACAATTATAGAAAGGGCTCAGTAGATGCTGAGGAGCATAGTGCACGTGATGTGCATATATTGAAACTTTCTAAAAGATCAATTGCCATAGAGTTTATAGATTGATGTCCTTCATATAAGATCAAGAACAGAGCACCAAGATTTTATTTGAATGAGTTTCCATGGCAGCTGTATCCAGAACATACATGAACAAGCCTGTCTACTCTCTTACATGGGGTCATCTTTGGTGCAAAGGAAAATGGTGTATTACTTCTTCTCAGACATAGAGCATATACCCTCTGTTCCAAGTAAAAACAAAAAACAAAAGCCTTAATGATTCCGCAACAAAGACAGTTTTATAGACCGGACTTTCTGGGACATTTTAAGGATGACCCTTACTTGTCATGGTTACTACACTATATAGCAAACCCTAAAAGTCATAGATGAGCAGGTGTCCTGCATTACATTACTGACTGGAACATACAATGTGTGTGTATGTTGCCAAGAGTGTGCAGGCAAGGATTGTATTTTTTGGGATTATTGTTGTGTGTGCCTTAATTGTGATTTCTACTCAATCAGCAAAGACTCCTTAATAGCAAAGTTTCATATTTTGTTCAGCTGATGTGTGTTTTCTTTTTAGATTTGGCGAAAAGCGGTACATTTTATAAAAAGGGGTGATAATGCTGCGTGTGCAGGTAAATATTGCTGTGCAGGATTATTAGGCAACATATAATAAAAACAAAAATATATATACCCATTTTCACTTTGTTTTGCCAGAATTATAAATAAATATAACAGCTCAAAGAATTTGAAACAAACATTTGCGACATTCAATAACAAAATAAAACAAATCGCTTTGACCGTATAGCCGCAGCACTTTCTTCACCATGTGGCGGCTCAAAAGCCTTCCCGTCCACAGATTCTGCAATGGTATTATTTGTCTGCGACTTTGCGGTTACATTCAGATTGCGTGCAGCAGCCACCACAGCCTCCCAGACACAGTTCAGATAGGTGTACTGTGTTCCTTCCCTGTAGTTCTCATAGTTCATGAAGGATTACAGGTTCTCGTTGGGGTTCAGATCAGGTGAACAAGGGGGCCATGTCATTATTTTTTTCTCCTTTTAGACTTTTTCTGGCCAGCCACGCTGTGGTGTATTTTGATGTGTGTGACGGAGCATTGTCCTGCATGAATATCATGTTTTTCTTGAATGATGGCGCGACTTCTTCTTGTGCCACTGTTTGAAGAAGGTGTCTTCCAGAAACTGGCAGTAGGTCTGGGAGTTGATCTTGACTCCATCATCAACCCGAAAAGGTCCCACAAACTCATCTTTGATGATACCAGCCCATACCAGTACCCCACCTCCACCTTGCTGGCGTCTGAGTGGATAAGGAACTTGCTGCCCTTTACTGATCCAGCCTGGTGTTCATCCATCGGGCCAATCAAGACTCACTCTCATTTCATCAGACAAAAACACCTTGGAGAAATCAGTCTTCAGATATTTCTTGGCCCAATCTTGACATTTTGTCTTGTGTGTCTTGTTCAATGGTGGCCTTTGTCCGGCTTTCCTTAGCTTGGCAAGGTCCCTGAGTATTGAGCACCTTGTGCTTCTTGGCTCTCCAGAAATGTTGCAGTTGCTCTATGAGCTCTGAATTATGTTGCATCTTCTTTTTTCAACATACTTTGTTTGCCCCTGTTGGCTATTTGCCATGAACGGCTTGATTGTGCAATGATACCGCTTCAAAAGCTTGACAATTTCCAAACTGCTTCACCCCTCTGAAAGACATCTGACAATTTTTGACTTTTCAGAGTCTGTCAAATGTGTATTCTGACCCATTTTGCCAAATGAAAGGAAGTTGCACATCTTATATGGGGTGTTAATATCATTATACAGCTTGTAGTAGGACAACATGTATGAAAAGGATGAGTTTGAAATACTCATTTGCCTAATAATTCTGCACATAGTGTAGTCAAGAACTTCATCTAAAAGGAATGGCAACAACCAGGCCAAGATCAGAGTTTGACTTATGTCTGCAAAATTTGAAATGTACTAATCGTCTTCATGTTATCCGGGGCAAAGTCGAAGCAACATTCTCAGCAGAGACTACCAGATTTTCTTCTCTCACCAGACACCTCTTCCTTTGCCAGAGGATGGTCTGTGAGATGGCCAGACATGCCTAGAACAACTTCCGAGGGGTAGCATCCAAGACTCATCTGGAAAAGATCTCTAAGCCACCTCAGCTGGCTCGTCTCAATGCAGACGAGAAGCGGCTCTATTCCTAGCTACTCGGATAGCCAAACTCATGACCCTATCTCTAAGGGAGTACCCTTAGTGAAAGCTTATTACAGCCGCTTGTATTCTGGATGTCGAGGAGGAAATAAGTTGAAGAGGAAACATTAAAAGATTCTTCTAAAACTTATGGGTAGCTTTTCCTGGAGAGTTAAAACCATTAGAGCTGCTAAGAGTGGACAGCAAAGATTCAGCACACACAAAAGTAACCTTTTTTGCATTAAAACATATATTAACCGATCAAGTGTGTATATGTTCTATTACCTGTGCATTTCTTTTTAAAATGTACTGTCATATCAAATCTGCAAATGTCTAAACAGTCTTACCAAATGAATAAGATATTTGTCCAGTATAGGCTTTACAATTCTAAAAACTCAGACAATATTCTTGACGTTTACTGAATTTATAAATCAACAAGCACGCCTCTAAAATATAAAGGTCTTTTAGGTAATTGTATTCAAGCACATGTTGATTTCAGTTCAAGAAAACTCAGGTACATGTCATATGGCTACTTAGAAAAAGATTAAAGCAGAAAATATAATCCTTCAGTTGTCAGTAATGCTTCTACCTAACCATTATGATAATTATACATGCCCCTGATATATTTATAGGCGACTTTTAAAGAAAGTGTTGCATGACAAATAAGGAAAACCATGTAACTCAGGCTATATGCTATGAAAGTTATAAAAGTATTCATATATAAATATGATATAAATAAGGACACAATAAATATTTCCCTGAGGTTACAGGGCATGTTTTTAAATTGCCTGTCCAGTTCCACTCCTACCCCTACCTACTAACCTGTGGAGATGGACACAAGCCCCCATATGCCCAGCGATGAATGAGTGTTAGACAAATACAGGAAATGGATGGATGGGATGTAGTATACTACTGAATAAATCACAAAAATTAACCTCTGACAATGTGGAAACATTTAGAAATTATCTTACGGGTACCTTGTTAAAAATTATATCTCACTCAATGCATGGCCAAGAAATTATTTTCTCATGCGCTCATTTCTTTCCTTCCCCATCCAATACTTATTGGCTTTCTCTTTCTCACACTTCTGTCCATCACTTCAAAGAAAGGCTGGAATTACAAGCGCCAACAGACGGGCCTTACTGCCCCTTCATAATGAATGAAGATGTAGTTTCACGACTCATTCCATGCTAAGAACTACAATCCACCCACCTAACCTCCCCGGAGAACCTTCTGGTTCAGAATCTGGCTGGATTTGGGCTAATTGCGGAAGCGCGTTGGCTCCAAAATAGCTACAGATAAGTCTTACTCCTCTGTCAGGTTTTATTGCACATATGTCAAATGCCTCCATCGATACAGGGAGAGACTGTCTGTTACTTTTGTTTAAGAAAAGTATATAGATGTGGTTGAAAAAGGATCTCAAATGGTTGGCTGTTTTTGAAAGACAGCTTTAAACTGATAGTAATTGATTAGAAATTTGTCAGTCTGCAATCAGGGTTACAGGATGACAAGTAAGGGCATAAATTAGGAGGAATACGGCGTACAGAATACAGAAATCTCTTACTTTAATGACAAAATTCAGACTCCTCTGTTCTTCAGAGGGCAATTGGCTTTGTGACCTGACTGTTGTTACCGTTAGCTTCCAGTGACAGATGAGCCATTGGAATAAGGAGCTCTGAGAGCAGCCTGTAAGCACTAATTTTGCCTCAGGAGACAACAGTGCAGCATAATGCTGACTGTAGGAGTTAAACTGCAGCATATCAAAAACAAGCGGCCATGTTACCTTTCATTGACAGATAAATGATTTTAAGGACAAGACATTGTTTTCTTGATTTCCTTTATGTAACACATACACTCAATGGCCAATTTTATTAGGTAAGGTACACCTGTCCAACTGCTCGTTAACACCAATTTCTGCTGCAGCCAATCACATGGCGACAGCTCAGTGCATTTAGGCATGTAGACATGGTCAAGACAATCTCCCTGCAGTTCAAACCGAGCATCAGTATGGGGAAGAAAGGTGATTTGAGTGACTTTGAACGTAGCATGATTGTTGGTGCCAGAAGGGCTGGTCTGAGAGTATTTCAGGAAAACTGCTTGATCTACTGGGATTTTCACTTTACGCACAACCATCTCAAGGGTTTACAGAGAATGGTTCCGAAAAAGAAAAAACATCCAGTGAGCGGCAGTTCTGTGGGCGCGAAATGCCTTGTTGATGACAGAGGTCAGAGGAGAATGGCCAGACTGGTTCGAGCTGGGATAGAAGGGCAACAGTGACTCAAATAACCACCCGTTAACAACCAAGATGGGCAGAAGAGCATCTCTGAACGCACAGTACGCCGAACTTTGAGGCAGATGGGCTACAGCAGCAGAAGACCACACCGGGTGCCACTCCTTTCAGCTAAGAACAGGAAACTGAGGCTACAATTTGCACAAGCTCATCGAAATTGGACAATAGAAGATTGGAAAAACGTTGCCTGGTCTGATGAGTCTCGATTTCTGCTGCGACATTTGGATGGTAGGGTCAGAATTTGGCGTCCACAACATGAAAGCATGGATCCATCCTGCCTTGTATCAACGGTTCAGGCTGGTGGTGGTGGTGTCATGGTGGTGTGTGGAATATTTTCTTGGCCTTATTTGGGGCCCCTTGGTAGTAATTGAGCATTGTTACAACGCCCACAGCCTACCTGAGTATTATTTGCTGACCAAGTGTCCATCCCTTTACTGAACCACAATAAAATCCAACTGCTGATGGCTACTTTCAAATAGGATGATGCACCATGTCATAAAGCTGGAATGCAACTCAGCTGTGTTCTTGAGTTACATGAGATGAGTTCACTATTTTGCAACTGGCCTCCACAGTTTGTAGTTTCATTTCATTTTTTCATTTTCATTTTCATTTATTTTGAAACATGACATGATTTTACAATGTTTGCATAGAATGCTACCTAAACATACAGCATGTTTCAAAAAGGAGCAGGATGAAGCATAAGCTTATTAAACCCTACCCCTCAGTTACATAAGTCATGGTGGTGGAACGGGAGATTCGCGATCATGGATGTGCAGCCGACAAATCTGGCGGCAACTGTTTGATGCCATCATGTCAATATGGACCAAACTCCCTGAGGAATGCTTCCAGCATCTTGTTGAATGTATGCCATGAAGAATTGAGGCAGTTCTGAAGGAAAAAGGGGGTCCAACACGTTTTAGCATGGGGTACCTAATAAAGTTGCCGGTGAGTGTATATTACACCTCTATTGAAAAACATTCACACATTTCAGACATTTTGAAAGTATTTTGCTCAAATTACATTTTTGCTGAAACTGTCAGGTACATATGACACACATGTTCTGCGTGGAAATGAGATCGCGTGGACACAATGTCTGCGGCTTTTCCCCCTCTACCATATATGTGCTGTAAATGGGGGCATGTACAGCACAGACCACCATTCTACATCAAGTGATAGAAAACACAGCTGTTTTGTACTTTTATTCAAATTCCACTGCCTGTCATTATTTCAGTGTTTTTACAATGTGCTGTTGGTGGTATATATATATATATATATATATATATATATATATATATATATATATATATATATATATATATATATATATATATATATATACATATAGATTACACCTCCACAAACGCTTGTCTGTTTATTTTGGGTGATGTGAAGGTGTCCAGGTCCTGGATCCTGTCCCTGAGTTGGGGTAAGTAGTGGGAGCACATGATGGTGTCATCAATGGAATAGCTGACGCTATTACAACCTCAATCAGCAGCATCCTGATGACAGAACCTGCACTATACAGGTATTTTCATCCTTAACCAATACCAAACATTGGATGGGCGCTATGCCCTGCTCCACTGCTTCCTTAACTTCTGCAGCTCCTTTGGTTTTCCTGTCTTCCATTACTGAACAAACTGATTGATTCACGTGTCTCTGACCTCAGTTACCATGACAACACTGGCCAGACACACCTGGATTAATCAGCATGTCTTGTCCATGAGACTGCTCCTGTATTCTTAGAATTCTTTTAAACTTGTTTAAACTTTTAGCTTGCTTTCTTCTCTACCCCGATTTTATCAGTGCAAAATTCTGCTCAACCTACCTGCTCAATCTAGCTGCTTCATTAGTTGATGAAAAGCAGTTTTATTTGTTTTTCTTTAACCGAAGTGAAACTTCCTGCAAATAAAAGGCTGTACTGCGTTGTATGTGGAAGACAGATGTTGAGCTGTCTTCCATTTCCATACAGTTTTGCTCCAAGTTTAAGTTTAGAAAGAATAATAATCAGAAACCTGTCCCAGCAGGGCTCCCCTGCAGGCTCATAGTGTGGTTAGACCAGGGGTGGGCAAACTTTTTGACTTGCGGGCCAGAATGGGTTCTAAAATTTGACAGAAGGGCCAGGCCAGGAGCATTTGGACAAGCAATGTCATTAATTAAACCTGGGGATTGAAATGTATAAAAAAACAGACAATTTTCAATGCGACTATAAGGCGCACCGTACTAAAAGGCGCAGTCTCAGTTATGTGTGCCATTTCTGTATTTAACACACACATAAGGCACACCGGATTATAGGGTTTTTTATATCACAGGTACATGTCCTCTACTACCTTTAGATACCTCTACTGCGTATTTAAAAATAGAGCGGGAGCAAAACTGAGTATGATTGTGCTTTATTCATTTATTTATTACAAAGTATTAATCAAACCTACGTGCTGGCCTTGAGACAGACACATGCGCTGATGACACAGCGCTGTGATCACTCCTAAATTAACTTAAAATCCTGAAACCTGCCAGCGGAATATGTTCGCTTTTATTAGCGGTATCCTGGTGCCTGCAGTTTAAATTATTTAGATGAAAAACACCTGCCAGCCACCGCGGTGAACCGGGAGGCTACCCAGCCTAGAGGGATTTCTACTGTTGGTGCACCGCTGGTGTGTGGGGGTCTGAGCGCCTCCGACAGACATAGTATAGGCATGATGATAATCTGGATGAACTGACTGCAATTATTAAGTTTTCAGGTGGACTTTCTCACTTAAAAAACATATTAAAACTACTTTATTCCCACTGATCACATCAAATATAGCTGCAAGATTTAGATTATTTAGATGAAAAACACACTGCCAGCCGCTGCGGTGAAGAGGAGGAGACCCGGCCCAGAGGCTGTTATGGAGAGGGAACAGATTATTTCAGGCAGCTGAACTATATGGTTCCCCCCCTTTAATTTTTGCAAATAAAGAGTAAACATGACCAAATCCACAGGATTTGTTCTCAGTGGTGAGAGGAATAAGCACAGTTAAAGACTTGCAGGTAAATTAATTTCTTCCCCTGTTATGGAGGGGGAACAGAATATTTCAGTAAGCTGAAACATCCATTCTCTCCTCTCCTCCTCCCATATCTTTGGGAAATAAAGAGCAACTGTTTCCAATTTCTCTAAAATTGATATGTGTGATGTGGTATACTATAAATGTCCTTAATCCAGTAATCTGTCATATTTTACATTAGAAGGTGATTAACCAGAAATTCTACTCTCATCTTCGCAGGACGTCTTAATTTGTGTGCCCTGCTATCAGCCAGTTTCCATCCTCTTATATCAGCAATGAAAAATTAAAAATACACTACGTGTTGTTGTGTTCGGTGACTGACGTTTATTTCTGTCAGGCTGAAGGGACAAAAGTTGGAGAAATACCGATTCTCTTGGCGTTTAAAAAAACACAAAACAGCGTAAGAGGACCTCCTTAATGTATTTATTTTACAATTTCTTAAAAAGAGCAACCGATTAAAATGGATGTTACAAAGTTGAGATGATTATATGAGCTGTTTTTACCGAAAAATGATCAAGAGCGCCTTGAGAATGGTCAGATCCACCTCTCTGGCTGCAATGCGCGCTCCCAAAACAGGGGGAACAGATTTTCACGAAGGAAGCAGAATTTACTCGCACAAGACTCTTCTTCACACCGATGTCGGCGGTTGAAGTTCCTTTGTCGAACCTCCGGGATAATGGCAAGCACGAGCGTTCATTCAGTCACACAGATTAACAGCGATGGTGATGCGTGGAAAAACCACCTGGTCTCCTCATACACCTGCCTCGCTGTCAGCTCCCAGATCAGCTTCTCTGATTGGTTGATGCGGCGCTTCCAGCAGCAAAACTTAAATTTTTTTTTCCATCTCGAGCAGCAGCAGCTGGCGTTGGCGGCGCTCGCTCCCCGCGCACCGATGTGTCGGCGGTTGAATAACAGCGAGCACAGCGTTAATTTGTTTCACCATGTTTTTCACATCAGCTGTGAGATGGGCACACATGGAGTCACAGATTACCAGAGATGGTGATGAGTGGGAAAAAAACACCTGGTCTCCTTACATTCACCTCCCTCAGCCCGCGCTGTCATCATCTCCTCAATGAGGGAGATGAGGAGTTCTACATGGTGCATGGTGGTCTCAAAAGTCGCAGTTACAACACACATAGGGCCCCAGCACATTTTGAGGAAAAAAAAAAAAAGGCGTTTATAATGCGCCTTACAGTCGTGAAAATATAGGGTAATTTGGACAAGTTCGGCGGGGCGGATTAAAAAGCCTAGCGGGCCGTACTACGGCCCGGGGGCCGTAGTATGCCCATGTCTGGGTTAGACAATCACTAGAGTTCTTGTCAAATAGAGAGTGTGAAGAATCCTCAATCAACGTTATCAGATGCTGTAGCATCTGTTGGGGATAACTGGAGCTGATATACCAAAAAACGTTCTGCACAATCTGCTGAGGAAACCAGCCTTTGTTGAGTGGGAATCTTCCTCAGGTCATCTGCAAGAAGGAAAGATGCCCTCAGGAGTAAGATTTCAGATAACTAGATAGCTATCAGAACGCTTATAATATTAAGTGTGTCTCAAATAAATCATTCGTTTTTACCTTTTGAGACAGCATGAAAAGTCAGCTGAGTACAAAACATAGAGAGGAAACTGAAAAAGAAAAGGGAGAAGAAGAGAGGGACAAAACCTAGAATAAATAATGGATGTCTATTCTATTAACATTTCTCTATCTCTATGATGGGTCTATTTTATGTTTTGTCTTCTCAATTCAGAGGGCCCCCTGCCTATATTTGCCTAGGGTCCCTAAATTCTACCCTGGTCGTAAAAGATGGCTGCAAGAACCGTAGATGCAACGCATCGTGACGTCAAGTCCCAAGCCTTATATTATAATTATATCTTAAACGCTAAAGCTGCACAAATGACAGTATTAACAGCACAAATATGCACAAATGAAGCACTAAAGACCAAAAGGCACGAAACCAGACCGCTTTGGTTCAGTTATCTAACATACTGTAGAACTACCCATTGAGTCCATTTGCATTTTTTTTTTTACATCAGTGGGGTGTCAGCTTCAAACAGCACAGTGATACAAAAAACTGACTGGGACTTACTCACGGACCTGGTTGGATACAGCTTTGCCCTAAATACTTGTTTTTAAGCATTTGCAAAAGTTATCTTTGCTCAACAGTAAAATCTGAAATATGGCATTAACCTCTAATGACCGGTCTTTCTATAATTTTGTGTATTGCATGGAGCTAATATGTTTCGTACAGAATTTACCTTACCAATTAGCGCTATGATCAAAGATGGACTTTTCACAAAAGAGTTACTGTTGGACTTCAGCAAGTCGGATTTTTTAAGCTGACAAGCCCAGACTGGGCACAGCTGTCCCTGTTGATGTTGGACAATGTTCCATTCAGAGGGAACAGCTGCTGCAAAGTGAAGAGTTCCTGGATCTTTACAGGAGGTATTTCTGCTCTGTGCACTCATCCATGCTTTTACATTTTGGCTTGATGGCCAATTATTTATGTAACCATATTTAAGCAGGCTCCCTTGAGATTTAAAAACTTCTCTTTTTTTCAAGGGAGTCCTGCAATTATCTGGACGGATGATGTGAAAATATGACCTATTGTACGGACAGTGAAGACAAACTACGAATGTTAGAACATGGACAGAATTTAGATTTTTTTTTTTTCCTGTGCGCTCTACTGGGAAACAATTCTCTCCTCTGTCTCAATTGTGTATTCCTCACCTTTTTGTAAAATGTGTTTGTGACAAAAGCAGTGTTGCTAACCCCTCAGCAAGAAAAAGTTGCTATGATGACATCATCATCTAGCGCCATCGTAAGCAATTTCCACACAACATAGAACTTAGTGGCATAAATGCACTATTGGTATCAATAATAACTGAATTGAACTGTATTGTTCTTATATTGGAGAATTGTACCTCTCTATTTAACCCATCCCCTAGGGTAGCAGGGGGCTGCCATTGTGGGGCAACCTGGGAGCAATCAGGGGTTAAGGGTCTTGCTCAGAGACCCAGTGCGGCAGTCTATGGGAGTTGGGCTCAAACTCAGGACCTCAGGTTTCCAAGGTCAATGTCCTAACCACTAGGCCAACTCAGAACCAGGTACTTGCAACCTTCTCAGAGCACTGCTCTAACCCACTAGGCCAACACTCCCCAGAAGAAAGCCACAGCGCAAAGACAGATACTGGAGGAGCAGAAATTGATGAAATTGAAAAAAAGATGAAATTGTCCAGTGAGCTGTTTCCAAACTAAAATTTCTTTTTGTTTTACACTTGTGTAAAACAAAATGACAAATAAAATTCTGTCAAAAGTCCCAAAGTCTCAGAAAGGGGAAAGAATGAGGCTTTAGAATGAAAATGCTGTTGTTTAATGTGAGATAAGATTTTGATGCAGAAAATTTTGTATTGATGAGGGATCGGATGGATGATTTAGGAAAGATTGGCTTAATCTTCCCCTGGCTTCTGGACACTTCTGGTGGAATCTGTATAATGGGCCTGTCCCGGAATCCTTTCCTTCAGTGAGGATAAGGGGTGGAGTTGGGTAGAATGATGGATGATGAGTAGAAAGAGTGCTGGGCCCAACGCTTGAAGAAGGAGACCTTAAACATAGGGATCCAGCAGGTGGTCCAGGTGAGGCTGATCAGAGTCTTCCAGATTGAATGTATGCTTAAAGTTTTCAATACTATGCGTGTCATTTTCGCTAGTTAATTAATGTGTTCCATGTAACGCTTTGGATGATTATTATTAAAATCAGTCAGCTTTCCCCAGGTCGAACAAAGGTTTCTGCTTTCTGCTGGACAAATATGGATGGTCTTTGATATCACAACAGGAAAAACTACACGTGAGTTTCTCCATAACACAGGTTCATACATCATTAAAACGCGTAATGTTTCGCCTTTCATCTATACTGCATTCATAGAAGCAACATTGGATGCATCATCATGTATGTATTTACAAAGAACTCATTCTGAGCTTCATGGAAATTATCTTGATTGTGATTTTTTCCAGAATATGTATTTATTAAAGGAATAAATTTTTCAAACAGTAAAGCTGTACTTCTGGTTATAAATATACTGATTTCTAACATATCATTAAAAGTATCTTGTCTAACCTTATGGTAATTGAATTAAGCAACTTTTGTTATAAATGACAAACACATAAGGTGTAATTTCAATGATGTATGTTACAATGACTTGTTTGTCTAACAGTAAGTTAGATGCTTGTTTCTGAAGTGCAAAAAAATCAAGTTTTTGTCTGTAAAAAGGTTTAGTTTATGTATTTTAATAACTAAATTACAGTGAGTTTTTTCTTGACTCATTAGTATTTCTTCTTTCATGTCTAAACTGTAAAGTGAGTTGTTTTCAGCCAACTCATTAAATCAGTATTTGATATTTTGTTCATAAATGATCTGAGGATGTGCGGTTTGGAGAAAATCAGCACTGACCTACTTTAGATATTACTTAAATATCTCTGGACTCCTACCACCAGGACTGGATTTTTTTCTTAATATATACCATGAGTTTTAAAGGCTTATTAACTTGATGAGGCTTTGAACTTGAAATGCAAAACTTTGAAGCAGATAGCATTTCCCCTCTGCACGGCCACAAAAGTGCTTTCAGATATCAATCTCCTGGCAAAACAAATCAGCGGCCATACAAGCAATGGCACACAGCTGCAGAAAAAAAGCCAAACAATCAGTCTCTATGTTGCTCTGCGGGGGAAGTGGAGTAGTAGATTGATTTTGAACAACATCTGAGATGCTCAAATACAACCTTTCCTCTCCAGTTCCCGGCTGATGATAAATGTGGCCGTCAGGTAGGGCCCCCCCCCTCTGACCCTCCGGGAGCCTCCATCTTTTTGAACACAGAGCTTGATTACCTTTGAGAACACACACTTCAATTTATACACACACATGCACTCACCGCCGTCTTTGGGGAAATAAGGGTGAGAGACGGATCATCTTGTCCTCTGGACGGGCCAGGACAACTGAGCTCTGTATACATATACAACCCAAGCATCGGGGTAACAACATTTTTTGAACTGAATCTAAAAAAAAAGGATCTCAGGAAGAAAAATCTTGTGTTTACTTTAAAATCAGCAGTTCTTGATAACTGTTCAAGGGATGCAATTAATAACAATAATTATGAAACTGTGAAACTGTGAAACTGAAATATCATATACTATATGTACATATATATATATATATATATATATATATATATATATACAGTGGGGCAAAAAGTATTTAGTCAGCCACCAATAGTGCAAGTTCTCCCACTCAAAAAGATGAGAGAGGCCGGTAATTTTCATCATAGATATACCTCAACTATGAGAGACAAAATGAGAAAAAGAAATCCAGAAAATCACATTGTCTGATTTTTAAAGAATTTATTTGCAAAATATGGTGGAAAATAAGTATTTGGTCAGTTACAAACAAGCAAGATTTCTGGCTCTCACAGACCTGTAACTTCTTCTGTAAGAGGCTCCTCTGTCCTCCACTTGTTACCTTCATTAATGGCACCTGTTTGAACCCGTTATCAGTATAAAAGACACCTGTCCACAACCTCTATCTATCTATCTATTCTGTCTTTTTGCTGCAGAAATTTGATGATTTACGACCTTTAAAAGTCAAAAAGAGGCGCAGAGGTTGTTAGAGTTTGAGACAAAGCGCAAATTCCTCTGTTTTCTTTCATGAAGCCATGACATCCACTCAAACAGACTTGGAGAAGCATTCATTGTTGCTCTCTTAGTTGATCTTAGCTGTTCGCTCCTGTTCAGCTTCTTTTTT
>JAGKQL010000015.1:23886059-23921614 GCA_018398635.1 Cyprinodon brontotheroides | reverse complement strand
CAAGGATGTTATGCAGTATTATCAGGCATTCGTTTTAAAAGGGATTTGGGGATTTTATTGGATTTATAATTTAGCCACTGTCTTTTGCTTATTGGAGGTATAAGGTCCTTGACCCAATAAGAAAAAGATGATAGCTACTGTAAAAGATGGGACCCTGAATACAGGCAGCTTAAAAAAAGCTCCCTTGTACTAGAGGCTGAGTTTCCTAATCCAAGAAGACCAGGGAGTAGAGGTAGACCATCATGTTGTAAACTATGACGGTCTACCAATGACGCTCTACCAAGGAGGCATCTTGAGCAGCATCTGCACCTTTGGTGTTAGTTTAAAAAATTATCTGGAAAAAATTAGAGTTGAGATAAGGTCAAATGCAGACCCAAACCTGATTGGAGGGACTATTCTTGTCCAGGAAAATATTGGGATCACCTCCGTTAAGCTCACCTTTTATTATGGCCAAAATATGACAATTTGCTGATAAGATAAACATCCATTAGTCTACTTGGCTGTTCTTTAAATTTGTTTTGTGGTTTTAAGATAAGAGAATAGCTGTATCACACTGACGGCAAAGCTAATTGACACATACCCATCGCTATCTCTCCTTACATCCACAAAAAACATGATGGATTATATGTACAAAGCATGCTGGATGTTCCATAATCTGGGTGATTTTCTAATCCACCATATATGGACGGTATATGGCAAAGAGTAGCATGCTGCAGTGATAAGGGGCAGTGCTGGATCTTGTAGTTATCAGGTTCCTCTCCTGTAGAACCAACTACCAGTTTTAGTTTGGGAGGCAGACACCCTGTCTACTTTTAAGGGTAGGCTTAAAACTTTCCTTTTAGATAAAGCTTATAGTTAGCATATACCCAGAGCTATCTCCATGTTCGTCTCTTATGGAAGACATATTGAACAATAGATAGAAAGAAGGAGAATGATACAAGGTGTTTCTTATATCTTCCAGCAGAGAAGGACATAGGAAACACTTTTCATCATTCTCCTTCATTCTATTTTCTTCAATCCCTTAGTATTTGTTACTTCAACCACTAATACATGTTCTCTCTGCTTGTTGTTGTCTTAATAGCCTCATCAGGTCTGATTCTGTTTGACTTCGACACCATCCTGAAGAGAATTATGAGCTGGGCTGCTGAAGACACTTTTTACTTTAGATGATAAGAGTTGGCCCTGTTTTTCAGTGTTTAGTCCTGTTCTCTCCTAAAAACAGCTTTTTACTGTGACTAACTGCACTAACTCTGTGAGTTATTCATTCATCCCTTTGACATGAAGACTAATCTCAGAGCATGCATATTTCATTGTTTCATTCCTAGACAGAGCAAAAACATCTTTTCCTCTGAGAAAAGCCTCCAGAGCAGTGTTTTGCTCTTCTTTCAGTGAAGAAATACTCTGTAATTCCCATAAAACTTGCTCAATAGCCACGCTAACGCTAGTTTCATCAGCTGAAGCCGCCATGTTCTTTAGACTGAACTGTCGCGCTTCTCGTTTCGTCACACCTCAACCCGCCTCAAAGCCAACGCTGATTGGACGTTCGTTTGGTGAACGGCTCCAAATTTTATTTAACGGAGAGTCTCCAGACTGATTAGCGAGTGAAACCTTGAAAGCTCGCGAGATCAGGATGGTCTCACGAGGCTACTCAAAGCCACCCTGCATTGTTATGCTTCCTATTAATGCAAAGAAGGTCAAAATAATTACTGATGTACATTTTGGTTTAAAAATTCCCTATATTCTAAAATATATGTTTCCTAAGGCACAGAATTTTCAAGTTCCTATCAGCTATATTCATCAAAAATTACAAGAACCAGCGAATGAGGTACTAAACACTAAGCATATTAAATATGGATGGTGTATATATATTAAAAAACTTTTAAATGAGTGACAAAAAACATTTAACTTATATTTTTTATTTTAAATAAGTTTAGGAGCGGCATATTTCACCCTCAGTGTAAATAAATACGTCACATTATTCAGGTAGAGAATGCTTCCTGCCGCTCTCCCATCCCTCTAAAGTGGTTATTAATCCAGAGCCAGAAAACAATAACTTAATTAGAGTCTCGTTGTTTATCTCGGGTTGTTTATTTGTATGACTTTCAGCAAATATCATTATCATCTGTGGCATGACTTCATCTTCATCAACTCTAAAACATTAACTTTCCTCCTTAGAGGATGAGGTTAGGGATCTTTAGGGACCAATGGGTTTATCAATTATTCTCGACATGCAGATGCCTTGGTGTTATGTTTTCATTTTTTTTTCTTTTTATTAGCATAAACACAGCAGAAATAGAAGCAGTTAGGCTAAAATATTCTTAAACATTCAGTAGCTCGCTTTGCCTGCTAATCACTTGTTAACCCAAAGATTAAAATTATTTTGTTGAAGCCAAATCTGAAACAAATGAATCCATGAATCACTAACCAGGAAGCTTACTTCTAGATTTTCTACCAAAATGACAGATATCATTAAATATATATTTTTATTAATGGATGAAAATCATAAAGCTGAAAAATTTGTAACCGATGTTAACCCACTGAGTTTTTATTTCTCTTTAAATTTGATTTTATTTACATTTTACAGGAAATAATCTATTGAAAGTGGTTATTTTATTTAGAAAAGCAATTAATATTACATGTAACTTTACAGTTTGAATATATATTAGCTAACATGGATACTTGAGAAAGCCTTATTTAAGGAAATGCACAGATTGCATTGAGTTACAGAAAATTAAATTCACTCCTGGATGAGTGTGTTGGAACAGTGAACAGAGACTCGATTTGTGTCTAAAGACAATCAGTCTTTCACACGGATCAAGCATGGGGTGACAGTGGAGAAAAAAATCCTTATAATGGGAGGGATTCTCTGGCAGAATCAGGCTTGGCGTAACCACCCTTTTGCTGAGGTCGACTGGGGGATGGACAGACAGAGCAGACATACAAAAGAAACAGGAACACCGACCCAGGTGTACCTTCTATGCGAGAGAAACCTTAGACATTTTGCTTTTAAAACAGTAGCTCTTTTAGGCCTGCGTAAATCCATAGTCATCTGGGTTGTGGCAGCAAAAAAAGGCTAAAATCAGAGGCAACAAGACACTCATGTATTTTTTCTGAAGACCTTTTGACACCTATCAAACTAGAGATGCTCTAGTGCAGGCATCCCCAAAATCGGTCCTCAAGGCCCCCTGTCCTGCAGGTTTTAGAGGTTTCTCTGCTTCAGCACAGCTGGTTATAATGATTGCAGTAGACCAAAAGCCTGTTAATCAGCTTTCAATTAAAATCTGCTGTGCTGGAGCAAGGAAACCTCTAAAACCTGCAGGACAGGGGGCCTTGAGGACCGAGTTTGGGGATGCCTGCTCTAGTGCAAGCCGACAGAAATTACAGTTCCTGGATAGTTGCGGAAAAGTCTTCAGAAAAACTGAGCAAAAGTGAGCGAGAAAAAACATAGCAGAGAGGTGGCCCAGCCAATGTGTCCCTCTCAGACACAATATGAGGTCAGATGGAGTTACTACAGTAGTAGCCATTCATAATTTCCCCACTTTCCTTGATGGCTGCTCTTTGTCTGGTTCTTGGGTGGTACCCATTCAATTCCTTTTTAAACATCAATCTTTGTACTAAAATATTCTTTCTGTCATGATTTGTGGACATTAAGATCTAAAGAGAAGCACATTCTACTAAACAGACTCTGTAATTCAGTGAAAGGGTGGAGTCAGATAAAAAAAAAATTTGCAAGAGGGGGTGAATCCAGTTGCTGGAACTTGGAGGGGATTTTGCTGGAAGCTGGAGGGAAGTTGGCATCCATTCGGCTGGCGTTTGACTGGGAATTGCCACTTTGAATGGCTGCTACTGTATGAGGAAAAAAAAAAAACTTGATTAGATGTGGCTAAGTGGGTTAATTTTGAGATAAAACGTTCAGCAGTTTTCCTAAGTAGATTTTAGCTATCTGATTAAACTTCAACATTCAGCCAAGCTGGGAAATAGCCTGCATTTTGTATTTTATTAGGTCCAAAAACTCCAAAGAACTTAGCACTATATTCATTCAAAAATTCACTGCTGATGGTGGTTAGCTACAATGTAGCCACAGCTGCCCTGGGGCAGAGTGACAGAACCAAGGCTGCCATACAATCAGTGCTATAGAATCTGGACTAAGTGGGGAAACCCACAGGAAAAATCCCCTACTTCCTGAGCCACCATCACCCTTCTAAGCAAGACTTAAAACCAAACCGTTTGAAGCTCTGAATCCCAGGAAAATTAGGCTGAATAGTAATGACCAAGCAGATCCAGGATTCATCCGAAGAAGTGAAAGTCTAATGACATGTCAGTGTTAGATGAACTCAATCAGTCTATTACACATATAAATTTAGACATCATCGCTTATTTTTTGATAACATGTCGGACGCTGCAAAAGCAGCAAAATCGCGTCTGCTGCTTCATTTTTGCTGCTTGTACCAGTTAGTTCTGACGCGCGGCTGAAGCAGCTTTGCTGCTCTGGCTGCGCGGTGCAAAAGTGGCTCTGACGCGCGTTGGGCGGAGCTTCACTATCCTTTCTCTGCCTTGCAGCTATATTTGCTGTGATCAGTGGGAATAAAGTAGTTTTAATATGTTTTTAAGTGAGAAAATACACCTGAAAACTTAATCAGTGCAGTCAGTTCATCCAGATTACAATCCTGTCTCCCAATGTTATTTCGGAGCCGCTCAGACCCCCACATACCGACGGTGCGCCGACAGAATGAATCCCTTCATCAGCAGCCTCTGGACGGGTCGCCTCCTCGCGGTTTACCGCGGCGGCTGGTAGGTGTTTTTAATCTAAATAATCAGATCTGCAGCACCAGGATAATAAAAGCCAACATATTCTGCCGGCAGATTTCTGCATTTTAAGTTAATTATGCGTTAATAAACTGTTTAAGAGGAGTAATCAAAGCGGTCTGTGTCATCAGCGCTGTGTCTCTCTCCCAGCCAGCTCCCAGATCAGCTTCTCTGATTGGTTGACGCGGCGCGTCGAGCAGCAAAAATTCAATTTTTCCATCTCGAGCAGCAACGCGTTTGCGTCTATTAGCACTGTATTCAACTGATTATAAATATTTTTACTGTATGTCAGGGCTTAGTTGTGGTTTGGAGGACCCAAATGCAGAGGCAGAGAGGCTAAGGAGATTTTGCAGTTTAATGGGGCAAAACCGTAAACAAAGGCAGGAAACCAAAAATCCAACTAATAATAAAAAGCAAACCAGAACTATGGAGACATCTGGGGAAACCAAACACGAGGAGCCAGGGAGAGACGAGGTAGGTGACGGGGTACAGCATGGGAGGACAGCAAGACAAGGAACCAACAAAGAGTGAGAGCAGAGGGAGAGTATATATAGCAGACAGAGACAAAGGGAGGGCTAACGAGCTGATAAGGAGCAGGTGTGAGAGGAGACAACGAGGGAGCCAAGGGGAAAGGAACACACACAAGAGGGCAACAGAGAAAAACAACAGAAAAACCTGAGAATTAACATAAATCTAGAAACTACAACAAAAATAGAATTAAACCAATAAAATCTTAGGAAACATAGAGCAAAGTAAAAGCACAATAGAAACAAGACCACAGCAGTACATAAATAGGTTTATTTGGCTGTTCACTTTAATATTTTGTAAGTGCTTTTTACTTTTATTCATTGCACTTAAACATAAACTCTCCTTACTTTCTCAAAGCTTGATCACGTAGAAAGAACCTGGCTTGTTCTGGGAAGAAGCTATGTATGATCCACAAAACACCCCTCACGCAGGAGAATTGTGTGGCCTTCCAGGTGAAACAGACTGAGTGAAAACCTTTAGAGTGAGTAAATAAGATAAATTAATTAATTAAAATAAGAGAAATCGAAATTTTCCAAACGCAGTTCCAGCCTTTTGATTATAATAACTGAGGATGAAAGCATGGATCCATCCTGCCTTGTATCAACGGTTCAGGCTGGTGGTGGTGGTGTCTACCAAGTGTGGGGGAATATTTTCTTGGCACTCTTTGGGGCCCTTTGGTACCAAATGAGCATCGTTGCAACGCCTCAGCCTACCTGAGTATTGTTGCTGACCATGTCCATCCCTTTATGACCACAATGTACCCAACTTCTGATGGCTACTTTCAGCAGGATAATGCGCCATGTCATAAAAGCTAGAATCATCTCAGACTGGTTTCTTGAACATGACAATGAGTTCACTGTACCTCAAATGGCCTCCACAGTCACCAGATCTCAATCCAATAGAGCATCTTTGGGATGTGGTGGAACGGGAGATCTGCATCATGGATGTGCAGCCGACAAATCTGCGGCAACTGTGTGATGCCATCATGTCAATATGGACCGTAAACTCCCTGAGGAATGCTTCCAGCACCTTGTTGAATCTATGCCACCTAAGAATTGAGGCAGTTCTTGAAGGCAAAAGGGGTCCAACCCGTTACTAGCATGGGGTACCTAATAAAGTGGCATACGTGAGTGTATATATATATATATATATATATATATATATTATGCAGTTTTATTTAAGATACATTAACTTAAACTACTCCTCATGTGCCTTTTGAGCTTTTTATTCATGCAGACAACAGGACCCCCCCAACAGTTAAATAGCATGAATGCGTGCTCATTCTCTGCGTTCGTTGTCTACCTTTTATGTGCCATTAGATGCTCTCTCAGATTCGGTTTATGGATCTGTTTTTACTTGAGGTGGGGTAATTGATAGTACGTTTCAGCCTATCAATAGCCATCATTGATCTTTTAGCTAACATTTTGATACAAATGAATATATTTAATAAAATAACGAAGACTGAAATACACACGCTACGCTGAATTGTTCACAGCAGAATGGGCTCTTCCATGTGCCCACACTGCTGTGGCTGCTGCTTTATCCTCCTACCAGCATCATCAACACCTCGAGGATGGAGCACATCAAAGAGCAAAGGAAGAGAAATGCTTGCTTGAAAGAAGTGTTATTTATTAAAGTTAAAGCGTGCAATAATTTCAGGAATTTACTGACAGAAATGTAATATATTTTACATTAGGTATGTTATTCATTATCATCGACAAACTGAACGTTTCAATCTTTGTGTTTACATTGCTTTAGAAAGTTCTGTTTATAATTACATAAGAGCAGGTCTATCATTTACGGAGGCAGACATCTTTGTGCTACAGCAGCGCAGAGCTGAAAATAAATTGACTGAAGAGATCACTATTTGACTTAAATGTGACTGTGGTAAGTATAGAGTAAGAACAACAGTAACTTTACTAAATGTAGAGCTCAGAGATATATACAAATATTGAATTAGGAATATTTTAATCACACGGACCACATAGGTAAACACCAAAATATGTATTCTGGATACATACAGCGATTATTTTTCTTTTAGACTAGGGGTCTGTAACCTGCGACTCCAGAGCCCCATGTGGTTCTTTGGACTCTATCCAATGGGTCCTATTAATGGCTAAAAGTGACACTAAGAACTCACTAATGTAAGATAATAAATATCTGTCTTTGAAGCTTTAGGGATTTTTACAAAGAATATTTGAATTGAATTGTCACTAACAGAGTAACATGTAAAGAACAAATAAATATGGCAAAAAATGTCCTATCGCAGTAAGGTAACAAAAATATTAGGTAGTGTTTAATTAAAAAGTCCTATTATAATTTGTGGCACTAAGCCAATCAGTAATCAATCAATCAATCAATCAATCAATCAATCAATCAATCAATCAATCAATCAATCAATCAATCAATCAATCAATCACACTTCTTTATTGTCAACTACAATTTACTAATTTAGCATCAAATAAAGATGAGGTAATAAGAGATGGAATTGAAACAATAACAGAAAGAAAAAAGCAGAATTGAACCAGAAATCAACCAAAACAGAAGCAAACCCAACTTTACTCGCCGACAAAACTACAACCAAATCACATTATTCAGTAACAGCAAAAGATAAAACTCGTACAGAAAAACAGGTTTTACCACTTAAAATTCAAAAGCATAAAAAGTGTCATATTACTATAAATCAATTTAATAATTCATAATGATGCTTTATTGCTTTATTCTGCGCACATATGGCTATATTTAACATGCATAACAGCAGGCGAGACGTTCCTGATGATGGTGTCTCATCTCTGCAAGGAAAAAGCTTTGAATATTTACTTCCTCCTCGTCAGTCCTCTGTATCATTTCACACACAATAGCAGCTTGATGTCTTCTCCTCTACGAGGTGTGACAGCAAAGGCTCATTTGGCATGATGTGCTGGTACACGGCCGTCTTTATCATGTGAAGGTGGCTGGGATTACTATGCAGATGCCTCATAATTGAGCTCCAGACGGCACAGCACTCATCTAAGTTAAGGCCAACAGGGATCACAGACATTCATTTGGGCATTAAGATTGAGGATTATTTATCTAATATGCATTCATGTTTTTTTATTCGTTGTGCTTGTAATTGTGATGAAGAAAAAGGCTTGTGACAGAATGATTGTGCTGTTTTACCTAAAGGGGATTGTTGCATTGTATTTTGTTGTTGTTTGATAGATATGAAGTTTAAAATGCATATAAAGGTGGAGGGAAAGAGGATTTATGGTTATTTTGTTCTAAATCTGTCCTGCTAATGTGTGTGCGCTACTTCTTTTTTGTAATATTATTTCAGCAGACTGCTTTTCAAGCTGTACTACCGTGGAATAAATCAGTGTATTCTCATTATCAGTTCGTATGAAATCGTACAAAAAGTGATGCACAGTATTTCGTAGGTTTTTGACGTTTTTTTCGTCGTATTTCGTCGTATTTTTACGTCTTTGTTGCCTCGAGACAAGATATTAGTGCTTTGCGCATCTTACTAACCATTCAATAACATAGAATTTAACATACAATTAACCCTAACCCTAACATACAAAACAGCAAGCAACCTAGTGAGAGACATCATCACTGTCCGTCCGTCCCAGTTTTACGTCCGTCTCTGATCTGCTTTTTTCGTCTGGTCTGGCTGGCGCATGCGCACTGATATGTTTTTTCAAGGAAAAATGTCAAAAACCCACGAAATACTGTGCATAAGTTTTCGTACGATTTCATACGAACTGATAATGAGAATATGTTGAATAAATTATCACTCGAAAACAGAAAAGACTTTCTAACATCTGCATCACATAAGCTGCAATAGTATGGAGTGAATTTTGCTCCAATATTGTTCCAAGCAGAGAATATATTTTGTAAATAGAAATTTGAAAAAACACATCCTCTTAGGTACCAAACGGCCCCCATTTCAAAGGGCTGGACCCATTCGTCAGTGTCGATTTCCAAGTTTTCAAAACAAAAACATGGTTTTGATGAGCTCCTGTATAAATCCTCGAACTCAACGCTATTCCTGACAGTTTGAATAAAAAAAAAAGCTTGATAGGAAGCGAAACGTCTTCAAACTTGGAAACAAAGTCCAGCGGGTTGTTTTTTAACTTTTTTTGAATGACTATGACCTGGATGACTGGTAATCTTCACCAGCATCCTGTAAGATAAACTTTGAGAAAAAAAATGCAATCTAAGAGATAAAACTTAAAAAAAAAACAGCTGATACCAAAAAACGTTTTGAGAGAGTCATTTTCTGTAATATATTCTTCATAATTATTTTTTTTCTAATTTCATTAAACTTTTTCAAGAATATTTTGTGGATCATTAGGTTTTCAAACTTTTAGCTTTTTTTTTTTTTCTTCAAATTTCTCTTTTTAATCATATGAATTGTGTTCTTTTTATAAAACTCATTCTCGCTGTGTGCTTTGACCTGTAAAACTATTGCTAATATCCTTGCAGACTAATAGAAATGCTACTTTTATTACTCTATCTAGAGGCTAACTCCCGCCACAATGCAAAAACAATCTAGAAATGAGTAAAAAATGTCTTAAATTAAGTGTATTTACCCTTAATTTGAGTAGATAAATAAGGTGATTTGCCAATGGAATGAGTATTTTTACTCTTTAAGTAAAATAATTAGATAATATGCACTTGAAATAAGACAATGCAATTGTATTTTCTTATTTTAAATGTAAATTGTCTTGTTCCATTGGCAAAATGTCTCTTATTTCCTCAATTCAAGAACAAATGCACTAATTTTAAGAAGAAATTACTTATCTAGATTTTGTTTTTTTCCAGTGCAGCCATGGACTTTCCCTATTCTCTTTTTGTGGAGGACTTCTCTGATGGATATACAGCACTGCTGTCCTACCGACCAGCAAAGCCTCTCCCCTGCCTTCAGGGTCAGCTTATCAGATCCACTGTTGTGCACCTTTGACCCTCTGCAGTTAGCCGAGCCAGCCGTTGCCTCTCCTAGCTCTGGTAGTTTTTCCCCGGTGGGCTCCTCTACTCTACTGCTCTCCTTTGCTCTCCTCCTAAACTAGCAGCAAACCCCCACCTCTCCACTGCTGTGGTGCGCTGTTTCCCCAACGCTCCTCCGATCTCACTCTGGAGTACCTTAGCTCCAGAGGGGGGCACACCTGGCCTACTGATCTCAATTCTGGTGCTATTTCTTAAAATGTTCTCACACTGATATCCTGCTGCTCCAGAACACCCTTTCACCTTACCTTTGTTGTCCGAGTGAATTAGGTGAACCTAGAAAGCAGAAACCAACGGCTTTATTCGACTTTTAAAAGAATCGCTGTCCTCCATGTTTTCTGGGAAATTGTCTCTGGCCCTTCCTCAGCAAGTCAGCATCTGAAATGTCTAATTTTTATGAACTAGATTCATATCCACCAACCCTTGCAGTGTATTCTCATTATGAGTTCGTATGAAATCATACGAAAAGTTATGCACCGTAATTTCAGACGCGTTTTGACGTTTTTTAAGTCGGTATTTCGTTATTATTTTTACGTCTTGCCTCGAGACAAGATATCCTTGCGCATGCGCATCTTACACACCATTCAATAACATAGAATTTAACATACAATTCACCCTAACCCTGACCCTAAGATACAAAACAGCAAGAAACGTAGTTAGAGACATGAAGAAGTAATTATTGCAGTTTTTCCCAGTTTTACGTCCGTCTGCGGATCTGCTTTTTTCGTCTCTCTGCCTGCGCATGCGCACTGATCTGTTTTTCCGAGGAAAAACGTCCGAAACGTATGAAATACTGTGCATAACTTATCGTAGGATTTCATACGAACTGATAGTGAGAATATGTTGACCCTTGTTATGTCCACAACCTCTACAGGCAAAGAGGAATTGGGACACCACTACACTCAGAAAAATGTAGGGGTAGGGCTAAAAAGTAGGGCTAGGGGGTGTATCAGGATCCAGTCAAAGTGTTTCTTTTCTAACATAGAAAGTATTTATAGATCAGTGTTTTTAAGTTTCTGTGCCTGCTTTTGTCTCCTTGAAATCCCAGTCAGCTTCTGCAGAGAGCTGCTCACACCGTGCCTGGATGAACCCACATTCTCATCCAAGAAGAGAGCATTCTGTAGTCAATGACTGGTTGTACTAGATAGATAACTTTGAACCAATCTGACTGAGTGATCTGATTGAATCGTCTCTGTAAAGTGCCTTGACAAACAAGTGCTGTGAATTGGTGGTATATTAAAAAGTGAAGGGAAATTGAATTGAAACAGGGCTACTGGAACCATAACAGTCAAGACTCAAGTCGAAACAAAGAATGCGCACTTTCCCTGAAATTGAACAATTTTGAAAAGAAAAACAGGGATGATTGAAGTTTTCTTAACTTTACAGTTATGTGTAAGTGTCTGTTGAATCATTATATAAAGCCTCAGTAAACAGCTAAAGAAATGGTTGTTGCTGTTAAACGATAAAAAGGCTCAGTGAAATATTAACTTGAGTCACTTTAGATGCAGATTTAACTTTGACAATATTTCTCTAAACTCATTTTTAGAGATTTAATGTGAACAAGGTTCAGCCAGTAAAACTCAGAATGGTATCTCATGCATGAGGATTGAGCGGATCAATGTTTCTGCTGAAAGTGAAGCAGTGCAATGAAGCGCTCCTTATTTCTGAGTTTGCATCAATGCACCTGATAGGTCTGCAGGACTTGTGTATGAGAGTTTCTCATACAAGAGACGCTTCAATTTGTAGGATTTTCATAGAAAACATATCGGTAGTAGCTGTTTAAAAAGAGGCTGCGCATTTCCTCCACCACTGGGAACACATGCACAGATAGCTTTCATGAAAATTGAAGAAATACATATCCTGCTTTCAATCCCTGTGGCATTACAGGGAAACCATGGATTCAAATTAATGTCCAAGCTATCAGTGGATTCATTTGTTTTTGTCTTAGAGCGATCGATGCTTCCTGTTTGATTCCAGTGAGACGGACCTCAATGAATTGTGGAAAAGCTCAAAGCACATATCTCATTACGGGCTTTTGTTTATAGCTTTGACTCTGCATGAGAGCGCAAATGGATTCTCTTTTCCTCTATTGCCTGGGATTCATCCCCTTTTGTGCTTGACAATTTTCGGAAGTATTGTGGTTCCGTGGGAGGTATTTAAATCGCAGCTTTAATGGAAAATCCAAATCCATGCATGTACAGTCCACCTGAGATGACTGCAGAGCTAATGCAGATATTCTTTGTGATCATTTAAGGCAGACATAAAGACTACAACAATGCAATCTATTTTTATTTTCTCTTATATATTTAAAATATGTACAAGCAATATTATATGTGTATTAGGGCTGCAACTAACGATTATTTTAAAAATCGATGAATCGGCCGATTATTTTTCGATTAATCGATAAATCGGACAAAAAATATTTTTTATATTAACCTCTTTATTCCAAAATAAACATTTTAGACATAACAAACAAGCACACAAGTACAGGTTGCTCATTAACTGTACTGGTGCAATATGAAAAAAATAAATGTTTGTGTTAAAACTACGTAAACTTACATCAGAAATGTAGCTGTACATCCACAAAATATAGGCTACTTTGTTTCATAAAGCAAAAAAGACTTTTTTTTTTAAAAGCCTCTGGGGTTCAAACAATAGGGGTCCCTCCAGTTTCAGCAAATGGAAGTTTTTTTTTTTTTACAAGAAGAGTTCTGCCTGCTTAGGGAATTGCAGGAAGTGGTAACTTGAAACTCCGCCAGATGGATTTGCTCACGCATATCCATCTGGAAACCTTCCGTTTGGAGTAATTTTGGGAAGGGGGTGCGAAAATACTGGTTGGCTGATTGGCCTATGTTGGTGATAGGCGGGCCAAATAATAGCCAATCAGATCCATGAAGCTCTGTAATTCCGATAAACTTGCTCAATAGCCACGATAGCTTTACTAGTTTTGCAGAAGAGAGCAACTTCAAACGCCATGTTCTTTAGAAGTCCATTGAACTGTGGGTGGCTACTCGTTGGCAGCTACTCAAAGACCGCCAGCGCTGATTGGGCGCTTCAGTTTAGTGAAGCGGCTCCAAATTCCTCTTTAACGGAGGTCTCCAGACTGATCTGCTGAGAGTGAAACCTTGAAAGCTTCGGTTGAAGATCAGGATGGTCTCAAACTAGGGAAGTGGGCTGTCCATTAGGCTGGCTTGACTGGGAAGATCCATTTTTCATGTACTTCTACTTTATAATTTAACACATATTAGCCTCTCCCTCACTCCTATAGCTTTACTGCATTCATTAAATCATTTTATGATATGTAACTGAAATGCAAAAAAAGATTATTATAGAGAAATTAATTTGGAGTTGGTTATGACAAAGCCCTGCAGGAGGGATTTAATAGCATTAAAAGTCTGTAAAACAGATTTATTTTTTTCTATCACGTTTCAGTCAAGAAGAGATGTAATCGCAGTGATGTGTGGAATAGCGTATGTCCTTGTGACACAACTAATGTTTTCATGAGAATTTATTTGTAGCAGCTTTTAAAAGTCGATTTTTATTTATTTTATCAATTCGTTGTTGCAACCCTAATGGGGAAAAACATGCTTTCCTTATTGTTTATTCCCAATCAGTTATGGTCCTAAAGGATTATAAAATCTTGCTCTGTGGCGTATGAGTAGATGGATGACCAATGTCCTCAAAGGATCCTCAGTCATCCAAGCAAGTGTCCTTGGTGCCCTTGCACCAATCTGTCAGCTACAACCATGGAAGATGATTTGGAGAGGTTCCTAATTTCTAGAAAAGTCCCAAAACACGACATTGCATGAATGAAGAGAGACAAGGTCAGTAGTGTGCAATACTGAACAGTCGATGTTCCTAAAAGGGACACAGGAGGGGAAAAATAAACTTTTCTTTTTTGTATAGAACTTTTTTTCCTCTATGTCCCTTTTATCCTGATTCGGCCAGGATGGATTTGATCTCAAGCATATCCATCTGGAAACTTCCCGTTGAAGTAATTTTTGGGAAGGGGCGAAAATACTGGTTAGCTGGATTGGCCTATGTTGGTGAATAGGCGGCCAAATAAACCAATCAGATCAATGCAGCATATTTGACGCATCAACAGGCGGCATCTACTCTAAGAGGAGCAATCTGATAGATCAAACTCTTGCCAAACCGGGAAGAGCAAAACATCTTTTCCTTCTGAGAAAAAACCTCCAGAGCAGTAAGGTGTTTTACTCTTCTTTCAAAGAAGGAATACTAAAGTAATTCCGATAAAGCATTGCTGACAGACATGCTAGCGCTAGTTTCATAGCCACAGAAACATATGTTCTTTGGGGGTGAACTGTATCAGAACTTCTCGATTGCAACATCAAAACCAGCTGATTGGGCAGTCGGTTGAGTTGGAAAATCTGAAAATTTTCTACTTGAGACTAGTCTGTAGAATGATGTGCTAGTGAGTGAGTGCAGTGGAGACTTCATGGTCAGTAATAGTCCGCGATCCTAGGTCAGTGGGCTGTCGATTCAGTGTCGATACGGCTGGGAAGGGCCATTTTGCATAGCTTCTACTTTATAATCAAACACATATTAGCCTCTCCCTCCATTGATTAAGTGGTTAATGCATTTTTTAATACCTTTTAGGCTGCACAATGTTTTAAACTAAATCAGTGAAAGCTGTAATGTAGTTAAATGTTTTTTTTTTTTTTTTGAGAAACAGGAGGTATTTAACAGCATTAGAAAGTCTGTAACACAGATTTCTTTTAAAACCTCATTCACTGCTAAAAATAATAGATTCCCTGCTTTTTAGATTCTGATGAGGCCTTGTTTTCAAAACTGTACATAATCAGTGCAATGAGGTGTGTACTTATCCAAGGAAATAGATGTCCCGCCCCTCCACAGGCGAAAAACGCTATTCTCTCAGAAATTGTGTACTGACTGCAACTATGTGCAAGAAAGAAACTTAATGCCGGCTTGTTTTGTTTTATTACCGAACCTCTCGAGGACACCAGAACGAGCTTTGACCATAGCAAGGCGAGCACTGTGACAATTATTGCTTATCATGGGATCGCAGTTCAAATCCTTTTTTTCCGCTGTTTTGGCAGTCACATGTCCCCCGTCGTCGGAACAAAACTGTGAGACTGAACTTCAATGACCGCGTTTGTTGTCTATAAAAACACCCACAGTCGGTTTAATCTTTTCACCGCAACTGACATTACTGAGATTATGTAATAGTTAAAATGTCTGCATCAAGCTCACTGCAACACATTGCTGAATAGGTACTAACCAGGCGAAGAACGTGGCGTCGCAAAATAGGTCTAGAGCGACCGTAGCACGGAGGGAGAATTACGCCCAGGGCAAATTGATAACATGTCAGGCCGGAGGACTGAAAGCTTCTGGTCGATTATTTACTACTTGCGTTAGTAGGAAGCACACCGGATGGAAGCGGCTTTGCGATGATGCATCGATACCACTTGATTTACATGTTATACCCCTACTACGTCTCGCTGCACACACACACTTTCCTGCAATAACCTCTAACTCTAAGGGCGGATCCATCAAGGTTTTAGCGTGTATTAAAACGTGAGCTACTTCACGCACGCTAAAAAATATACAAACTGATCTATCAACAGCGTGCTAAAAGGATTTGGTCTTTAAATAGCCTCTTATCGCACAGTACTTTTTCTGCAATGAATATGCAATATGGGGCGTTTACATAAAGAGACTATTGGGAGGAGAACATGTAAATATATTGAACTTCACTTAAAAGTGATTTATCAAACCTGAGAGCAATTTTGCTAACGGTATATCTGACTCTATAAGCTGGCACCGCGTTTCAAAGAAGGTGCAAATGGTCTGTATCGCGTAATTGCGCACACATGGCAGCGGTTATTGCATAGAAGGAGACATGGGGAAATGAAGCAAGGAGGCGCGAGAGAGCGCATTTTTTCACTCGTGTGAATATTTTTGGAATGAGCGAGGAAGCGATCATCAAAAAGCATTTTGTTTATCCAGCATTGCCATTTTGGGCTACAATTCCAGTGATTTGCTCCTCACAAAGCGTCAGCTGTACTTGTTCCTCAATGCTGGTCAGAGGCATCTCATCTACTGTGCCCCTCCTGCTTTTGTTCGCCAGATGTTTTGTTATATGCCAGTTTTTCTTTGGTTCAACGCCTTCTAATATCCTGGTATCTTCTTTTTACTTCATCCACTGTTAGCAAGGTTTCACCAACAGCGTTTACTTTTATTACAGATTTGTTCACATATAGCGTTCCTCTGTGTGACAGTCACACTTTTTGCTGTAGTTCACATAAATGTTTGTTGGCTTCATCCACCAACACCTCCATTTCCATGGGGTCGAATTTCCTTTTGCGCTTTCTGCTGTCCAAGAGCTAAGCCATGCATAGCAAACCACCAAGCAGCGCCAAAACCATCATTTAAATAGGGCGTCTCCAACAGTTTTACCTGCCACCAGTTCACTTAATCACTCTTGTTACATTCAATAAACCACTCGGTACAGCCCGATTATTATTTATACCCCTACTGCCCACGTCTACGCTGCACACACACTTTCCTACAATAACCTCCTAACTCTAACACTGATATTCTGTTACAACTTTCTTCAACTGTCTGGGTTTCTGGAACATTTCTAGTTTAATGTCACCAATATCACGACCTTGTCGACATGCTTCCATTAGATTTCTATTAGTGGACGTTTTCTAAATTCAGGAGAGGTTTCTGCTCCCTCACCACAACCACTTATTGTGATTTACAATTGGCAACACTGACTGCTGCTATCATGTATTTGCTTTACAGGCCAGGATCCAGGTCAGGATGACCTTTTCTGCTTTGATTTCTCTCGGTTGTTGGATTAAAACCGTTTATGCATGCTTAAAAACGCTGGACAACCAAGGTGTTTTATGATGTTAATATGAATCCCAGACTAATTTAGAGGTAACCCAGATGACTCAGAAAAGATAATCCATATTAAGGCTTATTTTACAAATTGAAGCATGTTTTTAATCCAGGATGAACTGGTCCTGAAAGAACCCTTAGCTTTTTAAACTCTGAATCTGATTGTATTTAGACTTACAACCTGCATGTCTCTGCAGCTCTGCTTTTGTACTCTAAAACATGTTTTTTTCCCCCTTATTTTCATAATGAAAGGCAGTGAAATATGAAACATTTTAATTTGTGGGGCACCAGGATAGAGGTAATGCAGCACAGTCCTGAACAGACTGGGATATGTTCTACCTATGCATAGTAGAGCTTCTACATACACACAGGCAGTGTGGGACTCAGCTGATTTTAAACCACCTGGTTGCTAACAGCTTGAAAGATAACGTAGAATTTTTTATTTTCATTTTCTAAATTCTACCCTCCTTAGTAGTTTTCATATACAAAGTATTTAGAAACTTTACACAAGATACTTTCAAGGAATTTTTGCATTCTATATAATTCTATTTCATTAAAGAATCATACCACTTAATTTTAGAGAAAAAAATCTAATATCCATCAGTTTATTCCTGTAAAAAATTAAAAAAAATATCCACTGGACTTGGTTTCAAGATTTGAAGACGCTTTCTCCAATCTCTCCTGGTGAAGCTTCTCACCAAATGTTCGATCCAAGAAAGAGAATTAGCCTGCCAATGGCAAAAATTTAAATAATTTTTCTTAAATTAAGTTCATTTGTTCTTGAATTGAGGAGGTAAAAAAGACATTTTGCCAACGGAACAAGACAATTTACACTTAAAATAAGAAAACACAATTGCATTGTCTTATTTCAAGGGCATATTATCTAATTATCTTATTTTAAGAGTAAAATTACTCATTCCATTGGCAAACTATCTCATTTACCTTCTCAAATTAAGGGTAAATACACTTAATTTAAGAATTTTTTTACTTATTTCCACATCGTTTTTGCAGTGTATATAGACAAAGCCTTGTATCGCTTGGAAACATGCAAATGGTAGCCGATGAATGGGTCGTTTGGTTCCATCGTTAGCCTGTGATATCTGAAACCCGTCTATGATTGTTAAGAGTCGGTCGTTAAGGAGGTATTGTTCACCGGCTGGAGCGGGTAGGTCCCTCGTTCCTCTGTGATGAGGTGGGGCTGGTGATATCTGGAAGGGATCATGTCTATGATTGAATTGTATGTTTTTGGAAGCTGGAATCTGAGTCCACCACCTCTGTTTAAAGTTGTTTTTTCTCTCTTAACATAGAAGGCTTCCTTCCCGCCCCTCTCAAACCACCTATTTTCTTTATCCAGAATGTGAACATTCTGGCTCCTCAAAAGAATGTCCTTTGTCCACAAGGTGACCTGGACAACTGAGAACCTTCATCAGCATCCATCAGCTTACATACAGACGTATACTATGGTTTGTTGACTTATATCAAATGGAATGAACTGATAGATGTGTGGGTGTCTGATTTGGTGTATGTGAACCAATCCCTGGGCAACGTTTGATCTCCAATCTCTCCTGGGCGTCCTATGAGGGACTCCTTTGTCACTGTAAATTTCCTGTTTCGAAAGAAAAATGGCCTAATTAAAAAAAAGAAAAGAAAAAGGTGCTATTTTTAGTTTTTGCAATAACTGCTGGTGTTGTTTGTGATCAACGAAGACTGCTGCACAAATTTTAAGATAAACAAACCACTTTGGTACCAACAATTGAAATGAGCTGATTGTATGTTTTACTAGCAGTTCAAGAATGTTTGGGGGAAAAAAACATAAGGTTCTAAGCCATGTAGTTAGACTTAATACTGATTATTAATAAAACAATTATATCAGTAATTCAAATAATATTCATAGAGAACTTTATATAGGTAGCCTATCTCTACATGCTACAAAAGTAGAAATAAAAGTGTAAAAATAACAACAGTTAAACAAAAATAAATGAAATATCATAAATCAATAGAAAGTTGTCTCTCTTTTTCCCCCTCAGGGTTGCTTTTTTGTGACCCTCCTGCATTGATTTATGCCCACTATTATTTTCTTTATTATATTATTCAACTGTTTTTAGTTCTGACGGCCTAAATATGTTTATATGCAAAAACAAATCTGTCTCCATCCTCTATTATTGTACCGGTGCTTTATTTGTGGCAACAATAACTGCAGATGCTTTGCGGGTCAGTTTGTATCTGGCTGTCAGTTCTAAAAAAGTTGCCAAAACTAAGAAAAATTGATTTGCATGTGGTAAATTTTTCTATTTTCTTATCCTGAATTAATGGTCTTGTGAATTAGAATCAATAGAAAACAATTTTAATATTGATGAAGGTACACAGCTTCCACGAACTGTTCAAACACAAATCACTTTGCATCTTCTTTGAACATTCACTCTGCACATACAGACATGTTTGCACCTGTTTTAAGATGTGCAAATCCTCAGCAGATTCGACCCTAAGTGTTTTTCTTAAAAAAACAAAGAAATTATTATCACTGTGTAAATTCTCAGTACCCTGAGTCATGCAGAATCCAAACGTTTTGACAAAGCACAACCATCTATTTTCTCCTAATAAAATCCAGTGTTAAATTGTTTATTACGGTTTAAGAAATGTTTTGGAACTGGATAAAGAGAACTGCTAAAATCATCGACAGACAGAACCACATTTTGTATGTAAAGAGGTTTGGTAACAGATGTAATAAATGAAATTTGAAAGCCCCATCGCTCACACACTACCCACAAGACAGGCATTCATACAAACTGACTCAGTCACAATGAAAACAAACACAGGTTAAATGGAGTATTTTGTGGTTATCATCAAAAGAATCCACAGAAAGGAACGAAACAAAGGGAAACAGGAATTAACAAAAAGGACGACGGGTGGAGCAGCTAAACCAAATCTGATTCTGTCAGGTGGATTGTTTACTCTGCTTTCCAGATTTTGCTGACAAAAAAAAAATAATCTCCCTATTTCCTAGGAGAGAAACCTTTCTAGTCAGATGTATGAGCTTGAAAACCACCCCTCCCTCCAAATCTAATCTCACTAAACTCATCATAGTCACAGAAAACATGTTCGCCAGGAGGCTTCCACATAATTGTATTAATTGTTAACATGATGAAGCATTTATGTTTAATGCCTACCTTCTGGTAATTACCGAGCAGGAACCTCAAGGCTTGGAACATCAGCTTCATTTTCTCTTTCATGGATATTGCTCACTTTGTTATTACTGTAGCTGACGCCTTTGCTGCTTCAAAGACTTCTATTATTTTATCTTTGGTTCCTGGTTTTCTCCTGCCCTGTCACTCTTCAGGTGCACAAAAAAAAGAAGTATCATAAAACCATAACAATTTAATACGTCTGCTCATCCTCTGTTGGAAGTTCCTCTAAAATGGAATTGTAAATTGTTTTTTTTTTTTCATTTAACTTTGAAAAGGCAAAAATAAGAAGGCTGGAACTTTCCTTAAAGCTTATATTTGCTTTGAGCTCGAATTTGTAGGTTGGAATGAAACCTTGTTAAAGAAACATGTTGGCGCTTTGAAGGACTGAGAAAAAGTCATAATTCAAAATCCATGTCAGAGTCTGTGTTTTGTTTTGTTAAAGAGTCTGTGCAGAAGCCACAGTGCTGTGTCTGTTAGGCCTTCAGGGTTTTGATCTAGAACTACTGGAACTGTGACAAAATAAAGCTGCAAATATTTGGACTGGCAAAGGTCTCCCATAACACAGCCAAAATCTCTGCTTAATGACAACTTTACTATTATACTAATACAACTACTGGTCATTCAAATATTGTAGGAAGCACAGCTTGAATGTACTGTAATGCCGGTTAAATTAAATTGATTTTAATGGACAGCTAATTTTAACCAATAGAGATTAGCTTCCTGTCGTCCTTAAAAAGTTAAAAAACAATCCACTCGACTTTGTTTCCAAGTTTAAAGATGTTTTGCTTCCCATCCAGGAAGCTTTTTCAAGTCAAAATGTCAGAATTAGCGTTGAGTTTGAGGTTTTATAGAGTGGACCAAAAACAAAGCCTTATATCGGCTTAAAAAATTGCCTTTACCCCTCCTGGAATCGTGATTTTTTTAGCCCCTATATATGTGTCAAATTAATAATTTTAACTATTTGACTCAAATCTGCATTGAATTAGATGTATATTTGTAAGTTACATGAACACATGGAAAACATACTATTTTCCAGCAGTTCACTTTAATGCAAAATAACAAACTTTGGTGACTAAAAAAAGTATATTAAACATAAGCCTGTCCTGCTTCACTTCAAAGTGTAAAAATGAATATAAAACAATAAATAAATAGTGCACATTTTTTGGTGCAGCAAACTTTTGCAAACTTTTAAGCGTATTTGTCCCTTAAATCAATAACTGTAGGCTACAGTTGTAAAACAGAAAAAAATCGTTAGCTCGGTGCCACATTAGTTAGCAATAGCCTACTTTTTCCAACTGTATTTCCACTGAGCTCTTGCAGCACTAAGTTGTCCAACCCCAAAAGCAGCGTCAGTCGTTCATCCCTAACTACTGCTCTGTTGTCTCCCCCTATCTTCTCCATGAGCAACACTTGGTTCGACCAATAGGATTAGGGTATTCTGGATCGTTACATATATGTTGTAAGTTCATTGGCCAAAATGCAGGACAGCTCCCAGGAAAGTTTCCTTGTTGTTCATTTTCCAATAGCTTTTTACTGACTATATTTTTACTCTCATAGTAATACGGGACAAAGTGCGTTCCTTTTCCACAAAAATGGGACAGGTGCTTTTATTTATAAATACGGAACAATCCCGTTTTTCAAGGGACGGTTGACAACCCTATTCACACCCCTTGCTGTCATCATATTTATTTTAGTTATGGGTTCATAACCTGGTATTTCAAATTTAGACTTCTTTTTAAAATATTTCAAAGTTTGTGTTTAATAAACTTAGGAGAATTTGACATGCATTTATACACATTCATGTGGATGTAGCTTTAGCAAGATTAGCATCTAGCTCGCATCTGATAAAATAAAACATCAACGGTTATTTTAAAACCAACACAAATTTAGATGGCGATATTGTAAAATGAAAAGTAAGTCAGAGGATTGTGTAGGCTACAAACGCAACGAGGGAGAAGGTTATACAAAACAGTACCCATCACAGAATGGTTCGTCTTCTCTGGTTCCATGTTAAAATGTCAAATGGTGCCTTCATTTGGCCCAACACAAAAATTTCACATGACCCACTCATATCATCATTTCCACTGGAAAGCTGAAAAGATTTTATGATACCCAAGATGCCGAGATGAGGTAAACCTGACCTTTCAGCGTGGCAGAGAGCAGCGATATGATTCCGTGTGGCGTGTGCTGCATCGATAAGCAATCTCTGTTGTTGTTGTAGCTGACAGAATGCTGTGACATATATATATTTTTTAAAAGAACATCACCATTTAAACTTGTCTTTTTTTTAAATGACCATTGATGTTGGATTTGATCAGATACTCGCTAGCAGGCAGTCCATGCATTTGATGCATCCTCTTCTTCCTGTCGAAGATGAACTAAGAAATCTAACTGTCTTGCCAAATATTACGATAATCTTTGGCTCCAACATGTTTCTCTTCTCTATCACAGCAAAAGTACTTAAAGGAATAGTACACCCAAAACATGATTAGCCTTCATTTTCTACTCACCCCCATGCTGAACAACACTCTGGAGTACTTTTTTGATATCTCAAATGCATCTGGAGATCTGGGAGGCTTCTTGCTGTCTGCTGACATTCAAATAATATTCCTCCATACTGCTCGTCCAATGTATTCCAAGTGTCCTGAGTGGGTAGCATCCAGAATTTACTCGAAACAAAGTCATTTAGAATGTTTTTAGAGCGTAAACAGTAGTGTATAGGATTTCCTGAAAGCGCGCACCTGCGTGATCACGACGCTACGGAAGCCGGCAGACCAAACCAGCGCATTCAGCTCGGCAAAGAACTCACGCTCTTCCTCAACACTGAAGTCCTCAGACATTTTTCTCTTGTTGTTTCCTTCTTTGCACAGGTAAACAGCACATTTCTTCTTCTACGCTTGCATTATCAGCAGAGCAGACGCTGAATGCGCACTTTCATCTGGTTTGGTCTGCCGCGGTTTCCGTAGACTCGTGAACTCGCTTTTAGGAAATCCTATACACTACTGTTTATGCTCTAAACACATTCTAAATGACTTCGTTTCGAGTAAATTATGGACGCTACCAACTCAGGACACTTGGAATGGCATTGGACTCCAGCAGTAAGGGAGGAATATTGACACGTGTTTTTTGTGGACTTTTATGGATCTTTTTGTCTCGGGGTTTCATAGACCTCCATTATTTGAATGCCGCAGCATTGCAGCAAGAAGCTTCCCAGACTCCAGATGCATTTGGAGATATCAAAAAAAGTACCCAGGAGTGTTGTTCAGCATGGGGGGTGAGAGAAATGAAGGCTAATCATGTTTTGGGTGTACTATTCCCTAAAACATAGTGCGAAGGATTATCTTTACCACATGAAGGTAGCATAAGTCTTTAAGAGGAAAAAACTTATTAGTTCTTATCACCATTAAGTCATTTTATATACAAATATTTTAATGAACTTTAAATTGACGAAAACTTTGAGAGTTTTTGTCTAGTTTTAGTCTGATATAGTACAAATATTTATTTTTTGTGTATTCTCTATTGTTCTATTTGCATACAAAGCACACTTTCTATTATTATCAAATACATTCAATAAATGTAGATACAAAAAAATGTATAAACACTTCAATGAATTTTTATTTTATTTTGTATAGATCATATTGAAAGTAGATCCGTTGGGCTTTTCATGGTGTCCAAATAGCAAGCTTGTCTTTTAACTTGCTGTGGCATCTTGTGGTATGTGGAGGGTTGGGCCAAATAAGCACAGGATGGAAAGCAGGATAGTCCATCCTTCAATTTTTGATTGACAGACTGCATACATAATAGACAGAAATGCACATAAAAGACTGAAATTATCCATTTATTTAAAAAATATGATATATCTGACAGATTTCTGTGGATGTTTTGCTTTCAGAAATGAAAATAGTGACCTTGACTGGCTGCAACGTGGGGATATTCCAGATATATGGGGGGAGGGGGTTTAATGGTAGCAAAAATACAATCTTTATTGTTTGTTTGGGAACAACAATTCTAGAAAAGCAAGTTCAGTTCATCAAGTTTAAGAACGTTCAGGTTTTTTTCATACATGTCCAACCTTTATGAAGTATAATTTTCTGTAAAAACAACTCAGAGTTTTAACTCAAACTTAGAAAACATTTATTAAGTGTATACAGAACGTAATTTCGTTTTGTACACCTCTCATAACATTCCCATTTTCTTAAAGTGCAGCAGTGTATGTTTTAGATCATACAAATACAATTAATAAAATGCAGCTGAAGTAGTCGCCTTGAATTAAAGCATTCCTCGACACACTTTTCCACATTGATTTCAGTATCTTGCCATTTATTGACTTGACTCTCCTTTTGTCTGTGAGCCGTCACAGAGACAACAGGAAGGACTCGCCACAGCATGTTAGATTATTGCTGTTATTGATGACTCATTGATCTAGCAGGCCTGCCGGAGCAATCAAAAACAATGTCTCCAGACGCTGCAAGGATCAAGGCCTACATCACGACTCCCCAGGCACGGCAGCTGCTGCAGGAGATAAGTGAGAGGAGGGATTTGTGCATTTGCATGCGGTTTGAAAGTGGAGCCTTCTGACCTTGATTTTCATATTTTTGTGTTTTTGTTGTTGAATCAGCAGCTTTATGTATTGATATATTTTCTTTCTGTGTTCATGTGTACAATCTACCATATCTGGATATTTTAAACAGTTATTAGATTCCTCACAATCACTATAGAGCTCTTAGTGATAATGTGTTAGAGACACCATCTATCAGCTTAGCCATGAAATATCTATTGTTTCAAGGGCAAACAGTCCCACTAATGTCAGCAACCTAAAGCTGACTTAGCACATTAAATGATGCATGTTTGGACTGCACCATATTATATATGATAGCTTTTCAAATAATATGGATTTATGTTATAAAGATGATGCATGGCCGCTCTCACTGTGGCGTATTAAATCAAATACAAGAGCGGTGGTTTTCCTATGATTTTGTTACAGTTTCAAGGAGGTAGATCTAAACTTTCTAGACAAAAGGAAGGTAAATAACTCTCAGTATTTGCTCTTTAAAGGCTGGTGCTCTGGTCTCACTATATACACAGATACATTTATTAATCTTATCAACAACTGACCACCTCTTGTTGAAACAGAATGGTCTTTGTTTTTGCTTGTTTCAAATAAATCCAGTGATGCCTTTAAACGGTTAATTGAACTTGTTGGTCTAAATATGTTTTAATATACAGTGGTGTAAAAAAGTGTTTGCCCCCTTCCTTACCCTCCTGTTTTTTTGCATGTTTGTCAGACTTAAGTGTTTCAGAACATCAAACCAATTTAAACAATAGTCAAGGACAACACAAGTAAACACAAAATGCGAATTTGTAAATGAAGGCAGTTGTATTGTTGTAAAGGAGAAAAAAAATCTAAACCATCATGACCCTGTGTGAAAAAGTGATTGCCCCCCTCGTTAAAATATACTATAACTGTGGTTTTTAAAGGAATAGTACACCCAAAACATTAGATTCAGTCTTCATTTCTCCCAGCACCCCATTCTACGCCGAACAAATTCACTCTGGAGTACTTTTTTTGATATCTCAAATGCATCTGGAGATCTGGGAGGCTTCTTGCTGTCTGCTGACATTCAAATAATGGAGGTCTATGGCGACCGAGACAGAAAGGTCCATAAAAAGTCCAACAAAAACGTGGTCAATATTCCTCCATACTCAAGCTCGTCCAATGTATTCCCCAAGTGTCCTGAGTGGGTAGCGTCCAGAATTTACTCAAACTAAGTCATTTAGAATGTTTTAGAGCATAAACAGTAGTGTATAGGATTTCCCGAAAGCGCATTACGCGCCGTTTCACAAAACCGCCGAAGACCAAACCAGCGCATTTCCTGCTGGGTAGCAAAGAACTCATGCTCTTCCTCAACACCGAAGTCCTCAGACATTTTTTCTTTCGTTGTTTCTTTCTTTGCACAGGTAAAACAGCACATTTCTTCTTCTACGCTTGGCATTATTGGCAGAGCAGACGCTGAATGCGCAGATCAGTCTGGAGACTCTCCGCGAAAGAGGTAAATTTGGCCGCTCTCACCAAACTAACGCCCAATCAACGCTTGGCTTTGTAAGGCGTGGTTGAGGTGTGACGCGAACCAGAAGCCGACAGTTCAGCTCCAAAAGAACATATGCTTGCCTGCCGATGAAACTAGCTGCTAGCGTAGCGCATCGGTAAGTTATATCGGAATTACAGAGTATTTCTTCACTGAAAGAAGAGCAAAACACTGCTTCTGGGAGGCTTTTTCAGAGGAAAAGATGTTTTTGCTCTTCCGTACCTTGTCTCGTGTAAGTGAGTTTGACCCATCAATTGGTTCCTCTTCGCTTCGCCACTCTGTTACGCCATATGCTTCTATTGGATCTGATTGGTTTATTTGGCCCGGGTCTATCACCAAATAACATAGGCCAATCGGCTAACCAGTATTTTCGCCCCTTCCAAAAATTACTGTACCAGTAGAGTGTCCTCATGATGGATGATGGCCTTCTTTATCTTTATTTTCAAATCCATCTGGCGGAGCTCAGGTTACAAAACACATTCAGGCAGGTTTTTTATCTTCCTTGGAATTACCTTGTTGAATTAAAATCTTATTTTCATGCTGTTATTGTTTTCAGCTTGTGTAGCTCTGGGATATGTTCAATATAGTGTCTATTGATGAAAAGCTGCTGAATATGAAGAAGTTTCAAAGTCATCAACCTACAGTTTGGAAGTCTGTGATGTGTTGCGTGTTATGAATAGATGTCTCTGGACATTCTCTTGAAAAGAATCAGGCCCAGGGCGGACTAAGGGGAAAAGCAAACAAGGTCTAAAAAAAATAACATTCCAAAGACATTTAGGAAGTCTGGCAAACTATTGATAAAGACCTCTTTGAAATATGACAAAAAAGACTAAAGTTGAACATCCAGACAAAAACATGCTTAATTCTTATCCTCACAGTGCAAACCTCAATCAAAAAAAACATCCCTCTTCTTTCCAATGATCCCACTACATTAACCTACCCACAAGCCAATCGATTCCACGTCACTGTTAATCTTCACTGTGCATATGTGACCTTTTACAGACTTCACTCCCCTTGGTTCCAGGTGATTAATACCAGGCTGGGTAATTGGATGTTAATTGGAGGTACTATTGACCAAAGCCCTGAAGAAAATGGTGATCGAGTGATTTGATGATTCCTCTTGCATTGACAAGGAGGCGTGTAGGCAGAGGAGGACAATTGCCATCTGATCGCTTCCATTCATCATCATTATGATTGGTTGTTTGTGAAAGCACAGGCTCTTGTCCTCACTAACAAATTGTGCGATCAACTCTGAGAGTAAAATCGGTTTGTGTTTTTCTTCTCCTGAGCATTGGGTACCAGTTGTTTTTGATTATATAGAGATTCCATTTCATGATGGATACTTTAGAAATGTAATTTACCTACAAACAAGAGAAGGAAATGATAAAATGTTGCGCATGATATTGTAACTCAGACATTTTAGAGTTGAGTTATCAGTTTATGTTTATGCATTGCTCCACAATAAGTGAAGGGTTTGATGAAACAAGTAAATGTGTGAACTTGATAATAGTATGGAGAGAATTCTGTTACATTAATGTTGCAAGGAAAGCACATGTTTTGTAAATAGAAATTTGAAAAATATGCAATCCAGAAGAGAAACTTTGAAAAACTTCTTAATAAAATGTTTTGAGATTAACTTTGCAGTTTATTTCGATTCACTTTTTTGCAAATATTTTTTCACTTCAAGAACAATAAAAACACTCGCTCCTAAAACACATGTTGATCAATAAGAATGTTGTTGAGTCTTCACCCCAGGAGGTAAAGTTAATGCGATCCTTAAATCGCAAGGTTGAAAGGATGAACTTGGAGAATAATAACATGAAAAAAAAATGTGATAAAAAAGGAAAATAATTTTGAAAAATTAAATCTGCACAAACAGCAAAGTTACTCTCACAACCTTTTTTTTTTCATTAAGAAGTTTTTTAACATCTCATTTTACAATTGCAGTTGATTTTTTTATTTCTATTTGCAAAATGTGTAAAATGAATAATAAAACTAAACGCACCTCATAAATTAGTGATTTAAAACAGTGTAAAAATATAACTAACAGTGAAACTTTCAAAGCACTGAGAGTGGTGGGTTCATAAAAACAGATTGTTTGTTTTCAGTCTTGGAAGCTTTTCATCTCTCGTCTGAGAAGGTTTCTGGTCTGATGATGGGAATTGTCCACTTATATAATGTCGCCCTTTTATTTGTTGCTCTAAAATGTGATTTTCATACTTTCTAACATGAATGCATTAGGCCAAAGGGCTCTTTGATCTTTGGAAGAATGTGATCTGAGCAGCTTGAACATTATAAAGTAAATGTGGCCAAAATAAATATGACATCAAGTCTAGATATTATTATGCAATTACCGTCGCTATCAGCTTCTGTTAGTTTGCTTGCTCAGCAGTAAAACACATGACATGCTTAGAAAGTCAGGAATTTAGTCCCGCCCCAGCTATCTCCGAGTTCGGGAAGTTTCATCCTGGCTCTGCTCCATAGAAGGCCGAGGTATTAAAGCCCACCGTCCGTCTGCTCCATTCACATTCAAGGTTGCTTCGATATAAACTGCATGATGGACAGATGATCAAGAGTAACGCGCAAGTATCAACCACGCGGTCACCAAAGCCGCTTTGGGTGACAACAATAATGGCTGTCATGGAGAGTTTGGGTGAGGATTCTGCTATTAGCCCAGTTCTAGAAGATATCGGCACAGCAAATTAATTTTAAGAGTGGTCATGGAGAAACGCGATCAAGTCTCATCTTCTATTCTATTCGTGGAAACTGCACGCTTTGATTTTTGTGGACAACAACTATGCCTCGCTAATACATACGCCACGACCAGCTGCTGTTCTTATTGGCTGTAGGTCTATCCAATTGGGAGTGCAGAGGCATTTTTTTCCTGGTTCGCTCAAACACGCCCTATAATCACAGCTCTATGGAGCAGTATCAGACTCTATATTCTGACCTAGAATTGAGTTTGCTACGCTCAGCAGTAAAACACATGACATGCTTAGAAATCGTGAAAAATGTCATTGTCTCTCTTTCTATCTCCTCTTTCTCTCTCATTTTTCTTTTTTTTCTTTTTCTCTTTTTCTTCTTTTGTTTTTCTGCACTATTTACATTGCAGTGGTCCATATAAACCGTAAAAACTCCCTGCATAATTATAAGAAAGCAATTTATTTGCATGAAACAAGTGGAGCAATATGGCACTGCCACACTTGTGAAAGTAAAATCTGTTGGGCTCTTTTGTGGCATCAAGACAATTATTGTTATTGCCACATTGCCAGACAGGACATTGTAAAAAACAAACAAACAAGAAAAAAAGAAATCATGAAAAAAAATGTTAAACTGGAAATGCTTTGCCAGATCAAGGATCTCTGTTGATCTACATTTGGAAAGCTGAGGTGTCTACAAAGCTCAGGAGAGCTTAGCTTGGATCTGCAGCTGGTTGGCCTAGCTGCGGAGGCTAGTTGTGTCCTTTCAGATGTTCCATGGATCGTCAGTCTGGTATCTTAAAGTTACACCTACAATCTAAGAGAGATATATTGACGTTGGCATGTTTTAGAGAAATATGGTTCTGTGATTAGCCAGACGGCCTACTCTGGTGGTGCATAGATGATTCCTTACCCTGCATGGAAATCCATTCAACCGATTCTCTTCAGTGTGGGATCTCCTCTTGAATCCATGTTCAAAATAATGTGTGGGTTTGAGCACAGGGTATATAGCCAGCAGGAGGGGCATAACATGTCACTGGGATGTAGCTCTGAGGGTGCGTGAACAATCATTAGCCATATGGAGAAAAGAGAGAAATATGTATGTATGTATGTATGTATGTATGTATGGATGGATGGATGGATGGATGGATGGATGGATGGATGGATGGAAGGAAGGAATAGATATAGCTACATGTTGCAGCATCTATAACAACCCAAACACAGGATTTCAGAATTAGACATCCCCAGTTATTAATTTCATACACTCAGCAGATCTACGCAACAGTTACTTTTACTAGTAACTAGTTACTTTTATTGTAGAGTAACTCAGTTACTAACCTTCAAGGCTGTTTGGGAGAAGTATACTAGGTAACTATACCACTACTTTTTCAGAGTAACGTGCCCAACACTGTATATATCACATATACCTATATATATATAGAGTATATATATATATATATATAGAGCAGAGTTATATATATATATATATATATATATATATATATATATACCAAGCTATCCTGCAAAGGCACCAGAGGATAGTTCTGCAGCTTTGGGCATACATTCCTGCTCGAAACATACCTGAAATATAAGACCAAAATACCACCTTGGCATGTTGGTTAGTTTAGCAGAGGCGTGGGCATTAAGCATTTATTTGTTTTAAGCATGTTGAAGGAGGGATGCATTCAAAAGCTGAAGGACAGTGGTCCTCGGGGACCCGACGTTGCCTACCCCTGATGTATACCGTCATTGCTAATACAGCATTCAGTCCACCTGCCGAACTTAGTTCCATATTTTGACATTTTAGCACCAGTCATATATCCCAACTTAAAATACCAAAGGAAAACCGAAACTAAACGTTGTGTGTATCTAACTGGACTATTTAGTCCAGTTAAATAAAGGAGATCGATGGATTTACTCAGTCGGCACTTGATTTACTTTGCAAAGTAAAGGAGAACAAGACATTCACACTCCCTGCATGATAGTCTGCCCAGTTCTAACTTAGACAAAGTTGTTCCCTTGCTTTTAAGGCAGAGTCAAAACAATAACAGACACTTTGGTTAAACAGTTACCTTGAAAAAGTATGTGGTTTTGTTATGGGAAAAATGTATGTCTTGTCTATAATCATTTTCCACTCAGACATTTGGTGGCCTTGCAAGTGAGACAAACTAGCTGAGAAAAAACATTTTTAGAGAGTACATAGCATACATCAATATACTTAGAAGGAAAGAACAAAAATAAAATTTTCCGACAACAGAAACCCAAAACCTGATGTCACTTTACCAATTCTTCAGGTGCATGGTCTGTTTTTGGTTCCAAAAAAGTTTGAAAAAAACAGTCCACTGGACTTTTTCCAACTTTGAAGACATTTCACTTCTCATTGAGGAAGCTTCATCAATTCAAATGTCAGAAATAACGTTCAGTTGCTTTGTACAGTAGCCCAACAAAGCCTTGTTTTTGATTAGACAACATGCAAATTGAACCGGACAAACGGGTCCATCCCTTCTGATTTAAGTCTCTGAAAGACAAAATTAAATAGTGTATGTTTCGGTAGCCCCTTGATTAATAATATATTGATCAATTGTTCTTCTTAGGAATCCAGTTTGTGTGGGTTGTGTTTTTGTGTGTTCTCCCTCCACCACCAGGTGGCGCCGGGTTCTCGTTGGACTTTTCACATACCTGTGGATGGTTGCCTCATTACCCGAGGACTCTTAAGCTGCTGACTGCCACTACCTCGACGCCAGAGTGTTTGCCAGTTTTGGGTACTCTAGCCAAGCTGAGTTTTGCTGAGTCAAACTGAGTTTTTGTCAACCTGAGTCTTAACCATGTTGTTTTTTTTGTCTTTGCATCTTGGCAGGAAGTCATCCGGCAAACTGGGTTTTTTGGACCTTCTCCCCCTGGAAGGATCGTCTGAGCTTTAAACTGAGCTGGGGATTCAAACTGGAGGTTTGGATCTACTTTTCCTTAAAGGATTGTTTGAGCATCTCACTGAGTAGGGGATTCATCTCCACAAGTAACCGTTCAAGTACCATTGGAAATCTNAGGGGATTCATCTCCACAAGTAACCGTTCAAGTACCATTGGAAATCTAAGTGGCAGTCAGCTCCTCCGCCTCAAGGAAACACCTAAACCTGCAAACCCTGTCCGGCCCAAAGTGCAAAGTCAAATACTGGATCAACCCACACCGACTGGATATTCAGAGAAAGACACCTTTTCGGAAACGTGAGTCCTGTTGCCTTTATTCCTTTTGCAAAATCGAAGCTCAAATTTCCCACTGGCCTGAAGTAACCACAGGAACTTCACCTTCACAGTCCTCGTTCGCCAGTGTTCAGAACAGCACTGGACCTCATCTCTACCAGTTCTCAATAAACCTGTTAACCTCCCCTGGTCTCTGTTTGGTTTTCTGCATGTGGATCAGATCTTTGAATAAAATCATGACAGTTCTCATATCAATTGTTCTTGACAATTTTTCTCTCCTTGATTAATAATATATTTGTCAATTGTTCTCATATCAATTGTTGTTGACGATTTTTCTCTGTTTGGGTATAAGTACTTGATCAAGCCTTTTCTGTGAATGAGTTAACATCCAAAGCTGAAATATCATAACCATCCTACCATCTTTACTTTTTTGAAGAGCTTAAATTTCTTAAATGAAACTTATACTCAAAAAAATCTTGCACTGATTTTTTATACATATGTCTAGCAAGTTCAGGCTTCACACACAGACCCAAAGAGGTGAGGTCACTCATTACATTTCACACAAATGTGTCTTTGTTTCCCCAGAAACAGCCTAATTGGGAATCAACGTAGCTACAGGAGCTCTGAATTTAAAACCCTACTTGTGCTCTTGGAAACGATCCACCTGTTGATGCCAGAGGCAGGAAATCCAAAGTGACAAAGCTAAAGCAGCACACCTGTGAAGCCAACATCAGCATTTCAGACAGAGCATGTCCCACTGCAGTGTACTTTACTGTTTAGGCATGCACACCCAAGGAAGCACAGGAATTCAGGGAGTTTTCCAGATTTCACTTCAAGCTTCCTTGTGTTATTTGTGGGACCCTCCTTTCATAAAAAAAGAAATGTTGAACTGTTTACATTTGAATAGAGCTAAAGTCAAACCAATCTAGTCATCTTGTCACCAATCAAAATTATTCATTGGCTTATCTCTAAAATGTAAATATTTGTCTAAATTTTATGATTGTTATTGTCAGTGCTTTGTTTTTTTAATAATTTCATGTGCATCAAATTTTCTAATTTGTAATTCTAATTTTATTTGTGTAATTCCTAAATAGGGAAACAAAGCAGATTTAGACAAATTTAAGGACCTCAGTTCACTTCTTTGACACTAACTGGTAAGAACTTTGCTAATTCATGTAAAGCATTAGATCATGAGAGGGGTAATCATATTTTTGAAACGATAAACCTTTTTATTAAAGTATTTTATTTATTTCCCAGGTGAACAGGTAAGGAATAAGGGTACAGGACAAAAAACGTTTCTGGTCACTAATGAACTTAATGACAAAAAACAAAACTAGCTTATGGCATCTTTTGTACGGTGACCGTGAGTATCTAGAAAGGCGCTTTTGAAATAAAATGTATAATTATTATTACTAAGCAGGTCAATTGCCAAGTAGGTAAAGAACAGCTTGTATGTGCAGATAGTTGAGCCACTGAACTAAGGACCTACAATCGCTTACAAAATATAGTGATCATAACAAAAATGTAAAATAAAGATTCACAAAACTCAGAATATTACTAGTCATGTTATATATTAAAAAGATTTCACATTTAAAGGATACCAGGGACACTTCAGAAGTCTCCTCTGAAGGTGGAGGAGCAGCTGCCCGTCCCTGAAGGCCAAGTTCCTCACTCAGCCCTTTTCTGGCTGAGAGCTAGAGCGAGTCAAAAAATGAATTTAGCATTAATCAGTAAAAGACTAAAAAAATAATAATTCTCGCCATAAATACTGAGTCTGGGGGCTGCCTTTTTTGCCAAATATAGTAAATACCTCCCACCCCCTGACATCTTCCAGCAGTGACGTCGTGGTGCAATAAGCCTAGCGCAATTCTCCCCTCTTTATAAGCAAAATCAATGGGAACCAATAGACACATCTGCAATCAACAACAATTATTGAAGATTTCCAGAGGACTTCGCCATTGAAATTCTGAACCAGAGCTATAGTGAAACTGACAATGCCCAATGGGGCATTGCAGCCGGATGTTGGAATACATCGGGTATAAGTGAAAAGAAAAAGGTTTTTTCAACTTTCCGAATTCTGGATCCTCTACTGACGGCTTGGTCGCTGGATCGCTAACTTGGAAGAGGGGAGTGTTTGCCCATCAACTTCTAGCCAGAGAAAAACCCTCCGGGTAATATGTAGCCAACATTTGGAAGAAGAATGTTTTAGAGATGACTTGGATAATAGCTGTTGATCAAAACGGCAGATACAGCACTGGGACTTGACTCAACAGCCGATACCGCGACGTGAAGGACGCCTCAAAACCAGTAGGTGGCAGTAGTGTTCTTTTGACAAAACATGGATGCCTCCAGTAATGCACATTCAAATAAAATTACTTAGTACTTAATAAAAACACTTATCGTTTTTAAAAGTATGTAATAATTTCATATTCAAAGTACTTTCAGAAGTTTCCGAATTCTGAATATGCCCAGACTTTTCCTTTAAAACTCCTTATCCATTGTATAAACAGCGGCACAGCGGCGTAATAGGGATGCAGTCCTATTCGCCAGCAAAAATGGACCACAGCCCCGAGTTTTGTCACCCGAGTCTTAACCTTGTTTTTTTTTGTCTTTGCCTCGCAGGAAGTCATCCTGCATACTGAATGTTTTGTTCTCCCCCTGGAAGGATCGCCTGAGCTCAAACTGAGCTGGGGATTCAAACTGGAGGTTTGGACTTTTCCCCAAATGATTGTTTGAGCTTCTCACCTGAGCAGGGGGATTCATCTCCACAAGCAACTCAAGTACTACTGGAAATCTAAGTGGCAGTCAGCTCCTCCTCGCTCAAGCTGAAACACTCAACCTGGGTAAACCCTGTCCGCCTCTCCAACGCAAAAGTCAATTACGACCAAATCAATACTAGATTCAGAGAAAGACACCTTTTCTGGAAACGTGAGTCCTGTTGCCTTTATTCCCTTTGCAAAAATCGAAGCTCAAATTTCCCACTGGAGCCTGAAGTAACCACAATGGATAAGGAGTTTTAAAGGAAAGTCCGGCATATTCAGAATTCAAACTTCTGGAAAGTGTACTTTGAATATGAAATTATTACATTCGCCAGCAAAAATGGACTACAGCCCCAGTATATTGCACCACGTAGTAGTGTGAGGTGTCCATCTGAAATGTGTTGCTTCTCTTCGCCTGGAT
>JAGKQL010000015.1:23852103-23876019 GCA_018398635.1 Cyprinodon brontotheroides | reverse complement strand
AATGTAAGGAGTAGAAAGTACAGATATTTGTGTAAAAATGTAAGGAGTAGAAGTAAAAAGTCGCCATAAAAATAAGTAGTAAAGTAAAGTAAAAATATCAGAAAAATCTACTTGAGTACAGTAACGAAGTATTTGTACTTCGTTACTTCCCATCTCTGCCTATAATTCTACCAATATTTACATTTTTCTTAACTATAAGTAATCTCTCTTCTTCCTGCATACTTTGCAAATGACTAACAGACATGAAAAATCTTCAGGCAGAAAGCAGTGCTGTGATAACAGTTAAACCCAACACAACTTTTTGTCTGTCAAAGAGTGACACCCTTGAGAAAAAGGGTATTTAGTTTGTGTTCTAACTTCTCAAAATGCATCACATCTTCCATGGAAAGTAGCAAGACTTAATTTTACTCTTTTAATTAGAGTCATAATCAAACTGGGTCAAAAACTAATTGAAAATCTACAGAAGAGGTTGTAAAAACGCTTCAGAAAATGAAAAAATAATCTTGGTGAAAATGTTCGGTTCTTCCAGGTGACATTCCTGCACCACAATAAATTAAAGGTGCTTCAAAAATGATAATTTACTCTGCGATCTTGGACAACTTCTTGTCCTCATGTCCTTCAACCAGTGAATGGTCCTTTAAAAGATGTATGCTGCACTTAGTTAAACTAGAGTACAGTCTCTTATGACTGCTGCTATTGATAGGATAATACAAACTCATCAAAGCCACTAATAAGAGGGTGGATGACCTCTTTTCTAAATAAGTGTTAATGTTATTTTTTGCTAAATGGATGTGAGAGGTTGAAATCCTTTCTATTGAGCAGATTTGGATCTGGAAAGGATCTTATGTGCAGTTTCTTACTCTTTCCACTGGAAAAGGTGGACCTTTATACCCTCATCTGCTGCTTTTGTTCCTCTCCACCTCATTAGCTAAGTTTCTCTTTCATCTTCCACCTTGAATTATATGTCCTACATTTTTGTCTTTTAATAGAAAAACTTGAACTACACGATTTCTTCTTCCCTCCTATTCGCTCACAGCTCTGTGGTAAAGGCTGCGTGGCACTAATACAGGAAGGTGAGTGGAGATGAGTTGTGTTCATCCCACAAAAGATTTAATTGGGGACGTGAGCACATTCAAAAAGCAGCTGCATACATCAGCATTGTCATTAGAAGCACTAAAAACCTCCTCTGGGTGTGAGAGGTCTTTGCAACTGTTTGCGTTTAAAAGATCCATTAACAGGACATTAAGAATGCAAGAACGGTGAAATGCATGTGTGTGTATTAACGTGTTTGTGTGTTCATCCAAACCAAAGCATAGTGCAAAATTTATACTCTATAAAATCTGGATAAAATGCATCTATACATGGCAATGTATAGATGCAGATACTTGCTCTCACTCACATTTTTTTAGGAGGATGATACCAAGCCAAGGTCCTTATAGAGACCAAAGTGTGCATCTAATGGAAAAACCATTTTCTTAAGTGCTTTGTTTGTTGCACCATCTGTGTTATTTGCACAGTAATTGCTTCCGTAGTCTGCAGGTTAGAATTTTGCAACCTCCAGGGCGATATAAATATTGGGCAAATCATAAAAGTCCTTTATCTTGGCAAATGTACAAGTGTCTGGATTTATATTAGATTTTATGTTAGGCATTAACGGTTTGCTAATGTAAACTTCAATGGGACTGATTTTTTTTCTCTTGTTTCATTATCTATTCAGTTGTTATTTATCTTTGCAATGTCTGATTCCTATCACCAAATGCCTTAATGTGTTATATGAAATCAGTACAGTTAAACTGGAAACACGAATGGTTTTGTTTATCGGATTTATAGTAAAGAATCTTAGTCTGGAAATATTCCTGATGGAAGGGTTCTTGAGCTTATGTAATTTTAGTCACACTCAGCCCATCTCCATTCCATCAAATTCTCCAGAATGCGTCGTTTAGCCTGACATAATGCAATAGGAGATGTTGGAGTAATCCAATAAAGGCATTAGTGAACCATTAGGAGGGTGCTTCCTGGCTTCACAGGGACACACAGAGCCTTGTTTAGCCTAATAGAGCATCCCTGTTGGAGTTTATTTATGGCAGCAAGATGTCAAACCACTTAGAGGTGGAATGTTGCCTGTCCATTAAAACGGCCATCCAATGGGGAGTTCAGGAAGACAATATTAGACCTTGGCCTTTGTCCAGTGATGTTTTTTGAACAACTTCTTGAAAATATACTGCTTTTGTCTTTTAAATACAATTACTATAGCTTTGATAGAGAAAAAATATATGCTTAAGATGGAAAATAGATCTGTACACAGCCCTTGCATGTAAAACAGACAAATAAATTATATTTTGATCTCCAACGAGATTAAAAAGCACGTCTTCATCATGAAGTACACATTAACAATGGGTCCATTCATCTAACAGCTGTGCTGTCACACATTAACATTAGGGTCACCATCATACAGTAGTGTTGCCCCTTGCTGACACTGGCTTTGGTGCGGTTGATCGAGCCGACGGAGACCGCCAGCTGCCGCACACCCCTCCACACCGCCCTTTTGACTACGGTCGCGGTGCGGCTCTCCGGCTCACAAGAGCAACAGGCCCGTCTTACCAGCAGAGGCGGCAGTGGCGTCATGTCTGTTGTACAGAGGGGAGGCGGAGAGAAAGGACAGACAATACATGCAAACGAACGTGTTTTATTTTGAAAAAAACAGGAAGTCTTTTATTCTCATTGGAAAACCTTCGGTTTGTAAGCGTTGATATTCTGCGAGAGCTTGTGGCGGAGGCTCGCACGCCGGCAGCGATAGCTTTCTTGCAAGCGCCGAGTGTCTCGGTAATCGCAGCCGACACAGCTCAGTTGCCGGTGAGAGAGGTTTACGCCTTTTTAATGACTTGGAATCACTGCCACGCCGCGACCACCGCACCGCAGACCGCACGTAAGACCGGACTCGTGCGTGAGCCGGGGTTGCACAGATACCAATACCAGTATCGGACGGGGCCCCGATCCAGCGCTAAAATGGTGGTATCGGTGAGTACCAACAAATAGGGCACCGATACCTTGAGAGCCAAAAGTTTATTGAACTATATTGTATATATACACACAACCCTTACTTTGACAAGATTTCTTCAGTAATTGTTCCTAAAAAAATAAGAAAAATTGTTTCTTGGTCAGAAATACAACTTGACACAAAGGCGACATTCTCTATGCTACACTTTAAAATCGCAGAGTGATCATGATACTCAAGTTAGGCACCTGATGAACTTATGAATTTAAAGAAATATCAACAATAAATAGATCCTAGTTTAAACAATTCCAAATATTCATAGCAATATTTTAGGTAACTTTGTGATAGGTTTAATCCTATGAGAAATGTTACACTGCATTGAATCAGAGGCGTTTCTAAAGGTTACTTTGAGAGAACTTTCGCACTGAACGGCAATTGGTTATTCAAAATACCAAGATATTTAAAACAAGGGTTGATGAACGGTTGTACTGAAACTGAAATTTCGATTGCAATGTAAATTATAGTTGACAATAAAGAAGTTTGATTGATTGATTGATTGATTGATTGATTACTGATTGACTTAGTGCCACAAATTATAATAGGACTTTTTAATTAAACACTACCTAATATTTTTGTTACTTTTCTGCGATAGGACATTTTTTGCCATTTAAAACAACATACAGTTTATTTGTATTTTCAGCTTTCACAATAATCATAAAATACAATTTCTAACTTTAATAAAATAAAAATATACCTCAAAAACATATTTATTTTTTCTTTACACGTCACTCTGTTGTGAAAATTCAATTCAAATATTCTTTGTAAAAAAATCACTAAAGCTTCAAAGACAGGTATTTATCATTATTGATTATCATCTTACATTAGTGAGTTCTTAGTGTCACTTTTAGCCATTAATAGGACCCATTGGATAGAGTCCAAAGAACCACATGGGGCTCTGGAGTCGCAGGTTACAGACCCCTAGTCTAAAAGAAAAATAATCGATGTATGTATCCAGAATACATATTTTGGTGTTTACCTATGTGGTCCGTGTGATTAAAATATTCCTAATTCAACATTTGTATATATCTCTGAGCTCTACATTTAGTAAAGTTACTGTTGTTCTTACTCTATACTTACCACAGTCACATTTAAGTCAAATAGTGATCTCTTCAGTCAATTTATTTTCAGCTCTGCGCTGCTGTAGCACAAAGATGTCTGCCTCCGTAAATGATAGACCTGCTCTTATGTAATTATAAACAGAACTTTCTAAAGCAATGTAAACACAAAGATTGAAACGTTCAGTTTGTCGATGATAATGAATAACATACCTAATGTAAAATATATTACATTTCTGTCAGTAAATTCCTGAAATTATTGCACGCTTTAACTTTAATAAATAACACTTCTTTCAAGCAAGCATTTCTCTTCCTTTGCTCTTTGATGTGCTCCATCCTCGAGGTGTTGATGATGCTGGTAGGAGGATAAAGCAGCAGCCACAGCAGTGTGGCACATGGAAGAGCCCATTCTGCTGTGAACAATTCAGCGTAGCGTGTGTATTTCAGTCTTCGTTATTTTATTAAATATATTCATTTGAATCAAAATGTTAGCTAAAAGATCAATGATGGCTATTGATAGGCTGAAACGTAGGTATCAATTACCCCACCTCAAGTAAAAACAGATCCATAAACCGAATCTGAGAGAGCATCTAATGGCACATAAAAGGTAGACAACGAACGCAGAGAATGAGCACGTATTCATGCTATTTAACTGTTGGGGGGGTCCTGTTGTCTGCATGAATAAAAAGCTCAAAAGGCACATGAGGAGTAGTTTAAGTTAATGTATCTTAAATAAAACTGTATATATATATATATGGCATATATATATACTCAATCGCCAATTTATTAGGGTACCCCATGCTAGTAACGGTTGGCCCCTTGCCTTCGTGAACTGCCTCAATTCTTTTCGTGGCATAGATTCACCAAGGTGCTGGAAGCATTCCTCGTGGAGTTTGGTATCCATATTGGACATGCATGGCATCACCATTTGCCGGCTGCAGATTTGTCGGGTTCCACATCCATGATGCGAATTTCCGTTCCACCACATCCCAAAAGATGCTCTATTGGATTGAGATCTGGTGACTGGGGTGTGTGAAAAGTGAACAGTGGAACTCATTGTCATGTTCAAGAAACGAAGTCTGAGATGATTCTAGCTTTATGACGATGGCGCATTACGGTCCTGCTGAAAGTAGCCATCAGAAGTTGGGTACATTGTAATCATAAAGGATGGACATGGTCAGCGTAACAATACTCAGGTAGGCTGGAGGCGTTGCAACGATGCTCACTCGTTACGCAAGGGCAAAGAGCGCCAAGAAAAATATTCCCCACACCATGACACCACCACCACCAGCCTGAACTGTTGAATACAAGGCAGGATGGATCCATGCTTTCATCCTCAGTTATTATAATCAAAAGGTTGGAACTGGCGCTTGGAAAATTTCTATTTCTCTTATTTTAATTAATTAATTTATCTTATTTAATACTCACTCTCAAAGGTTTTCTTGTACAGTAGCTGTTTCACCTGGAAGGCCGGCCACAATCTCTCCCGCGTGGAGGGTGTTTCAGGATCATACATAGCTTCTTCCCAGAACAAGCCAGGTTCTTTCTAATGATCAAGCTTTGAGAAAGTAAGGAGAGTTTATGTTTAAGTGCAATGAATAAAAGTAAAAAGCACTTACAAAATATTAAAGTGAACAGCCAAATAAACCTATTTATGTACTGCTGTGGTCTTGTTTCTATTGTGTGCTTTTACTTCTTGCTCTATGTTTCCTAGTTTTTTATTGGTTTAATTCCCTTTTAAGTTGTAATTTCTAGATTTATGTTAGTTCTCATGTTTTTTTATTTCCTCTGTTGCCTCTTTGTGTGTTCTTTCCCCTTGGCTCCCTGTTGTCTCCTCTCACACCTGTTCTTTATCAGCTCGTTAGCCCTCCCTTTGTCTCTGTTCATTGCTACAGTATAAACTCTCCCTCTGCTCTCACTCTTTGTTGGTTCCTTTGTCTTTGCTGTCCTCCCATGCTGTTGTCTCAATCTACCTCGTCTCCCTGGCTCCTCGTGTTTGGTTTCCCCAGATGTCTCCATAGTTCTGGTTTGCTTTTTATTATTAGTTGATTTCGGCTTCTGCCTTTGTTTACGGTTTTTGCCCCATTAAACTGCAAAGAAATCTCCATTTTGCCTCTGTGCCTCTGCATTTGGGTCCTCAAACCACAACTAAACCCTGACATGTACAGTAAAAAAATATTTATAATCAGTTGAATACAGTGCTAATAGACTATATTCAGCTATTTTTAAAATTCACAGCTGAATTACTCGTCAACTCATTTGGTAACTTATTTGGTAACATATTTAAATGATGACTCGTGTTGCTCCAGAGCCTCAGTTCTGCTGCATATAAGATTTGACTTGAAGACAGTTGATGAGCGGGACGGTCTGGTCACGATGCGTAAAGTGACAGGGGCATTTTAACTAAATATATCATAACACAAAGAATAATTCTGCAATGTTACGCCAGTCATGCATTTAAAAAAAACTAAGGAATCACGCTGCAAAAGCGTTCTGAAAATTAAAGTAAAACACCTTCAAGCAAGTGTATTTACCTTAAATTTGAGTAGGAAAATAAGATGATCTGCCAATGGAATGACATTTTTACCCTTAAAATAAGATATATTAGATATTATGCGCTTGAAGTAAGAGACTATAGTCTTTTTTCTTATTTTAAATGTAAATTGTCTTATTCCATTGGCAAAGAGTCTTACTTACCTGCTCAATTCAAGAAGAAATGCACTTGTTTTAAGAAAAATTTACTTACTTAGATTTAAATTTTTTGCAGTGCAATTGTTTGGACAAACCATCCTCGTCAAAAACTGCGAAAAATGCGAAACTAACTTTCAATTAAATAACAGTTTCAGGTACAGAATTACAAGAATATTGGTAAAGTAGGGTTTTCACTTAAATCAACATGTCGGTCCAAAATGTAACATAATGCTGACGGAGCTAAATTTGAATTGGAAAAAAATTAGCGTCCATCTAACACTGACATGTCATTAGACTTTCACTTCTTCAGATGAATCTTTCATCTGCTTGGTCATCACTATTCAGCCTAATTTTCCTGGGATTCAGAGCTTCAAACGCAGATTTATTGGTTTTAACTCTGGCTTAGAAGGGTGATGGTGGCTCAGGAAGTAGGGGATTTTTCCTGTGGGTTGCCCCACTTAGTCCAGATTCTATAGCACTGATTGTATGGCAGCCTTGGTTCTGTCACTCTGCCCCAGGGCAGCTGTGGCTACATTGTAGCTAACCACCATCAGCAGTGAATTTTTGAATGAATATAGTGCTAAGTTCTTTGGAGTTTTTGGACCTAATAAAATACAAAATGCAGGCTATTTCCCAGCTTGGCTGAATGTTGAAGTTTAATCAGATAGCTAAAATCTACTTAGGAAAACTGCTGAACGTTTTATCTCAAAATTAACCCAGTTAGCCACATCTAATCAAGTTTTTTGGGTTTTTTTACTCATACGGTAGTGGCCATTCAAAGTTGCAATTCCCAGTCAAACGCCAGCCAAATGGATGCCCACTTCCCTCCAACTTCCAGCAAAATCCCCTCCAAGTTCCAGCAACTGGATTCACCCCCTCTTGCATTTTTTTTTTTTTTTTATCTGACTCCACCCTTTCACTGAATTACAGGGTCTGTTTAGTAGAATGTGCTTCTCTTTAGATCTTAATGTCCACAAATCATGACAGAAAGAATATTTTAGTACAAAGATTGAGGTTTAAAAAGGAATTGTAGGGGACCAGCCAAGGACCATCCAAGGAAGCCATCAAGGAAAGTGGGGAAATTATGAATGGCTACTACTGTAGTAACTCCATCTGACCTCATATTGTGTTTGAGAGGGACACATTGGCTGGGCCACCTCTCTGCTATGTTTTTTCCCGCTCACTTTTGCTCAGTTTTTCTGAAGACTTTTCCGCAACTATCCAGGAACTGTCATTTCTGTCGGCTTGCACTAGAGCAGGCATCCCCAAACTCGGTCCTCAAGGCCCCCTGTCCTGCAGGTTTTAGAGGCTTCCTGCTCCAGCACAGCTGGTTTTAAATTGAAAGCTGATAACAGGCTTTTGGTCTACTGCAATCATTATAACTAGCTGTAGAAGCAGAGAAACCCTAAAACCTGCAGGACAGGGGCCTTGAGGACCGATTTTGAGGATGCCTGCACTAGAGCATCTCTAGTTTGATAGGTGTCAAAAGCTCTTCAGAAAAAATACATGAAAGTCTTGTTGCCTCTGATTTTAGCCTTTTATTGCCGCCACAACCCAGATGACTATGGATTTACGCAGGCCTAAAAGAGCTACTGTTTTAAAAGCAAAATGTCTAAGGTTTCTCTCGCATAGAAGGTACACCTGGGTCGGTGTTCCTGTGTTTCTTTTGTATGTCTGCTCTGTCTGTCCATCCCCCAGTCGACCTCAGCAAAAGGGTGGTTACGCCAAGCCTGATTCTGCCAGAGAATCCCTCCCATTATAAGGATTTTTTTCTCCACTGTCACCCCATGCTTGATCCGTGTGAAAGACTGATTGTCTTTAGACACAAATCGAGTCTCTGTCCACTGTTCCAACACACTCATCCAGGAGTGAATTTAATTTTCTGTAACTCAATGCAATCTGTGCATTTTCCTTAAATAGGAAACTCTCAAATGTCCATGTTAGCTAATATATATTCAAACTGTAAAGTTACATGTAATATTAATTGCTTTTCTAAATAAAATAACCACTTTCAATAGATTATTTCCCCATATAAAATGTAAATAAAATCAAATTTAAAGAAATAAAAACTCAGTGGGTTAACATCAGTTACAAATTTTCAGCTTTATGAATTTTTCATCCATTAATAAAAATATATATTTAATGATATCTGTCATTTTGGTAGAAAATCTAGAAATAAGCTTCCTGGTTAGTGATTCATGGATTCATTTGTTTCAGATTTGCTTCAACAAAATAATTTTAATCTTTGGAGTTAACAAGTGATTAGCAGAGCAAAGCGAGAAAAGCTACTGAATGTTTAAGAATATTTTAGCCTAACTGCTTCTATTTCTGCTGTGTTTATGCTAATAAAAGAAAAAAAAAATGAAAACATAACACTAAGGCATCTGCATGTCGAGAATAATTGGATAAACCCATTGGTCCCTGAAAGATCCCTAACCTCATCCTCTAAGGGAGGAAAGTTAATGTTTTAGAGTTGATGAAGATGAAGTCATGCCACAGATGATAATGATATTTGCTGAAAGTCATACAAATAAACAACCGAGATAAACAACGAGATACAATTAGGATTATTGTTTTTCTGGCTCTGGATTAATAACCACTTTAGAGGGGATGGGAGAGCGGCAGGAAGCATTCTCTACCTGAATATTAATGACTATTTATTTACACTGAGGGTGAAATATGCTGCTCTAAACTTATTTTGAAAAAATAAAAATATAAAGTTAAATGTTTTTTGTCACTCATTTAAAAAGTTTTTTTTTAATATATATATACACCATCCATATTTAATATGCTTAGTGTTTAGTACCTCATTCGCTGGTTCTTGTAATTTTGATGAATATAGCTGATAGAACTTGAAAATTCTGTGCCTTAGGAAACATATATTTTAGAATATAGGATATTTTAAACCAAAATGTACATCAGTAATTATTTTGACCTTCTTTTGCATTAATAGGAAGCATAACAATGCAGGGTGGCTTTGAGTAGCCTCGTGAGACCATCCTGATCTCGCGAAGCTTTCAAGGTTTCACTCTCGCAGATCAGTCTGGAGACTCTCCTCGTTGAAGAAAATTTGGAGCCGCTCACCAAAACGAACATCCAATCAGCGTTGGCTTTGAGGCGGGTTGAGGTGTGACGCTAACGCAGACGCGCCGGCGACAGTTCAGTCTAAAAGAACATGGTCGCTTCAGCCGATGAAACTAGCGTTAGCGTGGCTATCAAGCAGGTTTTATCGAATTACAGAGTATTTCTTCACTGAAAGAAGAGCAAAGCACTGCTCTGAGGCTTTCTCAGAGGAAAAGATGTTTTGCTCTTCTCCCCCGACTGGTTTCGGCAAGAGTAGCCTGGCTGTTAGCACGTCATATGCGTTTCGGGTTGATCTGATTGGTTTATTTGGCCTCGCTGTTCATATCACCAACATAGGCCAATCAGCTAACCAGAGTATGTTCACCCCTTAGCTTCCTGTCTTAAAATTACTTTCTAAGATAATTTCTGACTGAAGGTTTCCAGATGGATATGCGTGACGTGGAGGAGCAAAACTTGGAAACCATCTTACTTTAGCGGAGTCAGGCCTCCCCAAAGTAGGTCTTCGAGGCAGTCAGCATATGTTTTTCATGATTGCTGAGGCTTTTGCTGAATGATATCAGCCCTGCGCTAAGTTCCTGTAACAGCATCCTTCAGGTCATCTATAATGTTGATCCACTGTCTCTCATCTTGTTCTTAGCATTGCAAAAACAGTTAAAAACAATTCACTAGACTTTGTTTCCAAGTTTGAAAATGTTTCGCTTCGCATCCAGGAAACTTTTTCAATTCAAATTTTACGAATTACCGTTGAGTTCGAAGATTTATAGAGTAGCCCAAAAAGTCGTTTTGTCTCAGAAAATATGTAAATTGAACCAGAAGAATTTTTGGTTATTTGTTAGCCTGCAATACTCGATACTGGGTTATGCCGATGAAAGGGGGGTCGTTAGGGGCTGTTGTTGGCCTGCCTGTCCAGGCGAGATGTTTTTTCCCCTGCATGAGGGTGGGGGGTTGAAATGATAGCAGAATAATTGAGAATCTATAAATTAGTAAGGTATCTTTTCCAATATTAAGGTTTTTCATTTTGGTTGAACTAAAATCACTCCTATATTATACAAAAAAAGCCAAATGAAATTACATTTTCAATCAAAAAGTGCAAAAAAAAAATATTGCCATAGAGGGAAATGTTATGGAGGACTAGTCCTGCCAAAATAAAAATACATGAATAAATGAATAAATAGCTCAAAATTCTTCCTTGGCCACAAAAAAACAAACAAAAAAAAAACACTTGAAATTAAAATTTCTGTTCCATTAAATCCAACAAATTGATAAAAAGAAGAGATTTAATTCACAGCTGATCAGTTACTTAGATATAAATATATATTTGTCTTTCATTTTTGTGCCATGCAAAAGATCTTTTGTTTTACTTATAGCACAGTAAAGTTCTCCCTCCTTATGTACTTATTGACCAGGAAAAATATTTTGGCTAATGTTCATGTAGACCAATAGTAAAAGCTTCTTTGCTCCTAATTCCAGAGGAAAGCCCAGTGAAGAGAATGTGATCCGTAAAAATACAATTTGACAATAAAACATAAATAAAACATAAAACTAAATCTGAAAAGGAGAGAAGAAAATGTATATATATGTATTTTATTATTATTGTTTATTTATTTTATTTTGTTTTTAAATAAAAAAAAAACAAAAAATTTTAAAAAAAAAAGTGTAATACAGTACAGGCATATAAAGTCAGAAATTTAATATATTATACATAACTATGTTATTTATCATCATCTACGAGCTCAATAGCTTTAACCATAATATTTGCGTTGCCTTAGCCTTAGTATTATTTATAATTACATAGGAGCGGGTCTAGCCATCGCTAGTTTGTCATCTTTGCGCTACGGCAAGCGAAGAGGCAACAAACTAGCGATTAAGTAGATTCTTCATCGCCCTTCTAAACAATAACTACGGCAAGTTGAGAGAGATTAGCTGAGCGTTACTGAACAGTAGATGGCAGTATTATGCCTATAGAAGCGTTTAGTCTGCCTGAACTAAAGAAGAAGAAGAAGAAGCAGGTATACTGCGCCCCTCAGTAACAAGAAGGTGAACAAGGCGGCGGGCGCGTGAGTGACTTTGCAAACTCTTTGGCATTGTGTGGCCAAACATCGGACGACGAATGGAGGATCATGCCTACTCTGTATCACAACTGCGAAAAGCGGCGTGACACCGAACCCCTCAGCCATCTAAGAAGCGGAACATGACGAATAAAACGCTGGCAGTTGCTGGATAAGAAACGCAAAACAACCGCGGATCAACATTGCACGCAGCACGCAACGATGAAGTCACTGGATGGAGTGAAAAGGTTTTCAAAGAAGCTCAAGATTGCCAGTTTCTTTGGACAGGTAATTAATCCTACACACACAATTGTCTAATATCGCTGCAGTTTTTGGAGGAGTACAGGATGCTCAGACCTGTCTAAAACAATAACATGCTGCATGATGATGCTGTTACTCTCCAGTATACTTATTCAGCAACGTCCCACAGATTTGAAATGTTTTCTGTAAAAATAAAGAAACCAGGACAGGAATTCCATTAATCCTTATTGCTATTATATCCACCACAGTCCTCCTCATACTCACCCGCTGGCACCCTCTCTGCCTGGCCCCTAGCTGTGCCTCACCCTCTTCCTGCATCTCTTCCTCTCCCTCTTCCTCGCCTTGTAACCCCGTGCCACCAAAATGACTTGGACTCTGTAAGCGAGAATATATATTCTTCCAGCGAACACAATCTAGCTGTTAAACTAATGACTATAATTACTTAGTCTGTTTATATCACCAAAATACAAAAGCAGCTCAACAAAACGTCACAACGACGTAGAAAAAAAATAACAATTATATTTATCATATAAAAGTCTACATGAAATCTATACCTACAGACTAATGAAATACTATCTGTAAAATTATCTATGAAGCAAACCTCATCACTTGAGAGGTAGGTGATTCCGCGGAGTGGAAGACATTTTGTCCGTAAAGGCTCGCCGTATTGTTGGGGGAGAAGCGGTGGGGGAGGCGTTCATGTTGCTGCAGTCTGCAGTCTGGATGATAATAAGCTGAAAATTACACACTGTAGCTTTAAAAGTAATTTTAAGAAAATAATTTGAGAAGATACAATTAAGAAAACAGCAAAGCGACCTCCAACTGTTTTTATGTTGTTGGTTTCTTAAAGTTTCATGTATGGATGCATTTTCTTTAAATAATCACATTATCTCATATAAGGCAGCACCTTGGTTCCTTTGACATCCTGTGAATCACAAGATAAACATGGTTGCAGTCCTAAACAGGAACGCTAATGTAATTAATAACTAAAAAGGTTCCTACTGTTAGAGTGTCATCATATTATTACTAAATAAAGCTAAATCATGTCATAGGATAGTGAAGAGATTGGACAGAGATTGAATTTTTCTCTCTGCAGGCTTCAGGATGTCACCATTTCTATCTACATATTGTGCAATGACATGCGAATAATGCAAGCTGCATACTAATGACACACATCAGGTCTCTACTTGTTATTCACAGGTTCTGACATCATGCTGCTACACCGATGTTGCCCAGGCAGACGGAGAGTCAGTCAAATACTCTGGGAATTTGAAAGTCTTAATGATGGAAGCCCTGGGAAAAAAGCTAAGAGTTTGTAAGAAGATTGGATTCAGCGGCAGTTCGAGACTTTTACAAATATGTGTGCTGCAGTAGCAGGTTGCATACAGATTAGGCAAGGGTGATGCACATCACGTCAATAGGCAGGAAAAAAAGACAAGAATACACTGGATTTAAGTTGAGTTTGCAGTCTATTCAACAAACTTTGAGCTGTTTTCAGTTCTACACAGCGGGATTTTCTGTGGAACAGGTATTCTTAAGAAATAAACTTGATATGTTGCAGATTTAGATTTATAAATTATAAAGCACAGATAATAAAAAAAGACAAATGATAAAAAAAATTGTCGATTTTTTTCGAAATCTGAAAAATATATCTAATATCTGCAAACCTATTTCTCCTTTAATTGCTCTATGTGACTAAGAACTGGAGAGGAACATTTCTATTAAGCAACAGCATTACTTTGTAGAAATTTTAAAAAAGATTATCAGAGAGAAGTTGATTTGCTATCACATTTGGAGCTTTTTACTTTCACTTGACCAGACGTAAAAAAAAAGTGAGACTACTAAAATGCCTATGAGGGAAAATACTAAATAAAATTAAGCTTTGCGTTTCTTTTCTGACTCACATTTACAGTGTTGCTTTGCATTGCCTGCCCATTGTAAAATTTCAAAGTGTCATGATTTTCTTAAGGCAGAGGTCTTCAACAGGGGTCCCATGAACCCTAGGGGTCAGCGGAGGTACTGCATGGAGGTCGCGAAAGTCTTGGTTGATTACTTTTTTATATTCCCTCCTGCAATTTTTTTGCACTAATTAAAATGTCTTTCAATACACATTAACATGAATTCAACACAGATAAACAGAACAGATAAATGGAGGCAGAAGATGTCTTTCAGTCATCAATGCATTCATTCAGCGACACACAGGAGCTCTTTCAAGCTGGGCACCGTTTCATTCACAACACCTGTCCCATCAACCAGGAATCAGAATCAGAAATACTTTTGATAATCCCAGGGAGAAATTACTTTCGTTACATGACTCCATCTGTAATAGAGTGACTATAGGACCAGTTTGATAGAACACAATTTTTATACAATATATATAATTAAGGGTCCCCGCTCCATCGCCTTAATCAGTTTGGGGGTCCTTGGCTTTGAAAACATTGAAGACCCTGTCTTAAGGGTTCTGACCCACATGCAAGTAAACCACTCAGAGAAACCAGGGTAAAAGTTTAACATGTTTATTGAAGAGATGAAACGGGGTTGGATTTAGGGAAACTCAGGGTACTGGTGAACAGGAACTGGAAGTGGGAAGGAAAGTATCAGAGGTTAGTTCAAGGTCCGTTGGAACTTTGAACAATGACTTTGGAAAAAACAGAGAAAATGGGACTCACGTTAGTGGAGTAAACTTTCTTCCAAGAATCCAGTCTTGTGTGGGTTAACCAGAGGGAGGAACTCGTTGGAGGGCGGACAGGTTTTGTTTTGGTTGGTTCTGAGGCACTATGGAGCGGACTGTCACTTGGAAATCCAGGAGGTCTTGAACTGAACTTGTGGAGGTTAATCCCCTGCTCAGTGTGAGACTCAAACAATCCTTCCAGGGGAAGAAGGCCAAAAACATCCAGCTTGCAGGATGGCTTCCTGCCAATAGGCAAAGACAAAAACACAGTTAGAACTCAGAGAAACGAAGACTCAGTTCAGACTCAGCTAATCTCAGCTTGGCTAGAGTACCCCAAAACTGGCAAACACTCTGGTGTTGTGGTAGTGACAGTCCACAGCTTAAGTAGTCCTCAGTGATGAGCCAACCAGCCGCCGCAGATGTGTCGAGAGGACCAAGCAGAGAGCAGGGCACCACCTGGTGTTGTTGAGGAAGAGAAAGACAAAAAAAACACAATCCACACTAACTGGATTCCTAAAACAAACTTTGCAAACTTCACAAAAAAGTTCACGCGAGTCTCACGGAAACAGCGACGAATACCAAACCAGATGAAAGTCGCATTCAGCGTGCTGCTCTGCCGATAATGCAAGCGTTAGAAGAAGAAATGTGCTGTTTACCTGTGTGCAAAGAAAGCGAAACGAAAGAAAAAATGTCACGAGGACTTCAGTGTTGAGGAAGAGCATGAGTTCTTTGCCCGAGCTGCTGAATGCGCACTTTCATCTGGTTTGGTCTGCCCGCGGTTTCCGTAGGCCGTGAACACGCTTTTAGGAAATCTATACACTACTGTTTATGCTCTAAAAACATTCTAAATGACTTTGTTTCTAGTAGTAAATTCTGGGCGCTACCCACTCAGGACACTTGGAATACATTGGACGAGCGGTATGGAGGGAATATTGACACGTTTTTGTGGACTTTTATGGACCTTTCTGCCTCGAGGCGCCTATAGACCTCCATTATTTGAATGTCAGCAGACAGCAAGAAGCCTCCCAGATCTCCAGATGCATTTGAGATATCAAAAAAAGTACTCCAGAGTGTTGTTCAGCATGGGGTGAGTAGAAAATGAAGGCTAATCATGTTTTGGGTGAACTATTCCTTTAAATAACCTGTTGGGTTGAGTGCATCAAAAATTCTCTGCTATTAAAATAGATTAAACCTGATAAAACCGGGAGGCAAAAGGAGGGTTTCCTCCAAATAGTGCATTATTGTTACTTCAATTATTAATGCAATTATTCTTTTTTTTTTTTTTAAGTGCGACATTTGGGTCATTTCCATCCAAAAATCTTATGTGAACAGATATAGGAGCGAAAGACAATAATGAGAGCTCTGTTTGAATGCAAAAACCTTAACTTCATCTGTATTTTGATGGAAATTATTAGAATAAAACAGCTTATTACCCTTTAGGACCTCTCCTCTACATCTCATCAAAACATCTGGAAAACATGCAGTTCTGAAGGCTCCTCTAAAATACCACAGAAATAAACATTCTGGACAAAATATGTTTTATAAATCTGTTTTCAGTCACCACTGACCGTACAGCAGGTCAGGTTTCACCAAAGTATCTGAACTGGCACCTCATTAGTGGCCTTAACACTCAGCTTTCCACTTTGACTCTCTTTAACTCTGACAGAGGTTTGTTGTAAATGTCAATGAGGTGACAAACCTTTAGCCTGTAGCTGTAGGATAGTTGGCAGGTTGGTTGACGTGTCCTACATTTTTATTTCTTTGTGGTTATCTTTTATTGAGCTTTAACCTTTTTACCTGAATCCAAAGCAGAGGGCAATGAAAAAAAAATAACAAAGGACTTTTTCTATATTCATTTAAAGTTGAATATTATGGAAACAAAATAAAAATATCAGAAACCAACATTCTGACACATTTAGCTAATGCAATCCTTGAGAAATCCCTTTTAATAACTGTTGAGTTTTTAATTTCATCCATCCCCATCCATCCATCCATCCATCCATCCATCCATCCATCCATCCATCCATCCATCCATCCATCCATCCATCCATCCATCCATCCATCCATCCATCCATCCATCCATCCATACTCCTGGAGTACTTTGCTTTCCTATTTAAATGATCATGGTTGTGTTTTATCCTTTTGTTGGAATGAAGCTGCACTGATTTGATTAAATATGCCGGATCTGTCGGGTTCTGCATCTTTAGTAGCTGCAGATTGTGGTTTCTCTTTCCTTTGACTGTTGTGCAACTTAAATATATTTATTCTCCACCCTATTGGGGTAATCACATATTATTCAGACTGTCATATATTGTTTAAGAACACAAGCCCTACTGGCTGTGTGTTAGAAAACAAATGAAAGTGTGATTCGAGCTCCAATCATGGTCAAACTAGATAATTCTGCACATACATGGTATACATTCACCATAACGTCTGCTCAAAATATAAGATTTTAGTAATAGAAATCATTCTGCTCCAAATCAAACATAATTCAGTTAAAAAACTCTTGACTAAAAACTAGTGAAACTCAACTAAACTACTGTGCAAAAAGAGGAAGGGAAAACATGGTTGAAAACCATATTACAGTTTAAGATGGACTTATGTTGGAGAACCAAAGTTTATGCTGAAGATTTCGGGACGTGATCAGATTAGCTTTTCACTTAATTTGGAGTGATTGGAATTTTTTCAGACCAATTCACAAAGCAGAACTAGAGTCTAGTAAACTATATTTTGTCAGTGTCTTTTTGTGATGCACTTGGAAAGTCATATCACCAAAAGATATACTACTCTAAAATACACTCACCGGCCACTTTATTAGGTACCCCATGCTAGTAACGGGTTGGACCCCCTTTTGCCTTCAGAACTGCCTCAATTCTTGGTGGCATAGATTCAACAAGGTGCTGGAAGCATTCCTCAGGGAGTTTGGTCCATATTGACATGATGGCATCACACAGTTGCTGCAGATTTATTAGGCTGCACATCCATGATGCGCGAATCTCCCGTTCCACCACATCCCAAAGATGCTCTATTGGATTGAGATCTGGTGACTGTGGAGGCCATTTGAAGTACAGTGAACTCATTGTCATGTTCAAGAAACCAGTCTGAGATGATTCCAGCTTTATGACATGGCGCATTATCCTGCTGAAAGTAGCCATCAGAAGTTGGGTACATTGTGGTCATAAAGGGATGGACATGGTCAGCAACAATACTCAGGTAGGCTGTGGTGTTGCATCGATGCTCAATTGGTACCAAGGGGCCCAAAGAGTGCCAAGAAAATATTCCCCACACCATGACACCACCACCACCAGCCTGAACCGTTGATACAAGGCAGGATGGATCCATGCTTTCATGTTGTAGGCGCCAAATTCTGACCCTACCATCCGAATGTCGCAAGCAGAAATCGAGACTCATCAGACCGAGGCAACGTTTTCCAATCTTCTATTGTCCAATTTCGATGAGCTTGTGTGCAAATTGTAGCCTCAGTTTCCTGTTCTTAGCTGAAAGGGTGGCACCCGGCGTGGTCTTCTGCTGCTGTAGCCCATCTGCCTCAAAGTTCGGCGTACTGTGCGTTCAGAGATGCTCTTCTGCCCACCTTGGTTTGTAACGGGTGGTTATTTGAGAGTCACTGTTGCCCTTCTATCAGCTCTAACCAGTCTGGCCATTCTCCTCTGACCTCTGGCATCAACAAGGCATTTCCGCCCACAGAACTGCCGCTCAGTGGATGTTTTTTCTTTTTTTCGGACCATTCTCTGTAAACCCTAGAGATGGTTGTGCGTGAAAAATCCCAGTAGATCAGCAGTTTCTGAAATATTCAAACCAGCCCTTCTGGCACCAACAATCATGCCACGTTCAAAGTCACTCAAATCACCTTTCTTCCCCATACTGATGCTCGGTTTGAACTGCAGGAGATTGTCTTGACCATGTCTACATGCTTAAATGCACTGAGTTGCGCCATGTGATTGGCTGCTTAGAAATTAAGTGTTAACGAGCAGTTGGACAGGTGTACCTAATAAAGTGGCCGGTGAGTGTACGTAACGCGTAGTTTAAGAAAGAAAATGCAGAGCAAATGTCTCTGTTTTTTCATTTGTCCTGTAATATTCCATGTTGGTATAGTATACGACACAAAATCCAAAGGAAAAACATCAATGATTGTTGTTAGAACCTATAAATATAAAGATATCTTATTGAAAGGAAACAAAGAGGAAGAACATAATCAAGGTCACACCCTTTCAAATCAGCTGCTGTATTTAAAGACATACAAACACAAAAAGCATCCAAAGAAAGCTTCCCTCAGGGTTCTTTCCAGTGACTTCATTTCACAGAGCTTAAAGAACAAAAGAGCTTCAAGTAAGTGTTAGAATAAAGGTGAATGGTGGCTCGTTTTTTTCTGTGATGGTGACAGAAGGTCGAACCACACTGAGGAGGTTGGAAATACAGAAGCCAAGGGTAATTTTTCAATTTCATCACATAAGACCTGCAGAAAACAAACAAATCCAATTGCACTGAAGGTAAAATCTCATTTTGGTTTTTGTAAGATTTATTATTAGCCTGCAGAAAGTGTGATTCTTTTTTTTATAACTTCATCACAGCTAAGAATGCCATACTACTCTGCTGAAATAATATGTCAGCTTGAGAAAATCTGCAGATCATAAGACGGCATGATGAGGGAGACCTTTCGGAATGTAGATTTACCAAGAGGACTTCACAGAAAAAAGAGATCTTATTAAGCTCAAAGCAAAGATAGAATTTGAATGAAAGAATGAAATTATTTTAATATAATGTGCTTAAGCTAATTAAGGTATTTAATTGATGGAATTGGAGCGTCTTATCTCTTCTGTACATAGAACAGAATAGAATAGAACAGGAAATCCCTTTATCGTCCCACAATGGGGAAATTCTGATGTTTACATCTACAAAAATATTATAGAAAAAATTAAAAATATGGACCTCAGAAAAATGTATAAGAATAACATAATAGTGAAGAGTTAAAATGATAAACATTAAGATATTGTAGTGTACAGTGTTTTAACAAATATAAAAACTGCACACAGGGAATAAATAACCAATAAATACAGGAATGAAAATTTTTACAGCAATGGATATTTGAAAATAGCAGCAGCATCACAGATGAACATATCGCCTTTAGAGGCTGAAAACTTTCACAGTTTGTTAAATGTATTAATGTAACAATTTCAATATAAGAAGTAACAATTTCAATATAAGAAGTTAAGAAAAACAAATAAACACATATAAAAAGCCAAATGATGAAATAAAAATCCTTACTGATAACTTATTTATTTAACAGAAAAGGTCTAAAAGTAAAAAAGGGCATTATGTGCGATTATGTAAGTAATGGCATCTGTTGCAGAACCACATATGTCCTGTCGAATATATCCCCTTTACTCAAGGCGGTGTTGCTTCTCTGAATGTTTTATGTTGTCACTAGACAAAACCAACATTACACTGCAAAAACAACCTAAAAATGAGTATAAATGTCTTAAATTAAATGCATTTACCCTTAATTTGAGTAGATAAATAAGATGATTTGCCAATGGAATGAGTATTTTTACTCTTTAAACAAGATAAATCAACCTATTCTCATTATGCGAGTCCGTATGAAATCGCATCGACGCAAAAGTTATGCACCGTAATTTAAAATGCGTTTTGGATGTTTTTTTTTTAGAGTCAGTATGCATGCGCATATGGCCTTTCGTCCGCAATTATAGAATATAAATTACCATTCATGAATATAGAATATATAAATTACCAAACAGCGTGGAGACATGAATAAGTGATGATTGCACTGTTTTCCCATTTTACGTCCGTCCGCGGATCTGCTTTTTTTTCTGTCTGCCAGGGCATGCGCACTGATGTGGTTTTTGAGGAAAAACGTCCAAAACGCATACGAAATAGTGTGCATAACTTTTTAGTACGAATTTCCTACTACGAACTGATAATGAGAATATGTTGATAATTAGATAATATGCACTTGAAATAAGACAATGCAATTGCATGTTCTTATTTTAAATGTAAATTGTCTTGTTCCATTGGCAAAATGTCTCTTTTATCTCCTCAATTCAAGAACAAATGCACTAATTTTAAGAAGAAATTACTTATCTAGATTTTGTTTTTTTCTAGTGTAGGTTTAGGTTCTGATTTTGGATACATAAAGGCTTCTGTTTGGCAAGGAATAAGCAGATCAGCAACATCTATTGACAAATCAGAAGTTCTTGGTATTTTTTGACAAAACTGAAAAACTCCTTACGTTAAAGCCTGGCCCCTGAAGTGAAGACAATGTGATCTGTAAAACACAATTTGAAAAGAAAAGCAATTTATACATATCAAAAACATAAAATCTGTAAAAACAAAATAAATGAATAACAAACAATCTGTAATTTTTTTTTTGAAAAAGATAACATTATAAAATAATTATGAGTAAAAATTTTCTCCAAGTTTCCTATCTGGATGGCATTTTCTTAATTAAAAAATTATTATCAAATTTTCTTTTACAAAACCTATTCTTTGATTCCAACAATAATGAAACATGATTCACTCCACACTATATTAGACTGGTATTAAATTTACTTGACAAAAAACATTAAAGTTTGACAAAAAAGCCAAACTATAAGATGTGTAAAGGGAGATAATTTACAACAAAAGACACTTTAATAAGGTTTTCAAGCATAAAGGCAACTTTTACATCTCACTGATGCAATCCAGACCATAAAGTCCAAACGGTTGGATTTTTCCATTCTCTTTGCCTGTCAAGAACCTTCACTTTTTGTATAGATCATCTTTAAAACATCATCATGAATTTATAAAGAAATAGTTTAAGGGGAGCTAAAACAGACTGTTATATTGAAGATAAATAACAAAGAGGATAAAATTCTCTCGAGGTCTAGATGGTAGAAGAAAAATTTTTTTTTGGTCGTCTTATTTAATGTTTGGGATCCTAGGACTGCTCAGTGATGCAGTGAGTAGCACTGCTGCCTTGCAGGAAGAAGGCTGTAGGTTTGATTCCTCTTTCTGCATGGAGTTTGCATGTTCTCCCAGAGCATGCGTGGTTTCTCTCCTGGGTACTCCGACCTCCTTCCACAGTCCAAAATCATGACTGTTACAGGTGCTACGCGTTCACACCGGGCGCAGCAAGAGCAGCAAAATTCCGTATGCTGCTTCCAGTTTTGCTGCTTGTACCGGATTAGTTCTGACCAGCCGCTGAAGCAGTTTCCTTTGCTGCTCTGGCTGCGGCGCGGTGCAAAAGTGTGTGTCTGACGCGCGTCGTTTGGGCGGAGCTGCTCTATCCTTTCTCTGCCCTGCAGCTATATTATTTGCTGGGTGATCAGTGGGAATAAAGTAGTTTTAATATGTTTTTAAGTGAGAAAATCCACCTGAAAAACTTAATCATTGCAGTCAGTTCATCCAGATTATAGCATCTCTGCCTGGTTGACGCGAAAGACGAGGAGCAAAAGTTAAATTTCTCCATCTGGAGCAGCAGCTCAGTTACCCTGGGTGCCATACATGAACTTAGTCCCCGCCTGTCCAACATTTGAGATCGGGAAGTTGGGTCGGGCATTGCTCGATAGTAGCCAGTATGCTAGCACAATATCTGGCCCATGCAATCAAATTGTCAGGGCAGGCTTTATAGGATGTTGGACAGATGATCATCAGTAATTAATCAACTATGTGACCAAAGCCGCTTGGGTGACAACAACAATGGTGGCTGCCGCCGCTGGAGAGTTCTGGTCGAGCAGATATTTCTGCTATTAGGTCTGTTCTGGAAGATATCGACAGCAAATCAATGCAAAAGAGTTTCAGAAACGCTGATCAAGGCCTGCCATCTTCTATCATCCGAGTGCAACTGCACGCTGGATCTTTCTTGACAACAACTATGCCTCGCTTAACATTAGGGGTGCGCGCTCCGCTGCTCTGATTGGTTGTAGGTCTATCCAATTGGAGTGCGCAGAGGCATTTTTTTTCCTGGTTCGCCGGAACACGCCCCATAATCACAGCTCTATGGAGCAGCATCAGACTCACTCATTAGTTGAGCATTAGGCGGCGTTTTAGTCAGATGCTTAAGCTGCGGGGACAGCACTCCTCTTGCGCCCTACTCCGCGCGTCAACCATTGAGTTTGCATGTAAACTCACTGGTTCTGCCGCGCCTGCTGCGTCCGGTGTGAACGCAGCATTAGGTTAATTGGCTTCTCTGTTGCCCTGCGATCGACTGGTGACCTGTCCAGGGTGGACCCCACCTCTGGCCCGTAGGCAGCTGGAGATAGGCACCATCACGCCTCGTGACCCCAGCAGGGATAAGCCTGATGGAAAATGGATGGATCCCAAATCCAGTTTGGTCTCGAATAAAATCTTTATAGCTAACACAACTTCGTAATAAACCATCAGCACCAAAGATTATATAATTCGTTAAGCTACCCTGCCATTATTTTAATATTTAAGAGTTCAGAAACAGTTTGCCCAGTAAACGAGGAAGAAGGTGATGTGAGTCTGGGAGCCTGACTCCTTTTGTTTATGTTACTGTCCTTTTGTGTGTTTTCACGGTGTATGTTACAGACGTAGGAAAGCTGATAAGGTAAAGCCGACGAAGCACAGCGTAGCTTTCTAACAAGCATCAATAATAGATAGTTGTACCATCTCCTGGGCTAAACACTGCAGGAGGTTGGTAGTTGAGTGAAACAACCATCTGTGGCCCAAACAAAAACCCTCTGAAGCCCTTGATCCCCCTCCCGCTCGTACACCCTGCACCCTCTCTCTCTTAAGACCTCAATGCTTATGGGACTTTGCAGCTATTTAATGTTTAATGCCCTTTAAAGCCAAAAGAATGCAAATTTCTGCGGCCTGCTACCAATTTTTCTTCTTTTCACTCTCACCCTGAAATTACAAATCTGTTGTCCCCACGGCCCTATTTATCCCCGGTGTAACAGCTGGGGACAATTATGTGCAGGAAGCTCGTAGGGGGGGTATTTTGGGAGCAGCCAGGAAGTAAGATGTGGATCCATCCTTTAAGGAACGCAACGTGCTAAAGAAAGTAGAGGGGGT
>JAGKQL010000015.1:23754726-23851603 GCA_018398635.1 Cyprinodon brontotheroides | reverse complement strand
TGTGGACATTGGGTTTCAAATAGTGATGGTTAGACAAAGCATGGTTTATTCCAGCTCTGGTCAAATTCTTTTGCTGGGTGAAATTTTAGCATAAATAAATCAAGCTGGGACTATATGCCAATTTTCAACCATACTTTTAATTGCCCCTAGTTCAATGCCATGTAAATGTACTTTTTTTTCTTTTTATCTTGCTCAAAAGACAGGATTCACCAGTTCACCAAAGGTCAAAGGTACAGTATACAACCATGCAAACACACACATTAGGGAAACTTAGAAATGTCAATCAATTTCACATGTTTTTGAACAATGAGAAGAAGCCAAAATACCCTGAACTGATGCATGCATAGGGAGGACATGCAAAATCCATGCAATCCTAGGACAGGATTCAAACCTAACACCTTTTTGATGCAAGGCAGTAGTGCAACAAACTGTGCCGGGCTCCATGAGGTAAATTTAAAATTTCCCTCATAATTACGCTCCTTTTCTGTTGATGCCAAAAAAAGTTTTTAAAAAAACCAATCCACTGGACTTTGTTTCCAAGGTTGAAGATGTTTCGCTTCCCATCCAGGAAAATTTTTTCAATTCAAAATGTCTGAAATAGCGTTGAGTTGGAGGCTTTATATAGGGGACCAAAGCCAAGCCTTGTTTTAGCTAAGAAAACATGCAACTTTTAGATCCATCACTGGTCCAACACACCTGAATCAAAAGGCGGAGTTACCTCTTCAGTAGGCAGTCAGTTCCTCCAGAGTCGACTTAATAAGCTAATTATTGGATTCAGGTCTGCAGGATACCGGCCATCAGGAACTGGAATTGCCCACCCCTGACTTAAGCTCTAGGAAATGTCTTAGTTCATATTACCAGTTGTTGGTAAGTTAATAGCTTGCTTTGCTGTTTAAACAAATATTTTTGCATTTCAATGATGCTCTATCATTTATCAATGTTTCAGGACCAAAAGGTGGGAGTCCTGCCTCATGTGTAGGGCAGGAGTCACATCATGGTGTCAGGTGAGGACAAAGAAGCTGAACCGAATGTGTTTATAGGAGAGGACCAGGTCAATGTGGCTGACCTCATTTTATTGGTTTAAGTTTAGCTGTTTGGTTCCAGATAAACCTCCAGTTGATCATTTTAGAGTAGAGCTCCTCCTTCCAGATGTTCCCAAACATGTCAGCCTGTGTGTGACCTCAAAAAATAAAGATACAAGAGACTGGCGACCCCCTAAAAACACATGTGGTTACTTTACTCTATTTAAAAAGTATAACAAGTTTCTTTTTTTAATATACTTTAAAAAAAAATACTTTTTGTAATAGATTTTATTCATTTTAAATATATTTTTTTAATTTAATAGTGCATTTTACTAGGTAATGTAACTAATATTTGAATAATCTATTAGACATAATAGATTAAAATCCCCTCTACTTTTTATAGTAAATTTTTCATATCTTTCATATATATTTGTTTTATGATATATTTTGGCTATATGTCAGGGATCCCAACCTGCACTTAGGAACCACTGATCTACTACTGTAGTCTTGTGGAACAATTTTAACTTCATTGGTTTCTACTTGCCTTTTCTCTATACCTGAGGCTATAACTGCGCTGATGTCATGTCAAAGAGGCTGGATAGAAATACATGCCAAAACCTCTAGAAAGTTATCAATAAAAAAATAATCTGCATATTTTATCTTATTGACAAAGTTTCAGTTCTATGTATATCTTCTTTAGTTCCAACATCAGCAGTGAGGGAGGTCCATATGATGATGATGCACAGAAATAAGCTGTAGACATGTAAGCATGAACACCAGAAACCTCCAGAAACAGACCAGTTAATGGAAAAATATTCATCTGGATACAAACTGTGGTCCTTCTAAATAAAAAGCTGATAACTCAAACCCTCCTCTTTCATTTATTGCTGCACTCATGTCACACTTTCATTGGAAATGATGAAAAACTGTTCAGTTCCCTTTCACTTTAAAAAGCATAGTTCTTTAAAAGGCTTTTAATGGGGAGGCCGCCAGGGGGCGCTGGAGGGCTCTGAAAAAATATGCAGAAAAAATTGAATTTTATTATTAACATATAACTACTACTCCTTTACTGCACTGAAGTAGTTTTTTTTTGTATCTTTACTTTAGTATTTATTCTTCTGAGGACTTTTAACTTTTACTCTCTATATTTCAACACCAAATTCAGTTCTTTCTGCTCCTTATTGTCTCCAAACTGGCTCATTACCTCTATTAATAAACACATCTAACAGAGGGATAACCTAGAGAGTAAAGACAATCTTTCCAATTAAAGAAACAGGGATGGACACAGCAGGAATATTGCAGATGATGAATCAGATATTCCTTCTTGATTAGATTTTAAATGTATATGTTGATGATGTTTCGAGTTCTATGTCAATTGTAATGCAATTAGAGACTTTAATGCTGTTAATACCAGAGCATAGATATATTCTGCTGTCTATGCAGAACTATTGTTTGGTTTAATCTATATTATTCTTTCTGAAATTTTTATTTTGAAACAAACCAGACAGAGTCAGTGTGTTTTTATGTTCTCTATCAACACAACAAGAAAAAAAGATATTTGCACAGAACTTTTTTTTTTCCTTAAGAATAGATGTTCTTAAGTTATTTTTTATCTTTGATTTTTCTCTTTTTTTTTTACAAAGGTATTTGTACAAAATTATTTCATGATCATGAGTACATTTGTCCCCCCAAAACACAAAGGGAAAAGCCTTGGCTGATGGGTTACTGAAATTCCTTTTTCTCATTTGAAGTGACGTACTGGTATCAGTCTGGCCAGTCTGATGATTAGAACATGGATGATGTCTGATTCCTCTTACCGCTTGTTTATCACTGTTAGCGCTCAGAAATATGTTCACTTTCTAATTTTACTCTGTTAATCTGCTGCTCCATGAAAATCTGTGATTGGATGCCCTCTGGAAATTAACATCTCTCTTGGATAATGTCTCCCAGCCCTTTCATTAAGCTGTTGCAGAACTGGAGAGCTCCTTTAGTGACAGACTTCTGCACCCTAAATGCACCAGGGAGCGTTATCACAGATCCTTCCTCCCAGCAGCTGGAAGACTTTATAACTATCACTGTTCCCAACAACCTCAATAAGTTGTTACATTCATGCTGATTTTTGCACATTTTCTACCTTAGTCAGTTAAATAACATGCTGCTGTCATTTTGCACATCTCTGATGTTGCTGCTGTTTTAAAATATCCATTACTGTAAAAATTTCCATAGCTGTATATTGGTTACTTATTCTCCAGGTTCACAGTTTTATACTGTTAAAACACTTCACAGTCTAGTATTTTATTTATTTATTTTTTAAACTCTCTACTTTTACATTATTTTATACACTCCTCCAAGGTCCACATTTGTGTGAACATTTCTTTCTATAATCTTTTTGCTGCTGTAAACATCAGAATTTCCCCATTTTAGGACAATAAAGGGATTTTCTATTCTATTCTATTCTATTCTATTCTATTCTATTCTATTCTATTCTATTCTTTTTTTAACAGTGTCCAGTCTGGCGATGTGGCAATAAGAATAATTGTCTTGATGCCAAAAAGGGCCCAATAGATTTTACTTTCACAGGTGGAGCAATAAGGCTATGGTCATAGTGTTCCACTTGATTTATGCATATAAATAGCTTTATTATAATTATGCAGGGAGTATTACAGATTATATGGACACTGTAATGTAAGTAGAACAGGAAAGGAAAAACAAAAAAACAGGAGAAAATATGCTTCATTACCTGCAAAGAGATCTAAAAAGATCAAAACAACTGACGGATATAGTATAAGAGATACAATAAAATAGCAACCTGATACTATTGCTGATGTATAATCATTTATTCAGGACATGTATAAGGTGGTAGTTGAAGATCAGAATATAGGATTTCTGTATGGAAGTACCTGGAGACAAGCACCTGTAGTTGTTTGTGAGAGTGCACGTGTGCAAATAAAGTTTATCCAAAGAAAAAATGCTCATTAGCGGTTGTGAACAGCCAAGGACCCACCCCCCAGAGCACCGAGGCGAGCACCCAAAGCCCCAGACGCCTAAAGGGATCCCAAGAGCGAAGGTGTCCAGGAGGGGCCAACCTCGGAAATACGCCCCCCCGCCAAGGGAGGTGGAGAGACGGCCCCGAGGAAACCTCCATCCACCTCAATGGCAGGGCCCTCAGGAGCCCTGGGGACAAGGCCACAGGCTCTGCCAGCAGCTAGCCACCCTGAAGTGGATCCGGCCATGGGCCCCAGGGACCCGAGTCCCCAGGGGCGCCCCGCCACCTGGCGGGAGCCCCGACCGGGCCCCGGGGGGCCAGGCTCTGTGGAGCTGCCGCCAGGATAAGCCAGTAGCCACCCGGGCATCCACCTCCAAACACCAAGCACCACCACTGCACCGGTGAGCCCAAGCATCAGCCAGAGGAGGGGGGGCAGGACGGGGAGGAATGGGCTCCACATTTAGCGGAGAACTTGAGATGTTCTTGGGAGAGCGAGCAGTTCAAACCCCAACCTGACAAGTGAAAAATGAAATAAAAATAAAGAAAAAAATATACACAGTCTCAATCATGGTATTCTTTTCTTTTCTAAATCTGTGGATCAATTAATTATCTGAGAAATGACCAAGAGAAAAACGACCACATCCATCAACTTTAATGGCCCCCTTCACTCATCCCATCTAACAAATGTTTCTCTTTTCTCATTTCACCTCCTCACAGGCCTGTAGCAACATTTAAGACGTTTTTTTCAGTGCTGATAGCATCAGTGTGATAAGAAATGTGCCAGCCCTCTGCTAATGACCTTTATCACTGTGTTACAGTGAGAAACTCTTGCGTTGTTGCTCAATCAGCTGGGCTCCATTTACAATCATAAAGAGCAACGTTTCGTATGATCTGACACAATCCTTTAACGTCTCTGCAGGGAGTTAATGGTGGTATAATCAGAGTTTCACATCCATTCATTGCTCTGCATCCGAGCATTTGCTGCCCCTCTGGGTGAAAGGTCAGATGTAGCTGCTAGGTTCTGAGAAATCAAACAGCCTATTGAGTCAAGATAAGCCAACAGTCCACAGGAGAGGATGGTAGAAAGGTAAGAAAAGCAAACTTTTATAGACTTTGGACTTTCCTTCCATTTGCTGTCTTTCTTAGTCTCTTCAGCAGCGTAACAGTTTGCCTTTCCATTCACAGAAAAATGAAAATCGATTTTGCGCCTGTGAACGTGCCCCTCCACAGGAGGCTGCAGACTGCCGCCGTGGCACAGTGGGTCTTCTGCTTCCTGGGTCTGGGTGAGTGTTGGTGTTGACGTGTTGGAACGGTGGATCAGCTCCTGATATTATCACAAATGTCAATTTGAATGTCAATTGATCTGGATCATAAAAAGAGTGTTAGGTATGCGGAGGGGAGATCAGCCAGCGTTTATTAAATCAGCACGACTCTGACATAAACCTGATGCCCGGAATTATAATGAATGTTTTGATCAAAGTGTCTGAATCAGTTTGCCTCATTTCATCTATGATTCCAGCCTTCAGTAAGAACTTCAATTCAATTTCTGAAACTGACTTTTAGCTTTGGTCCTGCATTCATTAAGGGTGATGAAAGGAGTGTGTGTGTGTGTGGGGGGGGGGGGGGGGTTAACTTGGTCTGCAGCAATCTGTAGCCTGTTAATGAAACACAACAATAAAGACAATAAAGATAAACTCTGTGCAAGTGGAGCAGGAGCCTGGCTTTAAGTCAGATCTGTTCCCAGAGCATGTTGGACTCTGGCAGGGCTGCCCTCTGTCACCGCTCCTGTTCATAACCTTTATGGACAGCATCTCTGGGCCCAGCCAATGGCTATAAGGGTCTGGTGGGAGGAGCAGTGGATCTCGTCTCTGCTTTCTGCAGATGATCTGGTTCTGCTGGCTCCCTCCTGCCAGGACCTCTGTTTGCAGCCAAGTGTAATGTGAATCATCTCTTCCAAGTCCATGATTCTCAACTGGAAAAAGTTGACAGTTCCCTCCAGGTTGGAGGAGAGTTCCTTCCTCGAGTGGAGGAGTTCAAGTATCTTGGGTTCCTGTTCAGATTTAGGGGAGAATGGTCTGTTGTGGTGAAGTCAGAGCTGAGCAGAGAGGCAAAGCTCTTGGTTTACCGGTGGGTCTACCTTCCTACCCTTAGTCTTGGGTGATTAAATATGGATCACGGCCAAAAGCACGAGATCATGGATACAAGCAGGAAAAGATGGGATATATCTTAGAGATAGGATGAGGAGCTCGGGAGTCAGTTTAGATATCTTTTTCGGATAGCCCCTGGATGCCTCCCTCTGAGCTGTTCCAGGCACATCCCACCGGGAGGAGGCCCAGGGGACGACCCAGGACAACATGGAGGGACTCTGTCTCTCAGCTGGCCTGGGAGCGCCTCGGTGAGTCTGCGGAGATTGAAGTCTGGAGTCTGCCTCCGCGACCCAGTCCCCGGATGAAGGGGGATACAAGGAGAATGAAGATAAACACAATCAGATGAAATCAGATTAATACCTTAAATAATCCGTTAACAGGGTATCAACAAATTTGCATCTTAATGCTAGAAAACAGAGATTCTTTACATGAATGTATGCTACATTAAAATGTTTTGCTTCAACTAAACAGTAGAATTCCAACACTGCAACAACTGATCTGAAAATAAGTTACATTTTCTTAAAATGAACGCATTTGTTTTTAATTTAAGCAGGGGAATATCATGATCTGCCTGAAGAATGAGTATTTCTACCCTTAGAATAATATATTTAATTTAATTCAGTTTATTTATCTAGCAACAATTCACAACACATGTCACCTGAAGGCACTTTACAATTCAACCAGATCATAGCATTCAAAAGCTTTCTAGCTAAGGAAAACCAGTTGATTGCAACGACACATTGACTCAAAGGCAATCCCTCACACTAAGCATGCTTTTTGCGACAGTGGAGAGGAAAAACTGCCTTTTAACAGGAAGAAAACATCCTGCAGAACCAGGCTCAGGCTGAGCAGCCATCTGCAGAGGCCGACTGGGGTTCAAATTTAGAGATTTGTACTTGAAATAATATAATGGGATTGTTTTTTTTCTTTTGTAAACATAAATAATCATGTCTTACTTACCTGCTCAAATTAAGAGAAGACACACTTGTAAAAAAAATGCTTAATTAAATTTCAGTTTTCTGTGGGAATTCACTTCTTTGATGAAGTAAATGTAAATATTTCTATATTTAACTCATTCCTGACAGCCAAATATGACTTCAGCATCCTGTAAAATATATACACTTGTTTGAAAAAAGTAAAAGTTACAGAAAAGTTACAGTTATGATGTTACAACAACAAGCAGCTGGTTTAATCAGGATTTTATGTGACAGACCATTATAGATGCAAACGTATCGGGGTGTAGATATAAAAATAAAAACAGTCAGTAGGCCTGAATTGGATCCTGTTCTAATCCAGACTGCATCAGATTTGTGGGAAAATCCACAAAAACATAACAAAACGATGTTGTTTTGTTATATTTCTAGTTACACCAAGTTTTATATAAAATTTGATTTGTTCAAATCTTTTAGAGATGAATGGTTTCATGTTTCTGATGTATGCTGTTAAAACTGATTTGAATGGCTGCTTATAGCCTCCAGATTTGGGCCATAATGATGTATCCAGCAGTAAAGAGAGACCAGACAGAAAAGTCTCGTCCTTAAGGAGTTTATTTGTTCCAGTATTATTGCAAAGTCATATAATTCGAATAAATGGCATTCAGAAATAAGAATTTGAAAAACTTTTTAAAGAAACAGTCATTGAGAGTTGCCTGTTTTATCCTGATTTTACTTTTTTTTTTTCTTAGTTTTTTATTTTCTCAGATTAAGTTTTAGATATTGAATTCTTTAATAACTGTGTTTTATATGAAACATTCTCTTTACTTCTGGGAGAGGCTATCCTCTGGAGAGAGGAGCGAAGAAGCATTTTTAGTAATATTTTATGGTCAAGAATGAGAGCTTATATTGCTTAAAGTCAAGAGAATATAATAGTGTTGCACCGATCCCATTTTTTGGCCTCGATACCGATACCTGGCTGTGCAGTATCGGCCGATACCAATACCATAATAATGTAAAATAATTGCCATCATGGCTTTGTCAAGCTGTTGCCTACCTTTGTGAAGCAGGAAAAAAATCTAATACAAAGTGAATCCAGTAGAACTTTTTATTGCCTACCAGGAATGGGTGACAATAGTTGAACAAACTTTTGGCTCTCAAAATGGTATCAGTGTCCTATTTGTTGGTACTCACAGAGACCAATACCAACATTTTAGTGCTGGATTGGGGTCCTGCCCGATACTGGTATTGGTGCAACACTAGAATATCATTTGTAAAATTTCAAAAGAATGCAAAGTGTAAAACTCAGTCTACAAAACATACATATGAAAATATAAAATCTGCAAATAAAAATTTGATTGAAAAAAATTAAAACCTTTTCTTTGACTAAGAAGTGTTTCAAATTCTAATTTCTGGCTTCCACTTCTGCAACACAATCACACAAAATTAATGTCTGTCTTTTTTGGCCATTTTTCTTTCTTTTTACTTTTTAGGAAGAAAAATAAACTTCCTAATTGCAGAAACCAGCTTTTGAATAAATACTGTTTATGCAGATTATTTCATCTGCATATCACAACCTGAATTGTTTCATCGAGAGCAATGAGTGTTTCTACTGTAAGATGAGCTTCTTGTGTTTCAGTTTGCTCATCATGTCAATCTTGTTCCTCTTCAGCACCTACCTGCATTTTGCTGTTCTTCTACCTTGTCTTCACTCGCTTCTGGCTGATCAGCGTGCTCTACGCCGTCTGGTGGTACTATGACTACGACACCCCGGCACGCGGAGGCCGCAGGGCGCCCTTTCTGTGCGGCCTTAAACTCTGGAAGCACATGCGGGATTATTTTCCCATTAAGGTGAGAGAAAGTATGTTGTATGTTATTCTTAACAGCTGGTTTCTGTGTGTGACATTTTTTTTTTTTAGATTCCTGATGTAGAGCAGTTGCTTTTCCAACCTTTTTTGACTTGTTTACCCTTTTGGGGCATTTTATCTTACAAAGAATCCCCTCTCAGTCTAAAGTATTGATTGTCTGAAAGTGAAATGTACAATAACTGATAAAATAAAAATAATTTTACTTAATCTTTTATTTTAGCATTTAATTCTTTCCATCCAAAAAAAAAAAATAAATCAATAATACGTTGATTGCAAGTTAGTAATGAATCAGAACTGATGTTTTCCAAAGTAGTTTATCTGATTAGGACAGTTCCTCTGTCCGGATATACAGTTATAATTCTTCATTCTGAATGTGTCATGAAGCGGTGTTTGTTAGGAGGACCCAAATGCAGAGACCAGTAGGCAGAGAGGTGAATTAAAGTCTGTTTATTTAGGTTCACAGATCCAGGGGCAGGAATGAATCAGAGTCCAACTGAAAATACCAAACGCACGCTGTGTCCAAGGCGGGACATCGGGGGAAAACCAAAACTCAAGGAGCCAGGGAGAGACGAGACTAGGCAGGCAGCAAACAGGAACTGAAAAGGGAGGGCTTTTAAAAGGGACAGAGACAGAGAGAGAGAGCTTAACGAGGGGAATTGGAAAAACAGGTGAGGGCAGAACAGAAAAACAGAGCGAGGGAGGACAATAAGAGGGCAGCAGAGGACAACAAATGGAAAACCAAGAAAAACAGGAACAAACAGACCAAGACTCTGACAGAATGTGGCAAAGATTTAGGAATAAAATGAGAGTGGCATCCTTCAGCTAAGAACAATGGGTAATATTTTGATATGGCTGGAGCCACGGATGTCTCCTCATCTGCTAAAGTGTATGATGTAATGAGGTAATGATGTGATGATGTAGCAGACTGGAGATGTATAAAATGCCTTTTTAATTGTTAATCTTGAGAAGTGAGCCCAGAGGTGAGCAGCTGCCATTCTCTAAAGAGCAAAGCAAAATTACAATTTATATCAGAATCTGTTGTCATGTCACCTGGTTGTTTAATACATAAGTTATGATGTCAGGGTTTGGTTGTGGTTTAGAGCCTCGGTCCCCAACCTCGGTCCCCGAGGCCCGCTATCCTGCAGGTTTTAGAGGTTTCCTTGCTCCAGCACAGCTAAGCTGTCCAGCATACAGTATGCCCAATGGCCGGTTCATTCCTGTGGATTGTGTGAATTTGACTCGCTTTTTTTTTTACAGAATTAAAATGGTTTCTGCAGCATTTATGTTCAATTTAAGCTAAAATGATTAATCTATGTGTTTTTGAGTCAGAATTTGACACCAGTTGTTATGATGAACATTATGACAGTGACAGCAACAATAATCATCTGTTAGCAACTGATTTTTTATTTTTCTGTTTAAATTTCCCCCTTTAATGGTTTCTATTCTTTTTCCCCACTCTATAATATAGTAAAGCATATGCTCGTTTAATCATTTCCCATCATTATAAGCCGGTAAGGGGCACCGCATGTTGGCTTTACTCAGATTTCTCTAGTTTTTACAGAGGCAGAGTTTCTGGTGATCATTGTCATAAAAGTTGGAATAACTGGAAGCCTTGCAGGAAAAGGAAAACACTGTGCAGAAGGAGTTACATTCCAAACACGTTATATAAAAAGAAAAACAATGAAAAATAAAACTGACTTCATGGTAAGCAATCAATTCTATCACACCACCAAGACGTATTTAAGCAAGTAGTATTTTGTGAACCATGCATCTCCCAAATGTCATTGCCAGCTTATTCAGTCCCTCTGCTGGTCATATACTGGGCCGCCCACCTACAGGAATACATGAAAGAAAACACTGGCTTTTTATATCACCATCCCACCTGTTGTTCCATGTGCTATTTTAAACCAGTTGTACATGTTTCTAAAAAGATTAGAAATTAAAAAAGTTTCCTACCACAACCGGCTTATGTTGAGCCTCCCGGAGCCCTTTTAACAGATTGTGCCACATTGCAGGGAAGTTTTCCTGGTTTATTTCAAAAAGGCTGCCTGATGAGAACCAGTATAAGAAAATATTAGTAGTTCAGCAGCTTGTTCACATCATGTGTGCGATTACCTGTAGCATCAGTTATTTACTTAGAAGGGAATGCCTTATATCCATAAGGTGATGAAAAATTAAGCAAGAAGTTTTTTTTTGTTCCAATAATTTTGCAAGCAAATGGAAATAGAAATATGAAAAAACTTCTTAATAAAAAAATTGGTTTTGGGAGTAAATTTTCAGACGGTACTTTCTCTACTTTTGTTCCACTTTATTTCAGATTTTATTTCTTTTATTTTATCTTTTTTTTTTTTAAATGTCTTTTTTTAATTCAGTTTCATAAACAGAATTCCTTTCAAAATGAGTTTTACAGATAACTTTCTCTACTTCAAGCCAGATATAATCGGATCTTGACCAATAAAAATATTTGTGATGTTCATATGCAGACCGATAAAAAGTGTCTTTCCTCCTCAATCCAGAGGAAAGCCCGCCCTCTGGGAGTGGAAGAAAATATGATCCGTTATTTGAAACAAATGCAGTTTGTAAACACAGGAGTGTTATGAGAATCTTTAAAAAAATAAAAAGAAAAAATTGAAAAGAAAAGATAAAAGAGAGAAAAAATATAAAAAGCGAAATATAAAAAATAGAAAAGGAACTGATTACTTTAAACCTTTTTAGGTCAAAGTTTAATTTCTGGATGCATTTTGTTTTTCAAAATTCCATTTACAAAATGTTTTATTTGCCTACAATAATATTGGGAAAAATTTCACCCAGTAATGTTTAGTTTGCAAATAATTGGGTCAAATGATGTTTGCATGAATTACTGTTCACAGATATCTTTCAACACATGAATTCTAATGAACGTGCTTATATGAAGCAAGGCCATAAAACTAAGTAGACACATATGATTTTTCAACAGCAAATTCAAATGCTCTGTTTTTATTGCACAGAATTCACAGAAGCTGAGCTTATTCAGAAAAAAAAAAAAAGAAAATGGTCTTTAGAGGGTAAAAATGAGCTTTTTTAAAATAAATGTCTGTTATCAACCAACTACATCCCCTTATTGGGAAAATAAACAACATATTTTAGTGGATGCTAGATAAATATCACACACAAAAAAAACACCCAAGCAGACACCCAATCCTCACAAAGTTGTATACAAGGAGCACATTTTAAGTATTGATAAAATACGGATACAAATACTGCTACCATTTCAATATAGAATCAGATAAATCCCTGACTATCTGCTGGAATAGTAAAATTATTCATCATTTAAAATCCTGATTTTATATTAAGAACACATGAAAAGTTCTATCAAACATTTACAGCATTTCTCCGTATCAAGCTGTCACCAACTGTCTCCTATAAGAGCTCTGCTGTGCACGACTACCAAATGAAAGTTTGAACTTTAAAACTTTTAAAATGGGAGAAAAAAATAAACCTTCACCACTTTTTATCCTTTCAGTTCATAGAGAATCATGTCCTACATCATCTGACTACATGGCACATTATCTTCTACAAAGAGCCCATGCATTGGTAAAGACTCCCAGGGAGCCTAATTAGTTTCATGGTGTGCCTGGACCCACCGTGTCTAATTACACCCTTACTGGTTCTCTGGATGTAGGTTCACACTAAAAATGAAATAAATTCAGACAAGACGGTGACGTAGATTTATACGCACTTAAGCAATACATATTTCACATGCAGATATAATGAAAGATTCTGACTGCAGCCAGAGGCCTTCTTTATTAAACATTGGGGCAAAAGGTCCAGTACCACTACGCTTATACTGATAGGAAGTAACTTTGTTATATCTAAGTAAGAAAAATTAATAGTTCATGAAAAACTGTTTTAAATGTTTTTCACCTTTGCTCATGGATTTTACCACTAAAAATTTTCTTTTGTATGAAAATATTAATTTCAGGGAAAAGTATTTGTCCTCACATGATGTGTTTTTGCTTTTTGTGGTACTTAACAAAAAGCCGTCTAAGCCTTTAGCACATTGCAGTTTGCTAAATTAAGTACAGAAGTTTTATACCACTTTTCAGATTTTATATAATTCAAATTTTACCAAGAAGTTTCTGTCTGATAGGAAATCAAGCAGTCTTCTCCAAAAAGATTATTGAAAAAAAAATGGTGTATGTATTAATATATATATATATATATATATATATATATATATATATATATATATGTATATATACATATATATACATGCATTAAATATATATATTTTTAACATGGTCAAATCTGCATGATAAACTTCCAATGAGTTTAAATAAGTTTTTTTTTTACATCACAGGAGTCTAACCCTTACACTAATTGCTGACCATCCACTGGTTTCTTTCAGTGGTGTTGAAAAGCCTCAGTCTCAATCCTCGCCTCGTATATTTCATTTTAAACTTAAGTTCTTGCTCCTGCTGAGTTGCCAGTTAGAGGAGACCAGTTGGTAGCAATGAAGAGACGGTGCACAGCAGCTTTGGTTGTTTCTTGAAGAAAACATGTTGAATTTGACTGTAAGACCTATAAATGCTGTGGGTTTATTGTCTTATATTTTTGCTGAAGCCATGCTTAGATCAAACAAATTCATTATACTAATTGTAGTTTTTGAAAAAAAAAAACACCTTTAAAATAGATAATAAACTTTCGAATCAGTCCACAGCTAAATAAATATAAATGTTTGTTATTGGTCTAATGTAATATTCTTATCATTAAAGTGATGTTTGTATCAGTCTGTAGATAACTGGTTAATAGACAACATTGTACTTGGTGAGTTGAGTTATTTAAATATCGATGTTTTTTTTTTCAATTATATTTGTCATGATCTTGGCTCTGATGAATGGCTTGATTAGTCATTTCTTTCACCTGCCTAGTTCCCCCATGTTTCTCATTATCGTTCAGCTGATTCACCTTCTCCTGCCTATATTTAACCTGCCTTCTTCCAGTCATCAGTGTCAGATTATCAAGCCCTTGGCAAGAGTTTTAGAACATATCTAGTTGTTTCTGAATGCCTGGTCCTGACCTATTCTGCCTCTGAGCCTGTGTGTTCCAGTTCTGATCTGTTTGCCTCACCTGTCTTCGGACTCCTGCTGGATTCAGCCTGGTTACCGACCCTGGAAGTGCTTCCTTAGGCTGGTCATGAGCACCTAGCTGATGACAATATTTTGATTTATTGAATATGGCTGTATCTATTTAAAAACCTTTGCAAATCTTGAACCAACTCTATTTTGGACATTTTTTTTCTTTTTTTACCACTATAAACAAAACTTTGTTTAAACTTTTGAGCCACTTCTCTACTGCTTTACAACAAAACAAACCTTTAACAAAGGGCTACAGAAATGATTTACAAATCAATGATGTAAGCTTTCACAATCGGCATGTGTCTTATTTCAAATTACTTTTATATTTAACAAAAAAATATAATGAATTAAGTATTACCTACTTCAAATTAATATTCTTGAACTTTGATGGCAATTATTTGATACCCCTCAAAATCCCCCTTTTCTGGTGTAGATCTGAATATCCCAGGTTTTTAGGGAAATGTTATGATCTAAAATCACCTGCTAGGAAGACCATTTATTTTTAGTCTTATCAGAGTTGCTGACAAATGTCACCATCTGTCTAATAAGATTTAAGTCAAGGATAATTTAGCAGAGAAAGTTCTGTTAGTCTTTTTCATCTGGAACAATCTTGAAAGGGCACAGTTCAGCAGAATAAATACATTCAAAGATAGTCGCCGTTAACAGAAAACCTGTGACTTTTAGCAAATAATATAAAAGTGTTTCGTTTGATCCACTGTGAACAATCATTTTAATGTTTTAATTAAACCAGGCTTAGTGAATGAGACTCAGGTCCGTTACCTGTACAGTCACCAAAACTGCTCATGAACGAGAAAATCAACCAAACAGATCAGGGCAGAGATGTGCACACACTGACTTATTTTAGCAACAGTGCAATGACCAATCCTTTATGAAGCAACCCTAATATCTGCTGGGGTAAAGGGTAAATGTGACAGAGTGCACAGCAACTGAAGCAGCAATATTGTAAGTCAGTTGCATCATGAAAATGTGATTCACACATTGGGCTGCAGAGAAAAAAACTGCTCTGACTAGTCTTTTAAGCTTTTCATTTAATGTAGAGAGAATGAATTTGTTATCCTGCTGGAAGGTCATTTTCCATCATTCTGACCAGCATATCCTTCCTCTCTGAAGAAAAACATCCCCACAGTTCCTAACTCCGTCCTTTATGGTGAGGATGATTCTGTCCATTGTTCATTTTCTATCAGACATTAAATTCTGCATGTTGGCAGCAGGTTTGTATTAGTGTCAAATGAATTGGGCATCTTTCAAGTGGTAACTCGAAATTGTCCTTAGGTGTGAGTGTGTGTGTGCATGGTTGTATGTCTCTGCGTTGCCCTGCGACAGACTGGCGACCTGTCCAGGGTGACCCCGCCCCTTCCCTTTAGACTGCCGCAGATAAGGTCCCCACCGGGACTCTAACAGAATAATAAGGAAAAGATTAATTGAACCGAATTGCATTTTTTGTCACTTTTATGTGTAATGTAAATCCCTTTATTTTGCCAAAATAGAGGAAATTCACTTTCTGCATTTAACCCATCCCCTTTGTGGAGCAGTGGGCCACCATTGAGTGCCACCCGGGGAGAAGAGAGGGGTTAAGGGCTTTGCTCAGGAGCCCAGAGTGCAGGCTGTGGGGATTGAACCAGGTACTTGCAACCTTCTCAGAGTACAGGCACACTGCTCTAACCAGCAGGCCAACAACCGTGGGTTTTGATCTCACACTGGAGAAATTTACCTCTGCATTCAACCCATCCTGTCTGGGAGAATTGGGCTGCCATTGTGCGGCACCTGGGGAGCAGTGTGAGGTTAGGGGTCTTGCTCAGGCTTTGGGGATCAAACCAGGTACTTGCAACCTTCTCAGAGCACACGCGCACGCCTCTAACCTACTAGGCCAAAACTCCCCTCAACAAAATCTTTTCCAAACTTGCCCAAAATCAACAAATAGTTGTATTTAAAATTACAACTGAGCTGTCGCTTTCAGCAGCTCCCACAGAGCTACCATGGACTTCTTGATTGGTTTCTGTGATTGATGCTCGTTTTCTGCAGCTGTGCTGTACTCTTTCCATTTTCAGATAAAGGATTAAATAATATTCTTCATAAGCTCCGAGTCTTTCACAGAACAGTTGGATGAAATTGCTTCCTTTTACTTCCTTTGAAAGGAAGTTGATTGTGGTAGATTTTATTTAAGGGGCATCCAAATAAACAGGGTTATTACAAACATCTATCTCACCCAATAAGTCTACTGTGGGGTTGTTTGTCACATCAAATCCCAGTAAAAACATACAAACGTGTTGCGTGTTTTGAGATGAAACAGAGAAAAGTTAGTTTGAATACTTTTGCAAGGCACTGTAGATATTTGTGTTGGCTCTTCCCTGCCTCTCATAGGAATGAGATGATATGAAAATGCCTGCAGCGTCACAGTGAGTTGCAGCTGTTCTCTTATCTAACAGTCCAACATGTTGTTGAAACTAAATTTCTCTGTCTCCCTGACAGTAACAGTTACAAAGAATTAAACCTCTGCTGCTGTCGGATATCCAGCTCTTACGGCAGATCAGTGTCACTCCACTCAGCCACCTCTGGACAACTAATGGGTCACTGTTTGCTTTTCCCCTCATAAACCTTCTTTTTAACCCTCATGTAAGGTGAAAGCCCAAACAACTGGGTACACTTTAGCTAATATTGTGTAGTACAGAGCTTTAAATGGGTATAATAAAAACAAAAGAGCCTGACAAGCAGAATTTACAGAAAGTATTTCAACAACCCTGAATGGAATCAGTTCATCAAATGAAATACGTTGTATCAGAGCATGAATCATATGCAGCTGGTTGAGATAATTAGGGAAATAAGTCAGAAATAGGTACCTGTAAAGCCCAGATGGGTATGAATGAGAATAAATGTACAGCCAAGCCGCAAACGCATTTAAAATGACCAAATAAAAGCATGCCTCACCTTCACCTGAGCTCATGTTGGGCTTCTCTCACATCCCGACTGCAAACAGCAAAGAGGGATGGACCTTTGTGAATGTACGTGCAGGGACTCCTCCCTTTCAGGGTTAATGTTTAATCAGAGTGGGATGTTTTGAGCACACATGTCTGTGTCCCATTGCTCTGTAGACAAAATACTCAGACCAATGTGATTGTTCCTAAGTGCTCAGTCTCCTAAGGAATAGTCAATACAGAGAGCTGTGGGGAAAGTTACCGATCATTGTTCTGCCAGAGTTAACAGAGTTACCACCCAGCCTGGCTGCCAGGGTCAGGGACCACGATCCCGTCCAAACTGATAAACCACCAGGGAAAAGTGCAACATGAAGAGAAACATATCTGGGCATAGAACCAAAAATGTACAATGTCTTCTGAAAGGGTCAAAGATTTAATCACCGTATTGAACCACATTAGGAGAGAAGAGTATGAATAATTTTCAGTTTGGTTTTCAAATACAAATGTGAAGAGTAATGACTGTGTTTGTATTCAATCCCCCCTCCCATCACAAAATCAATGCTCCGCAGAGCCGCCCTGAAGCACAGCTACAGGTCTTCAGGCACGTCTCCACAGTCTGAGAGTTTCAAATAGCTCATGAATCAGGGACTGAGTCTGGCAACAGATTCAAGGTTTGGATTAAGGTTTGGACTTTGACTAGACCATCTAGTCTCTTCCAGGCTCTGCTTTGTTTATAGAACTGCCCTTTAACTTGCTCCACCCGTCAGCTCTGACCTGGACCCCGTCCCTGATAAAGAGAAGGCCCTCCTCTGCACGATTCTGCCACCACCAGGATGGAAGTAGGGAAAATGTGTTTTGGGTATTTAACAGTTTCCTTAGTTTTTTTCTCAAACACAATTCAAATAAATTCCAGTTGAAGTTAATCAAACTTCAGTTTTGGTCTCATCTGATCAGAGTTTCTTGCAAACCTTTGCCTATATACCCCCTAAAGGCTTTTTTTGTTTGTTTTGTTTTTTTAGTTTTTTATGGGAAATGATGTAAACCTTCAACAGGACCAGACTTTTACAAGAAGTCTGGATCTGCTGGAGGTTTCTTCCTGTGAAAAGGGAGTTTTTCCTCTCCACTGTCGCTACAAGTATGGTTAGTGTAATCGATGCAATCAACTGGTTTTCCTTAGATACATAACTTTGAATCAATTTGACTGTATGATCTGGTGAACTGTAAAGTGCATTGTGATGACATGTGTTGTCAATTGGTGTTATAGAAATAAACTGAACAGAATAAAATAAACTGAATGTAATGGGCTCTGATGTACATTTTTTAGTTGAAGATGGCAAAAGGAGTAGTAAACAAAGTCACATTGCCACACAAAAACAAATAGAAGTGTGACACAAAAAGAGATGTATTATCAGCTTCATTGGCACAAACGTTTACTCCAAAACCGGCCATTTTAACTGGGACAGTTTAAGGTAAAAAAAAAAAAAAAGAAAGAAAAAAAAGCACATTCTCCATGAGAAAATGGACACAGTTGACAAAACCACCCTCCTCACTTCCCTGCAACATTATTACATTAAACTGTTGATCAAACACAGCACCCTGAGTGTTTAATCTGTTTCTGTGTCATACTTCTATTGGCTTTTTGTGTGGCAATGTGACTTTGTTTACTGCACAGTGTTTTATCCTTCTGGCATCTTTAACCAAAAAAACAAACAAATTTCAAAGCCCATTAGATCAGCGGTTTTCAACGTTTTCCAGGCCAAGGACCCCCAAACTTATAGCGAGATGGAGTGGGGATCTCCTAATTATTTATATGGTATGCAATTGTGTTGTATCAAACTGGTCTTATAGTCACTCTATTACATATGGAGTAATGTAACAAAAGTAATTTATCCCTGTATTTCTGATTCTGACTCCTGGTTGATGGGACAGGTGTTGTGAATGAAACGGTGCCCAGCTTGAAAGAGCTCCTGTGTGTCGCTGAATGTGTGCATTGATGACTGAAAGACATCTTCTGCCTCCATTTATCCATTTATCTACAGTGTGTTGACTCCATGTTAATGTGGATTTAAAGACATTTCAATTAGTGGAAGAAATTGCAATGGGGAATATAAAAAAAAAATCTAATCAACCAAAACTTTCATGACCCCCATGCAGTACCTCCGTGGACACCCTGTTGAAGTCCTCCTCATTAGATCATTTCCTGTAAAAAGTCGGCCCAGAATACCAGTTATAGAAGCATTTTATACACACAGCCTGCCTGTTAATCACTTCTCACAGCTTATCATAGAAGTTTAAGGACACATCACTGGCTACAGCCTTAACAAAATATCACACAGTGTTCTTAGATCAAGGACACTATGAATGCACAGTGACAGAGAGCACGCTGTCTGTCTGTGTTGCCATTTCATTTCCATATCTTTGTTATGACATAGTGAAGATAACTTTCTATCCTGACAGAAGGACTGTCTGAATTAGATAAACTGCTTGGGAAAAGAAATGAGCCTTAACAAGTAACAAGCAGGTATTATTTAACAAGCACAAACATGAATAACAGAAAAGAATCCTAACAAGATGTAACAGTGATGGCAGAAGAAAAGCCAAGGTTTCTCTGTTGCTTGTTAAGAGATGATAAAAAAGTTTAATATTATATTTATAGAGTGAATTTTGCATCATTATTTTTGCAGGCAAAAAGCATGTTTTCATTGGAATGTAACAAACATAAAAATAAATAAATAAAAGAAACACTGTTTTTCTTTATAAATGGAAATAAAAAAGCTGCATTTCAGGAATTTAAAATTTAAACATAAACTTTATCAAGGAAAGGTTTTAAGAGTAACATTCTTGCTCTTTTTTTTTAATATGCAATTTTTGTTCTTTTAAACTTTATTTTATCTTTTTATTGAAATTTTATTCATTAGAAAATTCTTTTTTTTCTCAGATTTTTTATAAATTGCATTATTTTCTAATTCTCTTCACTTTAAGCCCATTACAAACACTCGCTCATGAATGATAAAACATTTGTTGCAAACGTTCATAGAGAAAGACGTTTCTTAATCACAACTCCAGGGGAACGTGTATTCCAAGAATTCAAAGATTATCTCTAAAATACAATTTTAATAGAACACAATTTGTAAAACTCAACCTGAAAAATAAATTTGAAGACCAACATATGAAAATATAATTCTTAAAAAAATTATATAAAACTTTCTTAAATAAGATATGAAAGATGTTTTTATTTTAGAAAAAAAATGCAATTTAAGTAAACAGCAAAGTTACACTCATTACACGTTATTTCTGGATTGTAATTTTTTTTTTTTTTTCAAACAAATTTCTTTCTTTCACTTCCATTTTGTGAATGAAATACTGTAATTAATTATCTTACCACTAGATGGCAACATCCTCCAAACCCAATTTCATCATCTGTGATAGGACAATTCTGGCAAAATTCTGAGAATATATTTAAAGTCGATAAAACAATATTTTATATATTTCCTCACTATGCTGTATATCAATCTGTTACAAGCTGCCTTAATTAATAAGCAGCTGTAGCATTGAATAAAAATTAGTTTTCAAGCTTGTTTTTGTGCAATGATGAGAAAAGCTTCAGACCGGGTAGTTTTTATTTGAACAGAATTTAATATCTTTTATTGGGCCTCCTTAGTGCTGAATTAGATTCTATTGCCAAACTGTACTTCTGAAGGTTTCACAAGGGCCCCAGATGGTCAATTAGTAACTTCTATTCAACCAGAGTTCAAAGGTCAAGTTATACTAAACTACATGAGGCTGAAGAGGAATGGTAAAAATATTAGAGATATACTGGGAGTTAGAGAATCAGTGCATGTTTGTGTGTTCCTGACCCTTTTACCAAATGTTTAAGCAGTGATAAAGAAATATTGTGATTTATGGTTGCTTGTCTGTTTCTATAACATACTGAAAAATTGTAAAAAAAAAAATTGAATTAATGTAAAGATCTTCATTAAGAAAGCATTAAGTTTTGCGACAATAGTCAATGTTCATGGCGTTTAGGCTTCTACAGATCTGCATTTTGCTGTGCTAAGCTGGACATAGACTCTCCAGCTGCCTGTTTTTCTCTTGAGGCTCCTTTGTTAGATTTATCTTTTGACCCATCGTACTGGGAAAATACACAAATTATCACCAAAGTATGCCTTTTGCATGATGCATGTTGTTGAGAAGCTGATATCGGAGGACATGATCTCAGTAGTTTTCATAGCAGGGTCTCTTTAGGCAGAACTGTATGAGGATCCATCACTGTTGGTACGATACAGGAATCAATGCGTACTTTGAAGACACAGGGGATGGAGACCATTCCTCTGCTGTAAACCCTCTAAATCTCTGCAGGATTTCAGTCTGCCCTTGATGTTTTATTGAACAAAAGGGACTTCTTTTTCCCTCTTGCCCAAGCACTTTAGTCTAGAATTGTTGAATTTGACAGCATTATAGGAACTGCATGCATTGCTTTTTTTCAATGTACCCTGTTGCTGTATATCTGGATACTGTATGTAGAAGCTTTTTGCCTACATGTGGCAGGACAGCTTTGCTCGACGCAAAAGATATCTAAAGATGTTATTTTAAGTGCTTGATTGACCTTATTGTATTCAAAGGGCAATGCCTCCCCTATCTTCTGCTGCATTGGATCATGCTTTTTCACTCTGTCTTTGCTAAGTTGTACCAGACTATGACCAGTGTATAAATGCTAGTGTTTGCTTACAAAACAACTTAAGTAAAGAAGAGTCTGAATATGGTCAGTGATAAAAAAAAGCCAACTTTCCAAGTCCTTCCAAAAGAAAGGAGAACCATTAATCAACACTAAACATTTAAGTTCAGTTAAATAAAAAGTCCAAGGAAGCATAGCATGGCACACTATAAATTCAAATAAAGGATGGAGGCTAAACTCATCTCAACTCATCTTTGTCTATAAGCCCTTTAAGACAACCACAGCTGCCAAAAAGTGCTGAACCAAGTAAAGTTAAAACTGTATAAAAATAACATAGAAATTTTAAGGAATTAATAAAATATTATTTAATTAGGGGTTGCACAGTCGTGCAGTGGGTGGCACTGCTGCCTTGCAGCAAGAAGGTTCCAGGTTTGATTCTTGGCTCTGGGTCTTTCTGCATGGAGTTTGCATGTTCTCCCTGTGCATCCGTGGGTTCTTTCTGGGTACTCCGGCTTCCTCAATCAGTCAAAAAAAACGAGTTTTGGGTTTATTGGCTTCTCTAAATTCTCCTTAGGTGTGAGCGTGTGCGTGAATGGTTGTTTTTCCTGTTTGTCTCTGTGTTGCCCTGCAATGGACTGGCGTCCTGTCCAGGATGGACCCCGCCTCTCGCCCGTAGACAGCCGGAGATAGGCACCAGCACCCCTCCTGACCCCAGTAAGGATAAGCTTTTCGGAAAATGGATAGATGGATGAATTCTTAAAACAAATAAAACCAAATAAAAAGAAAACAACAAAACAAACAACAAAACAGAGAATCATGCTTTGTTAAAAGCCAAAGAATAAAAATTGGTTTTAAAATGAGTTTTAAAAATAGACAGATAGGAGGATTGTCTCATGAGGAGGGAGAGCTCATTCCACAGATATGAAGCATCAACTGAAAAATCTGTGCCTTCTGTTTGGATCGCAGTCGTTCCAGGTGCAGCAGGTCAGCTGACCTGAGACACCGAGTGGGAGCATAGGGGTGGAGAAGCTCAGAGAGGTAGGGAGGGGCCGAGTCATTTAAAGGCTTAAAAACAAATAGAATAATCTTAAAACAAACTCTTAAATGCAGCGGCAGCCAATGGAGGCGGGTGAGGATGGGAGTCATGTGCTCCCTCTGACGTACTCCAGTTAAAAGGCATACGGCTGCATTTTCACCAACTGGAGACGTGCGAGGGAGGACTGGCTCCCCTCATTACAGTAGTACAGCTGAGATGTAACAAAGGCATGGATTACTGTTTCAAAGTGCTTCTGTGCAAGAAAAGGTTTGACCTTGGCCGACATGATATAATAAAAGCTGCACTTTATTGCACAGCTGATTTGCCGATCCAATTTAAAATCACTGTCCATCTTAAAACCGAAGTTTGAGACGACAGGCTTTAAAAAAACCTTTGAAAAGACTCAACGGGGGGGAGATTCACAAAGGTTACTGGGACCAAACACCATCACTTCAGTTTTTTTCCGCATTAAGATATAAAAAGTTCAGAGTCAACCAGGCTTTAATGACATTAAGGCATGCCAGCTGTGGTGCAAGGGAGAAGGCATTTTTCTTTCTAACAGGCACTATATTAACTTCAATCTGCAGAATGATAGAAAAAAGAAAATGGAAAAGGTGGACTTTTTCCTTATCAAGAACTTGTTAAAGATGGAACAAAAGGATGCAAAAAAGAGAGAGAAAGGAGAGGGAACAGAGAACAGAGGACCCTTTAGGGCTTTTTTTTCATTCTTGGCTCTGGACCCAAGTGTCATCCCTGGTGAGATTCTCTTGGCCAAAGGAAGATGCAGAGCTCCCATCTGTGCTTTAATCCTGGCCAAGTTACAGGGGCGTGCTGTGGCGGCCAAAAGTCTGCATAGTTACTACTGTATATGATTCACACTATCTTTTGCTCATCTCTCAAATACTAGCATGGTTGAAGGCTGACCGTAAGAGCAGAGCCTGTAGTCTTAACAGACTCCCTAATTTGATTAAAATTGATGTTAGAACCTGTCAGAGGAAGTTGGTGCGGCCTCCCCTCTACAGAGATTAGAGGTGACACACATTGGTTCTCTGTAAGTGCCTGTGTCTGCCGTTTCCTTGGCCTGTGAATCCATGGCAACAGAAACATGAATAGGCCATTTGGGGCAGCCTTCACTGGACGCTGCCTCTGAATCACACTCATTTAACAGACTGGATAAAAAGCTAATGCACAGGTGATGATTGGGTGAATTACACTGGCTTGAGTCTATTTGGGATTTGGGGAGAAAATTGAAACGGTTGAGTCACGATGAATGTTCTTAATGCAGGAGTTGAGAGTCCTTTAGTTCGATGATCAAAATCTGCCATTTGTAGATGTAGACATTTTTACACCTTTGCCTTCGATTCAATTCAGTTCAGTTTATTTCTATAGCGCCAATTCAAACACATGTCATCTCGAGGCACTTTAATATTCAACCAAATCATACAGTCAAATTGATTAAGTTTTCTATCTACGAAAACCAGTTGATTGCTTCGACTCATTGACTCGAAGCCAATCCCTCACACTAAGCATGCCTGTAGCGACAGTGGAGAGGAAAAGGTCCCTTTTAACAGGAAAAAACCTCCAGCAGAACTAGGCTCAGTGTGAGCGGCCATCTGCTGAGGCCGACTGGGGTTCAAGGAGACAGGAAGCAGAGATACAATAAGAAGCAGCGATACAAAAGACAATTGTAAACCAGCTCAAAATTTGGTCCCGGAAACACACAGCCAGGCAGATGAGCTCCAAGCCGGCTCCCATGTCAAAGGAAGAGGACGGCACATCTAGCCGACCAACTCCATCAAGGCCTTAACATCAGCTAAATAATTTTTATGATGTCTTTAGAAAAGAAATGCTGGGACTGCCAAAAATTCTTAATGTGTAGTCTCTGCTTTTCTTTTATTGGTATAATCATTTGTGAAACTTTGATGTGATTTTAAGACCTATTTATTATCCTTGATGCTTTGACTTAGACAAACTTTTGTGTCGTTTTGTATACACAGAGTCTATATAAAACGAGATTCTGATACATACAGCTTCAATAACAGTGAACTGGCATCAGCTTAGCAGTGAAATGAACATTTCCATTTATAAAGTGCAGCAGTGATCAAAAATAAATAAATAGATATGGTTCAAAATTCAGTAGAAACACTGATTGAGTGCTATTTTGAAGATTCGCCATATAGTGCAAGTAGGTATAATGTTTACAGTGTGATGCAGAGTCTTGATTTGTGACTTGATTAGAGTTTTTTACCAGTTCAACAGTTATCCTGCACAAAAACTGAAATGTAGACGATTGGTTTCATGTAAAAAAGTTGCATTCTTGTAATGGCTGGTACGCCTCTTTAATGTCATCTGAAGAACTTCAGTATCATTGGTGGTCCCTCATTTTAAAAGGGTTTAAAAAGAGTGTGTTCCCACTATGGATGGTTCCTACTTCCTTAACTCCTTCAGGTTAGACCAATTGTTGAACCTCAGATTTGGGATAAGACTTTTGGCTTGGCTTTGGATAGTAGAGCAGATCTTTAACCATGGTTCTGTTGTTGGTTTTATGGTTTAGATCAGTATAATATGATGAGTATTTGCTCAAAGTTAAGAAGCTCTAAGATCTTGATATAAGATGGGTCATGTTTTTATTCACACTAGTGCAGCTCCAGCTTATTGTGAAGAGCTGACACTGAAAGAGAAGGTTTAGGTTATTAAATGGTGCCTTTGCATCCCTTTGTCTTCTGGACGTTGCCCCTTCACACACTGCAAAGGGGCAAATGTCTTAATTAAAACGCAGAACTGCTTTAATACATTTGTTATTGTGTAAAGAGTCACATGAAGTCATTAAATTGGAACCAAATTACAACTCTAAAACTTTTCGATACAGATTTCGTTGAGTTGCGAAGATGGGGCCAAGCATAATTTGTTAAACTCACAAGCAACAACACCAAGTAGCAATGCTTCCAGAGTACATTGGTAAGTTATTCTCAAATCTTGAAAAAATAGATGTAGAGATTTTAAACCCATCACAGTAAATCCATTATTGTGCTTGTTAATGACAAACAAGGAAAGTAAATATACAGGTGCTGGTCATAAAATTAGAATATCATGAAAAAGTAAGTAGATTGATTTCAGTAATTCCATTTAAAAAGTGAAACTTGTATATTATATTCATACATTACATACACAAACTCATATATTTCAGATGTTTATTTTGTTTAATTTTGATGATTACAAATGACAACAAATGAAAATCTCAAATTCACAATATCAGAAAATTAGAATATTGTGAAAAGGTTCAAAATTGATGGGCCCCCTGGTGCCACACTCCCAAACTTCAGCGCCAATTAACCTCCGTGTAAAACCACCTGCAAAAGCCTTTAAATGGTCTTTCAGTCTAGTTCTATAGGCTACACAATCATGGGGAAGACTGCTGACTTGATGGCTGTCCAAAAAGACGAATTACTCCATTACCTTGCACAAGGAGTGGGCAAGACACAAAAAGGTCATAAGCTAAAGCAGGGCTGGCTGTTCACAGAGCTCAGTGTCCAAGCACACACATTAATAGAGAGGCTAAGGGAAGGAAAAAGATGTGGTCGAGAAAAAGTGTACAAGCAAAGAGAGAGATAACCAACATCCCTGGAGAGGAGCTGAAACAAAACCCCGGTACATTCAAAAAATGTGTGGGGAGATTCACAAAGAGTGGACTGCAGCTGGAGTGAGTGCTTCAAGAACCACCACACACAGACGTCTATGAAAGACATGGGTTTTCTGCTGTCGCATTCTCTGTGTCGCTTCACTCTTTGGAACCACAGACAGCGCAAAGAGTCTTGTTTGCTAAAGAGCAGAAACAGGACCGGACCGCTGGTGAGTGGTCCAAAAGTCATGTTCTCTGATGAAAGTAAATTTTGCATTTCCTTTGAAATCAAGGTCCCAGAGTCTCGAGGAAAGAAGAGAGGCACTTCATCCACGCTGCTTGAAGTCCAGTGCAAGTTTCCACAGTCAGTGATGGTTTGGGGTGCCATGTCATCTGCTGGTGTTGGTCCATTGTGTTTTCTGAGGTCCAGGGTCAACGCAGCCACATACCAAGGAAGTTTTAGAGCATTTCATGCTTCCTGCAGCTGACCAACTTTTGGAGATGCAGGATTTCATTTTCCAACAGGATTCTGGGCAAGGCACCTGCACACAGTAAAAGCCAAAGCGTAATACTTCAGTACCCGCTTGAAGCGACCATGGTATCCCTGTTCTTAATTGGCCAGCAAACTCTTCCTGACCTTAACCCCATAGAAAATCTAGGGGGGGTAGTGGGAAGAAGAAGATGCAATACACCAGACCCAACAATCTTAGAAGAGCTAAAAGCCACTATTAGAGCAACCTGGGCTATCATAACACCTGAGCAGTGCCACAGACTGATCGACTCCATGCCACGCCGCATTGCTGCAGTAATACATCATGCCAAAGGAGGCCCAACTAAATACTGAGTGCTGTACATGCTCATACTTTTCATGTTCATACTTTTCAGTTGGCCAACATTTCTATAAATCCTTTGTTTTTATTGGTCTTCAGTAATATTCTAATTTTCTGATATGATGAATTTGAGATTTTCATTTGTTGTCATTTGTAATCATCAAAAATAAAAACAAAATAAACATCTGAAATATATAAGAGTTTGTATGTAATGTATGAATATAATATACAAGTTTCACTTTTAAATGGAATTACTGAAATCAATCTACTTTTTCATGATATTCTAATTTCTTATGACCAGCACCTGTAATATTAACGCAAATGAAAAAATATCATATTTTTTACTATCTATTATTAATGTTTCATTTGATTTTTTTTAGTGAAGGCATTTTTTTGTGTTTAAATTGCAAATTGATAAATAGTTATTGTCAGTGTCTCATTATTGTGTAAATGGGCCAAGAAAGCTATATGGGCTTCAGGAATGGCCCCAAAAAAAGAAAAACTGGGCCTATAGCCTCTATGATACCAGAGGCCTAGCAGTGACATTTTTTATGCCTTAGATTGGTTTAAAGGGGAAATTAGATGTAAAATTAAATTCTTCTTATTGATTATCATTTTAAAATTCAAAGGCTTCATTTATTGAATTTGCATCCTAAGTCCTTTCTGACCTTTCTGTGAAAAAATACCATATGGCATGTGATGATATTTGTTAACCACACACAGTTGTATGTGGTTGACAAATACAACAAGTTTTTAGGAATGTATATTCACTTTCAGTGAACCCTACTTTTAAGAAGCCATGATCGCTGGCTCAGCAAAATAAGATCTTTACAAATTGGTTTCAGTGGACAGTTATACATTGAGTAATAATGTCACATCCTTTGCCAGCAGAAATTGTGGATGTTAAAAAAGGGAAATAGATACTAGTCTTACTCCACTTAGGATGTTTGAGTTCAAATATTCAACATCCTGGCCAAACTTTTTTGAGAAGGAAATATGAATCCATTTTTAAGGCCCTAAAAAATATATATATATATATATATTGAAATATATATATATTTTTATTTTTTATTTTCTTTTTTTAATGTTTTTTTTGTGTTTTACCAATTATTTTCTTCATTTGTTAATGAAGAGTTGGACCATGTTAGCAAATATGTTCTCCAAAATAAGTAACACAGGACAAATGTATTAATATGTGACGTGTAATATTCTTAAACCAGTAGTGTGCAATTTCAAAAAATGTTGGCTAATTACGCGTTTCAAAAAAAAAAAAAAAAAAAGTTGAACATCTTGTTTGGACCTGAGTGATTTGATTGGCTGAGATCCGTACACACCGCGTAGTAATGACGTTAATTTACAAAGACGAATGATGTGGCAAAAATCAAAGGCCGTGTGGAAAGAAGTAGTTCCGTTCTTACATCTCTAATCACAGACTAAAGTAATAAAGCCAAGACATTCTGATTAAGACTTTAACTCGCCGATATTTTCATTAGCTATATAAAACAAGTGGTTTCGAATATAACACATTTTTAATGTTATTCACTTTTTTAAAGAAATGTGACAAGGTATTCATCCGCCTCATCGACTGCACTTTCATTTCCGGGATGTTTTAAGTGCTGACCAACCTCCATCGCCATTGCAGGACCAGGGAGTCGGTGTAGTGGCAGTCGGTAATTAGCCGGGGAAACACCTCAACCGAAAGCTGACGGGACGAATGAAAAGTACCAACATACCGACAACACGCTCTGCGGAACCTTTAAAATCATTTGACAAGTGGGCTTTAGAGTAGAGGCTCCCTGGCTGAGCGGCTAGGACCTGTGAGTAGCAGCTTTAGTTTGTTAGCATTAGAAGAAACTCGGAGGAGGGTGACAGGGGAACCGCCATGGCTCAGATCCTACCTATTCGTTTTCAGGAGCACCTGCAGGTATGTGGCCTAAACAATGAATGATAAACTTGTTAAGTGAATTTGGTCTTTCTTTTTTTCGCTTATAACCTTTTTAAACTAGTTTGAAAGTCTTTCTGAATAGAAGTTTGAGATTGCTAGCAGGCTAAGTTAGCTTTCGGGAGCTAGGCTAACTAGCTTGACAGGGTGGATGACGTTTATCTGAACTAGCATCTAGCCAGCTGGCTAACACTTTGACTAGACGCACTTGCTGTTACTTTACCAAATGCTTTTTTTGTTTAACGACATATACTTATAAAAAGCGAGATTTTGAAACTCCAAAACTTTGCTCAAAAGTTTCTTTAGTTTTTATAACCATGTTCGTCCTTGACGGTATCGTCGGGAGGTGTCAGTTGTTGGTGTATGGTGTAGAGCATGTTATGCCTTCAATCATCAATCTATTCCAGATTTATGGACATGATTATTGCATAATTGACTTTCATCTGATCTTATTTGAAATAACTGAATGTACGTTTGCTTGTCATTCGTTAACTATGTTGCAGTAGTAGAAATTGAAAAGTAGTAGAATTGAAATTGACTTAATGCTCATAATTATTTGTCTTTGGACATTTCGTGCCTCCCAAGCATCCCACCTTGTGCTGTTCTGGAGTCATGTGGTGTCTGATAACTACACTTCAATGATGAATGGGTTTGCCCATGCTCCCTCAGGTTCATAGACAGCTCCAGCAGGATTCCATTTTGAATTAAACTGCTTTTCTACTCAATAAATGTTACTTTTCTAAACATTAAGATTATGGATTCATGCGTCTTCTTCTTGGCTCAAAGATAATTTCTTATTATAGATGTATTTCACTGTCTTTATTATAATCAGAATAGTGAGCTCTCAGCTGAAGTATCAACAGGACTATAGGCACTAATAATACCCCTTCACTTTTAATTGTGTCTGCTTTCAGACATTGATCCTTGAGAAGAGGTCATGGTCAGTATTTTATTTTAGGCCAAGCTTTCTTAATTTAAACCCAAAGCTCTCTTAAAATATTCATAATTTCCACAAACTGATCCTTTACATTACATACATTTTCTGTGGTAAATTCAATTGTGTGTTGCTTTGTTTCCTCTGATAGGCAGGTGAATTTGATGGTGTTGTTAGGCATGTGTTGCTTTGAAAAAATGATAACATTTCTACAGGAATACAGATGAAGAGTATTTTCTTTGTGTTATCATAACAGCATTCAATGAGTTAATATGTGGGCCTGTCACATGATGTTGTATTGAGGCTGGGCTTAACAAAGCTGTAAAAGATCTTTTGTGTTCAGTTGTAGTGAAATTATTAAAATATTTTTGACTTCTTGTTAAAGCACTTGGATTACAGGCGACAATCAAAGCAGTTATCATATAAGAACATTATGCTTAGATTGTGCTTTAGGGTTAAGCAAACATTTTTATCTCAATATTCTGCTGTCCTGCCCTCATGTGTCCTTTGAATGATTCTGTGTTGTAAAGCTTGTATCTTAGTTTCCTTTTAGATTCAATTTATCAATATTAGATCAAACTTGAAGTAGCTTAGTTTCATGTTTTTTTGCCCAAACTATAATTGGAACTCAGAGATTATTCATTACCTATGATTACTTCACTGCCAGTGTGTGATTTACTTAGGCGTTCCCTGATTTATCATTTCCAGGTCTCAAAGTATTTCCCTGTGGTTAATCAGCTCCTGGTAGATTTTTCATAGCTAGAACTAATGCAGGACATGGATGTTTTATCATACGCTTTTCAAATTCCATCATTGTAACTGATTGTGCTGTAAAAGGAAAGTGATATCTACCTATCAGTTTTACCTATTTTCTGCCTGTCTGCACAAAGAATGCTCTCTACTTACCGTGAATTGTTCTTTTCTTTTTTTTTTAGTACAAAATAAAAAAGTTAAGCCCAATGACACACACACACACACACACATTGAATTTATGTGATTAATGTAGTGTTACGATGATTTCCACTGTAGGAAAAAGTTAGGTGGATTTTGATCATGTTTGCTCCTTAATGTATAGACTTTTCCCTGTTTTGGATTTAAAATGTGATTGTGCTCAATTCAATCACTCTTCATGATTACTTCTGAGCCATTTTCAAGGAGATCATGGGTATATTAGGCAGAATGTTGATTTCTTAGCTTTAGTTCATAAAGTCTCAGTCAGCAAAAACTGTTATTCTTTGGCGACTCTTTATCTCCTGTTTCCTGCCTTCTGTTACTCTCCTTCAAACTCAGCAAGCATGTGCCTTTTGTCATCCGGTTAACATGCAAAGCTTGCATTTTTATACATCATCCATTTATATAGTATAGGATAGACTGAAGTTTAAAGACATTTAATTGATCTTTTGTCGTTTTAATTGGTTGCATCTGAGCTTCATGCTGCCCAAAAGATGGTTTATTTTTTATTTTTCTCATAATGATAAGATTCTTTGGAAGGCTGCCAGGTCTGGTTTGAAACGCTACTGAATGTTAGGAAAATTAGGGAGAATGTTGTGTTAAATGACTGCTTCTGTTTGGCTCTTGGTAGGAGTCAGTGTAAACTTGGGACTTATTTTCAGTGTTTTTTTTTCTTCAGGTTTTTCCTTTTAAATCTCTACAAACATGAGTTAATTCAATTTTTCCAGTGGAAAAAATGCAGTTTTTAAGACTTGAATGTTATAGGTATTTACTAACCAGTATTTGAACAGCCAACTTTTACTGAATTAAAACCATATTAGGTTGCTTTGTATACATTAGGCATTATTTCTGTGTAGTTCTCACATAGAGAGGCACATAATTACTATGTGCATTATCATTATTTTTCTTTGCTTACATCAAGGTTTGCAAGTACACACAGTAATTTGTTCTGTTTACAAAAGTTGGCTTTATTTACACATAACATAAGGAGACAACAGGAGTTGACCATTTCCATGGATGTCTAATTGAAAATCCAACCCGTTGCTTGAACTTTGTTGGTGTTAACCCAAAAGGTGGTATGTTGATTTCTTTTGCAAAGCTTTTATGTCTCATTACAAGATGTCTATGTTGAACTTTGAACAATGCGTGTGAATGACCAGCTGATAACTCGTGACAGGCAGGCAAGGATGCTGAGTTGCTAAACACTTGACATTCTGCAGGACAGCCAAGATCCTGGAGTTGTCGGAGATAAAGGAAATGGCTCTTTTTTTCATACCACCTCACTAAGACTGACATTAAGTGGAGTTGAAAGCATCTGTTTTTCCTTCCTACGTGTCACTTGATTTCGGATACTGAAGGCAGCTCTTCACTCTTTAGATTGTGGCTGGGCCAAGCCCTTAGTGGAGAAGGCAGTACTATATGCGTTTTTTGGTCCCTATACACAATGGATCCCTAGCTTCCTGTTGTAGTGCATTGCAGTGAACTGCTGCAAGCCTCAGCACATTGCACAGAATATTGTTCCTGATCTACTTTGAACTTAATGTGTGGGATCTAAATGATTTTTTTCTACCTCTGCTGAGCAGGAGTATATTTCTATTAAACAGACTAGTAAAAAAGGCCCTGTTAACCAATAGTTGCTTGACTTCAGTTCTCCCAGGAGCTGTTAGGTGTTATTATTAATTTTTTTGTAACGTAGCAATGGTGTTACTATTTGCACAGATTAGAGATTTTTTCCACTGTAATGAGGAGCATGATTGTGAGGTTTTTAAGTTGAGATGTGACACATCACTTGTATGTTTTTTAATTTGTTAATAGTACGGAAATGTATTTAAGTGGACAAAATGGATAAATCAGTGTTGTAACTGATAACCTAAAAAAAAGAACAGATGATGCACTAATTTCAGAAATGTATTCCTACTAATGTGCCAGAGGTCATATTCCACATACTAACCTTAATGGATCTCAATGAATCTCCTGGATTTATCAAACCTATTTACCAGTTACTTTTATTATCTGAGGAGAGTGTGGGACTTAATACAAAACTGAGTGGGTGTGATGGTCTGTTTGATGGAGAAGATCAGTTTAATTGACATTGCTGTTTTTCTATATTGTGATTTCAACTCCCAGTTTGTCGGGGAAAGGTTTATTTCTTACTCCACATCAGACATGGAGGTCAGGAATGTTTGTAGTTTGGCTCTGCAAATTTTCTCTGATAACAAGAGAGGGCACAGATTGTTTTCTTTGCCATGTTCATAAATGTTAGTTGGATCAGCTAATTTTTTTTTTTTTTTTTTAATGGATACTGGCATGATACAAAAAAAACGGCTTTAAAACTTAAGTACTGATGCCATGTTTTTGCTAAAAATAACCAGCTGAGGTTTTTCCAGATGAAAGCTGTACCAACTTGTCAGTTGGAACTTGAACTCGGTTTTCTGACCCAAGTGTCAGGACTCTGTGGTTTATTGGCATCCTGCTATCTATGAAGCTTCAGAAATAACCATAGCCTTGAATAAAGTACACATTTCAGGTGTTAAAAAAAAATCTGTGCAATAAGGTCTACAATAAACAGGAGACCAATAGCCATTGTTATCTAATGGAGCCTTTAAAGCAGGCATCCCCAAAGTCGGTCCTCGAGAGCCGCTGTCCTGCAGGTTTTAGAGGTTTCTCTGTCTTAGCACAGCTGATTCTGGTGATTGCAGTTCACCAAAAGCCTGCTAATCAACTATCAATATAAATCAGCTGTGCCGGAGCAGGGAAACCTCTAAAACCTGCAGGACGGCGGCCCTCGAGGACCGATTTTGGGGATACCTGCTTTAAAGGGTGGTCTTATTTTTAAAATTGGATTCCAAATTTATGCGGAAATGTATCGGAGGGATTCATGACTTCAAAAATGTTTTATTTTTTTTATCAGTATAGTTGACTGGAACCAAAATAGAAAAGATTATCTAAATTAACAGGAAGTGAGCTAATGCTATCATTGGCATCGTTCTCAAACATTACAGTACCTTCAGCTGGATGCTGTGAGTGAACAAACAGTTATGAGACACTGCAGCACCCTGCAATTAAATGGTAAGCAAGTATAGTGCAATATTTAGGTATAGTAATGCTGAATTTAAGTGTGAATTTCAAGTTAAAATATATGCCCTAAGGAATGTTAGTGTTTGGGAAAAAAATAGTTGAAACGAAACACTTTGGTTCTTTGATGACGACTGTTTTTCTATAATATTGGTCGTCTTGGTTGCGTTGCTTACATAAAAAATACAATTGTGAAATTTTTGTGTTCATTTCAGATACTGAAAGAAGCAGGTATTAAGTTCTGGGTGGAAAATCATTTTAGTTGCACACTAGTGGGAATAGTAAGCGATTGAAAGGTTATTTTTTTCAAAGCTGATTATTTTGACTGTCGCCCACCAGTCCCTGATTAGAGCTCTCAGATATTTTTCTTTTTTGGGGACCATTCTTAAAGCCCATATAGCTCTTTCTTGCTCAATTTGCATTACCAATGAGATACTGACAATAACTATTTATACATTTTTTATTTAGACAAAAAAAAAAAAAAAAAAAAAAAAAATCTTAACGAAACATTCATAGATAGTAAATAGAGGGAGTGGAAATGCATGGCTGCTGAATGCACTAATGAACTGACAAATGCCCGCATGTATCGGCTGCTGCCGACCCGAGAATAAAAAGGCACGTTTGTCTATATAGAAAAGACATGACTCTGAAGCGTTGTCAAAAACTGTAGAAATGAATTTTTAAAAGTAACAAGATGTCATAAGATTTGAAAGCTTTTTTTTGGTTTATACAATAGCCTTAAATAAGTGTTAACCTGAGGTTCGATTTTCGGTCCTGCCTTGCCCAGTAATTGGCAGCCTCCCATTTAGCAATGTATTCACATAAATCCAAGATGTTACACATATTTTGTAGAAATGCATGATTTTTTATTTTTTTTTCTTATTTCCTGTTTTTGTTTATCAGATTGTCATTTAATCAGGAATGACTATCTTTTGCAGACAAGCTGGTAAAGGGCAAGTGGAATCAAAAAGCTATTTATATTACAAGTCGTTGTAATATAAGTTATATATTAGTTTAATAGTTGTTCTGCTGTGAAGGAGGGATTTTAAATGTGTATTGCTCAGCAGTCAAAACCACAAGATGTAGATTTTTTTTTTTTACGCCAGGGTTTCATCGTTTTCCTCACCTTGAAAGCCTTCATGTCCTGAATCCATTCTCGGAGGAGTTTTTTTGTTGCATGACAAGTGCTTCCTTCTGGTGATTTGCGAGCTAGCTGATGCTGCGTCTCCTCCCTTCTGTATGGCAGAAAACCAAATTCAAGCTCGTTATCGCCACCTAAGGGGCTGGAAGGAAAACTCTTTGTAGTCTTCTGTTAAATTGAATGTGACCAAACCAGAGTTCTAGGACTTTTTAAAAATGTAGGTATATTGCAACTGTAATTAATGGCCTAGCCTCTATATAATATACTGTGATAGTTCTAAGTATTGCTTTTTATAAAATGACATGGAAGAATAAAAATGCATTTCCTATTTCAGCTTTTTACAGAAGAAATGATCATACATAGTTATTCGTATCAATTATTGCAGACCAGGCTCGGTAAATTTATACATTTTATTTTTTCTGGCTTATCTAAAATGGTTGTCCAAAACTAGCTTTCCTTTCCCCCTCCATGTTTTAATCATCTTAATTAACTTCTAATGCATTTTTCATTAATCCTCGCTTTAATAACTTTACTTACCGAAGCTAAAAGCAGCTGTGGGGGAGGCAAAGTCAGGCTAGACTGGCTGTCTAGATGGGTTTTCCACATTAGCTGTAGCTCCACAGGTCTGACCTGCTTTCCCCCAAATTCCTGTTTATTGATGTCACAGCTGTTTTAGACTGCAGTGGTTTACTGAATTGTTTTCAAAGGAAACCAACCAGCTAGACTAAACCATGCTCTTCTTAGTTTCCCATCTGTGTGCTTTTTTTTTTTTTTCATTCATTGTGATATCACTGTGCAGGCTGTTCCTACTTTAAGTGTTTTTAAATGAAGGGACTTCCATCTACTCTTGTACTAGGTGACTTTATGAAATGGAAGCCTAACAAACTTTATTTTTTTTTTTTCAGAAGTTCCCAGAATTCCTCTTGTACGGAACATACAGTATCTCATTGTGATTTGCTGAGTTCAGTGAAATTATTTGAAGCTATGAACTTGGATGATGTTAAAATGGCACACAAGATTTGCATGAAGTTATCCCCCAGCATGAGTCAATAAAGGCTGGTGTTATTGAAAGTATATGTGGAAAAAGGTTCTGCTTCAGATTATTTTTCAGTTCATCACTGCTGTAGTGTCATTGTGAGAGAGCCTGGCTACTCTGTTGGTAAGCTGGGTGGGGCAGGGCTGTGGGAGGGTGTAACCCTTCATTGATAAACGCAGTCACCATTCTGCTTAGTAATTCTTGGAAAAGTGTCTGCTGATTAGCTTTGAATGATAGCAATTTATCAGCTGGAATGAGGACACTTGTCTGTTTTAAATGGGATAGATTTGGATTAATGCCTGGAGGCTAAAACTGTCTAAAATAAATCTACTCCTCTACCCTATTAAAAATTGACCAAAGAGGATTTTCCCCAAATGCTGAACAGATTCTTCTAATTGCTTTAGAAACTTTGATGAGAAGTAGTACAAATGTGGGCAATTATTCATGAGTTGCAAAACTAGAGGAAGTTGCAACAACACAACATGGAGGGAAGCGTGTTTTTTTTTTTTTGTTAGGTAGTTTCATTTCCTCCCAGTTTTAAATCATGTCATTGATGTCATCAACAGTTCATTAGAAAGGAAAACATAAAAAGCAAAGACTTATTTTTTTTTTGTGTGCTTGTATATTAGGTCTGCAGAGTAGACGTTTTATACATTTTTTTTTTTTTTCGTTCTTCATAACAGTAAATAGTTGTTTGACGGCAGTGTACACATTTCTTAAATGCAATATTTAAAAAGAGAAGGTATTATGCATTTTGTTTAAAAACCACATAACAGTTTAAAGGAATAATTTGAATTGAACATTTTCTGCAGAGCGTATAGCTTAATTTGATATCTCTCAATCTCAGTTAATCTAAAGGGAAATCACGAGCTTTAGACCAAAGTAGCATCTGGGCAAACATGCTAAAACCCAAATTTTAAGCCTTTATAGTCTGTAACTAGCTTCCAAAAAGCACTTTTACTCGCCAGGTGTGTTGGGGCAGAAGGCTGCTGGAAGTGGTGCAGAGGGATGACACAGTTGATCAGAAATGGGGGTGTTCTAAGAAATCACATTAAAGGAAAGGGCTTAGTTATTTAGTTCTGTTGTGATCTGCATTATTTACAAAATTATTGGGATTTAATCAATACACCGACTGCCTACAAGGGAAAGAGGGGTTTGTTGGTGGGGATGGACATTCCTCGACTATAATTATAGGGTAAAATGAGGGTTCATTGCAAGATTCAAGCTGAGGTTTTAAATCTTGTTGCATTTGATAAACATGGCCCAGCGTTTATAAGAGGGGATTCTGATGGGCAGAAGAGCCAAACATAAAGCACACTTGCGTCACCCTGGCTGCCTTCCATATTGCTCTCCATTGTTGTCTGTTTCTGATTTCTGTCGCACTGAAGACATCGTCAACGCTTAACCCAGCATGATGGTGTCACTAGACACGCGGCAGTGGGGGGGATCAGAGGTCTGCATGACCTCGATCAGCAAGGGGTCAGGCCCAGCTTGCCAATGGCAAGGGAACCACAGGCCGATTGTTAGTTGGTCAACCCGTATTTGAAAAATCAGTTTTAGTGGGAAAGAGGCTTTACTGTTGATCCCATCTGTTTTGGGTTCTTCCATCCACTTTTATGTAAATTAGGTCACGATATCGGAAATAAGGAATGTTCTTTACTTGGATTTGGTTATATTGTGCTCTAGATTAGAGATGTCCCCATCCAGGTTTTTGCACCCTCCGGACCGAGCACCATATTGTTTTTGGACTTCCTGATCCAAGGCTACACCGGTACGGGCTTCCATACCAGCCTTATCCGAAAGCATGTATTTAAGTTTTAAGTTAAAGTATTTAGCCTTAGTTGTAAGACCCTCATGTTGAAAAAGGGTTTTAGTACTCTTGATAACATCTTCCAGCCAGCTAAATTAGGTGAGATTGAATAAAACACAATGCCTGGTATCAACAAACTTACCTGTTTATTAAGAGATAAAACACAAACTGGACAAAATTATGAATAGCAATCTGAAATTGCACAGTGAGCAGTAAAACCGTAAACAGTTAAAGGTGCAAGTATTACCGTAAGTTTTAATAAAAATGCAAAACAGGGGAACACTGGCGCAAAATAGTGGAATGGATCGTTTCAATCGGCGTAAAATGGAAAATACGGACCGATTAAAAAAAAACTGGACGCAGTCTGGATCGGCATTTTACATGCTTTTGCCGACACATGCGATTTTTGCCATTATCGCATCCCGACCGACATACCTGGATCGGATCGGGACAAGCCTAGTCTAGATCTTCCAAAAGTATTTTTTTGTTTGTTTCTATAATCAAAACAATAACATTCATAAAATAAACAGTCATATACTTCACATCATTTAACAAATTAGATAAAACTTAAAACACAAACATTCAAGAACACATATCAACGCAGCAGTTTTGAGTTGTTTACAAGTCAGCTGGTTACAAGTCAGCCTTTCCAACATAATGCAAGATGCCATTTCCTTTATCGACATATGTATCGAGGGAACATCCTTTTTTCTCCAGGTAAACTATCATCCTTCTTTCCGGCAGGAGTCCAAAATCAATTAAAGTTGACTCGTTAGGAATAACAGTAAAGTTTTTTTGGATGTATACATCTTTCTGCCAGGTAAGCTATAGGTGCTTGTAGTCTGGTTTCAGTTCACTCTGACACGTCTTCTGTCTTTCATGTCTTCCCCAGCTCCAAAATCTGGGGATCAATCCGGCCAACATAGGCTTCAGCACCTTGACCATGGAGTCTGACAAATTCATCTGTGTCCGTGAGAAAGTGGGGGAGCAGGCTCAAGTTGTGATCATCGACATGGCCGACCCCAACACTCCCATCCGGAGACCCATCTCAGCCGACAGCGCCATCATGAATCCCGCCAGCAAGGTCATTGCACTTAAAGGTATGGCTCTGTCCCGGCTCTACAGAGGCCTTTGTTTACACATTTCTTCACTTTTCAGAGACATGTTGTACCAACTTTTAAGGCTAAATGTTTAATATGTCTGTTTTTATTTTAAAGACTGCTTTCAACATCAGTCTGACTATATAGATTTCATATTATTGTTAATTTCATTCATTGTCTGTATAAATGCAGCTACTTAAGTTTTCTGCCATAAAGTTTTATTGACCAGTTATTTATTTTATTAAACCTTAAACATTTCTCATCAGAGGTTAGAAATTGCATATTTTATTTTTTTATTTTTGTCCATAATTGCTTTGACTTTTTTTGTTTTTTTGTCTTTTGTATGTTCTTTTCTTGCTGCTTTCTTATGTTTGCAGACGGTGAGTTGAACTTTAAATACTTACTGTGAAAGGAAAATCCTGTTTAGACAAGTAAAACTGAGCAAACTGAACCTGCCTCAAATATTTCATATAGCGTCTCTAAAGTAGTGAAGCAGGCAGACCATTGGAGCACATTTCTGTTTTGCTCTTAGGGCCTTTTAGCCAACTTTGCTCAGTGTATCTTTGACATTCTCTGAGAAACATCAGGATTTTGCTCTCACAGCCTTATAGCTTGCTGGCATTCCATCATATTTATCTATGAAATGATTTGGAACATTTTCATGTGGTCATATTATGGGTAAGAATAATTTTAATTCACATTTCATTTGTAATCTGTGTGCTCGTCCATCTGAAATTGAAAAGCCAAAAACCTGTTTTCACCTGTCTTCCAACTGTCACTAAAGTAGGTTTTATTTCTTTTTGGCTAAATTGTTCTGTACGTAGGGCTCCTGTTGGCTTTGAGGGAATCGACATATTAGGAGGTTCAACTGCACCAGATTTTGATTCCTTATATAGCACTGACTATACTTTTGACTCAGTTTTGCTCTTCTAAGCTGAGGAGCAGGCATCCTGAAACAGAATTTAGACCATTTAGCTTTCACACTTTGCTTGGACTTGCTGTTGTTCTTTTTCCTTTCTTGTTAGCAATTAATGGGCAGTGGAGCTACAATATTAATGATTTTCTTTAAAGTAAAACAACCCCAAACTGTTTTCTACCATGCATCTTGCATCACAATATTTAAAGCAAAAAAGCTTGAACAGCAGAAGGGTTTTTTTTGTTGTTTTTTTTCATTAAAGCATCAAAATAAAGAATTCCTCTTTTGTGTCTGTCACAAATCCACCAGCTGTTAACTTGCAGTTTGATTTGGTGGTTTTTAGTTCTAGTCCTCAGAGCCCACTGAGCTGCTTGCTTTAGGCATTTTCCTGCGCTCACTCTAACTTAAGCTGATTATTGTAGGCAATCAGAAACTGTAAATTTATCTTTTAGTCCTTAAAGAGGAAATCAAATAGAAATTTGAACACAAAATAAACTGGGAGTTGGACATCTCTTTTGTATTCTCAATTGTAACTTAAGAAATTAAAATTTAAGATCAGAATAACATAGATCTCAGGTGGAACTTGTTTTACAACTTATGAGTTATTTAAGTATAGAATTTAATTCCTTTTAAGGTTTTAATGTAATGTATAACAAACTCAAACAGTATGTACCATTTTTAGTAGGGGATAAAAAACTTGTTTAACACCATAAAGTTTGTCAGCTGATAATGTAGATCTTTACATCTAGTTCTAAGCCCTTCTATCCCTCACTGATACTTTCAAGTTTCACTGTAGCGTAGAAACTCTTCTTTTCCTCATTTTGTCTTCTCTTTGGTGCTTCGTCACAATCTTCATGCGACGCAGTCTGAGCTTAACCTGTTCAATTAACAACACTTGAAAGATTAACACAAATTTCTCCGTGTGATTCTGTTAAATACTGTAATGCTTACTGTCTAAAACATGGCTGCCCAATCAAGTGGTCTTTTTGACGGACCGCTCATTGTACGTTGATTATATGGCTTTGATAAAATTATCTCTGTGGCTGTGCCGGTGCGTTTGTCGACGACTACTTATGAGGCAAAAAGGTTCCGCTGCTTTGTTTTAATAAAGCTTAAGCTCACTAAATTAATTCTGACTAATTTAAAACACAAAATGCAGGTGAGTGAATCTTTTCTATAAGAAAATGGGGTCTATATGAGCCTTTGTCATTTTTTTTTTCTGCTTGGTATTTGTTGGTGAAGGCTGTTATTTATGGAGAACCATAATATCTAGAATTAAATGGTAGGATTATTTATTTCTTGAATGAAAAAATACCCTAATGGTATTAAAAGTAAAAGTAAAAATACTTCAATGATTTGACCTTATTTTACCGCTTCATTTATTTTAATTCACGATTTATTGGTATATATATTAAGATTTTTTTTTTATTTCAAAATATATTCTGTTCATGAATTTTCTTCAGAACATTTCAGAATTTCTTCCATAATGTATTTTATGATCCTTTTTCATTCAAATACTTTTTTGTACAAAATTTTTCTTTTAATCTTGTATCATTCAAAGGAGGGGACATTTTTTTTCCTGTGGGGAGGCCAGGTTGAAGTTTTGGGACAAACTGATGGAATTAGACTTGAAAAATGTGGTTAGATGTATAATTTAAGGGATTTGAGTCTCTTGTTTTATAAACAAATGCGGAAATTAGCATGAGCAGAAGCAGCTGGTCAGCTTTTAGAGCCCATTATTAGTTTAATATTCCACACGTGAATCTCCATTCTGTATAATGACAGCAAAGTCAAAATAAGCAGCGTAGCTTAGCAAAGGCCGAATATTAACTCTATCACATTTATTTAATTGGATCTTAGTGATTTGTAGCACGTTAGCTGATGCTCATTGGTACCCGGGTTTAAAGGTCCTTCGTTCCAGGTGAAATCCTCACCACAGAGAAAACTGCCCCTTCGCTTTAGGACTCGGTATTGATTAATATTTTATATTAACATTTCGAATCTATATCACAATTTTTTTTTTTTTTTTTGCTGTTAACTTAATTAACCAACTACGTAGTTATGCCAAATATTGATGTTAGTGTGACATTAAAATTAAACCGCCATATGAAAGGAAAGTGAAAGTTATTTTAAAAGGCCTAGTTCATTTAGTAAGTATATGAATTAAAGCCTATGAGATTAAAAGATCCTAACAAAACAGATGAGTGAACGTAAATAGGTGTTGCAAAATTGGAATCCATAAAGAAATCTTGAGGGGAAAATGCCTTTAAAAGTAAATCTTGTAATGAATGAGTTAATCTCAAAGTGATGTGTAAGTAAAGCTACAAATAATATGATTTGTAGACGTATTGATTACAACCTTTAGTTTTGAATGAAATCTCTAGTTTTCATAAGGTTAACACCAATTCATTAATTATGGTGAAGGAGTCAAACAGGCCAGTTTGAACAGTTTATTCAATAACTTATGTATTTAGTGAGTCTGTATTTCTAATCATAAATGGTTCATCCAACATAGCAAATTGTTGCTTTGAGAAGATCTTCTTTGAGAAGATATTAAAAAAGTTCTTTCTTTCGGTTTGGCTCTTTTTTGATGCAGCCTAACATTTAAAACTGGAACATGTCCCTATGTTCACTAAAGTAGTTCTTTGGAAGCCAAATATGTGTGTATAGATATTTTTTATTTTCTTCTTTCAAACCTTCTCTTTGCTTGATTATGCAGTTTCTCACTACAGCATGTTCAGTATCCCTGTCTATCATTTCTGGCACCATTCCAATTATGAATAAAATTTCCTGCATCTGCTAAATTTTGGTGTTTCATTTGCAATGAATTCTGTGTTTGTGTGTCTGGGGATAATGATAAAAAAAACCCTTCACAAACTATAACCTCTTTTGGCCTGGTTCCTGCTTTTATCCTCCCCTCTGTAGCGGCCAAAACCCTTCAGATCTTTAACATTGAGATGAAGAGCAAGATGAAGGCACATACTATGACGGACGACGTGACCTTCTGGAAGTGGATCTCTCTGAACACAGTTGCACTTGTGACTGACACGGCTGTTTACCACTGGAGCATGGAGGGAGACTCTCAACCTGTCAAAGTCTTTGACCGGCACTCCAGCCTGGCTGGCTGCCAGATCATCAACTACCGCACCGACGCAAAGCAGAAATGGCTCCTTCTCATTGGCATCTCAGCTCAGGTAATTTCACTGTACCTCCTACTGTAGACACACTATTTTATTTTGCAGGATTTAGAGTAGCGATGCATGATATTAACAATATCAACCAATGCCGATAACCAATAATTTTCTGATTTTCATGACCGATAGTGAATAATTGTAGCTATTGGGCTGATAAAATTCCACCAAGCACACCAATATAATTTTTGTCCGATAAATGTTGTGCATCCCTAGTTTGGAGGGGTATTTTAAGGCAGGTGATGTCATTACTTTCAGGAGCCTTGTTTCTTTACTTCTATAAAGTCTTTATTCTCCTCCTGTATATATGCATCTTTATAGATTTATTAAAATTTTCATCGAATTGGTGGGAAAAAAGATAATTGAGGTGAATAAATAACTTAAAAGTGAAAATGATGAAATGTCAGTGGTGTTAAAAGTACACAATATCTGTGAAGTAGAAATATAGATACTGCAGTTTAAAAACATTTAGGTAAAAGTTGAAAGTATCAACTTGACCTCTTTACTCAAATAAAAGTGAAAAAGTATAAAAGTAACCTTTAAAATAACCCAGCCAGATGCCACCATATGAATTGAAAAGACTATTTTTAAAAAAATTCTTGAGCCTGTATCCCAACCCTTTCAGTGACATTTCTCGACATCTTTTTCTGAATCTGACATTGTAGCAAGGCATAGAGACAATTTACATTTGCAGTTTGAAGAACACCTGCTTGCTTCTAAAGATTTCCTTTTAGCTAACCAATGATTGTTTATGTTACACTCCACCACATCCAATCATTATTAGTTTTCATTAGATGTGGGATGGAGCCAATGATCTGCATTGATGGATGGACATGACATGAAATAAATATTTATAAAACATTAAATTCTGAAGCCAAGAATAATGAGTAATGTTTTTAAAAAATATATGTAATAGAAAGATGTGTGAAAATTTAATGAGTAGAAGTTGTAAGTGAGGAAGAAAAAAAGTAATGGAGTAAAGTATAGATGCCTAAAAAGTGCACTTAAATACAGTTAACGAAGTATTTGTACTCCACTACTTAACACCTCTGTGAAATGGGTATAGAAATGTTTGGAAAATGCATCTTGAATGAATGGACAAAGCTTTCTCTAAGTGATCTGACAGACTTAAAGCAGACAAGATGAAATCCCTTCAAAATGCACATCCCGACGAAATGCCATTTTCTTAAGCAAAAATTATGAAAAAACAAAGAACTGTCTTTAAATCCATGGTTAAAGAAATATACAACCAGCTAACATTATCAATTTATAATTTCTGTAAATATTTGCCCTAAATGTCTGGATGTTTTTTATTATGTTTTATTTTTAGCAAAACCGAGTGGTGGGAGCCATGCAGCTCTACTCTGTGGACAGAAAGGTTTCTCAGCCCATTGAAGGCCACGCCGCCAGCTTCGCCCAGTTTAAGATCGAGGGAAACGCAGAAGAGTCAACTCTGTTCTGTTTCGCTGTTAGAGGACAGGCTGGAGGAAAGGTGATCCATTCTGCTAACCCAAGCAATAATCTGCCTTTTTTTTAGTTTGCTGGTGGGGGAAGGAGATCAATCAACCAGCTTGTAATTTGTTTTCCTGTCTACTTTGGCTTAGTTGCACATCATTGAGGTGGGAACTCCACCCACTGGTAATCAGCCGTTTCCAAAGAAGGCGGTGGATGTCTTCTTTCCTCCTGAAGCACAGAATGACTTTCCAGTGGCCATGCAGGTATGTTTCATTCAGTACACCAAATGTATACATTTTTATAAAGCTTGGATTTCAACACAGTGTAAATGTTCAGTGTTTAAAGGTGGTGTCACTATACTAAAATCAACATGACCCTCTATCTTTGATATGTGGCAGTTTTTTTTTCCCTCTTTCCTAGTAGGTCATTTCTGGTTAAGAGCAAATAACATGTCTTGTTTATAAAATGACAGACATAGCCTCTGTTTATGTAATTTCAGCTCTAGCTTCAGTTCCAAAAAATGTATTCCATTTCTTACTAAATATTACATCAGTGTATTGGTTTGTTTTAGGCAGGTTATACATTTCAGCTTAAATGTTATTTCTGTGAGTTTTAGCCCCCCCATAGAATTCAGTCCCCCATCAGAAAATTAAGAGGATGATATGTTTGTCTGTACCTTTGACTCAGTCATGCAATTTTAGTTGATTATATTTTATTGTACCTCGATTTGCTTCCATCTATGTCTGTCAGTTTGCTGATATGTTTGAGAGCCAAATAAAGAATTACTTTCTACAAGAAACAGACATGAATCTGGCTCATTCCAAATTTCTGATATGCTGATTCCTGCAGCAGGAATATTTGATAGAGATCAGACCAGCAGAACCCAATCATTGGGCCGCTGGTGTCAGTCATGCCGACTGCCGTGAATGTTGGCTCACATTGTGTGGAAGGTCTAATTCTTCACTATTACAGAAACCAGAGCTTTATTGATCTGTTTACATGACATATAGCACCACTCAGAATTTTATATATATTTTTTGTCCATCTGCCTTAAGGGAAGGTTACTTCAAACAACACTTTTCTTTTTTTCCCCCCAATGTTTGCAGACTTGCAATGTCAGCCATCATTTTTAGATGGCTAGGTCCTCTGTTAGCCCAGCATTGTAGCCAAAGGTAGTGCAACGGTTAGGACAGATGTTATGTATTGAATCTTGAGGTTTCTTTGAACAATTTGTCGATTTAAAATCAACTAAATCAAGGTATTGATTATTTTGACAACTCTAGTTTTTAAAGTCCTTTTGATGCCAAATGTGACTCTGGACTGTTAGCATAACAAGTTCTTGGAATCCCAGGGTAGCACCAAGCTGTTCTGTTTAAAAAAAGTGTCTCTTCATCTCATTTTTTATTCTAGTTCAACCCCCCCTCCCCCATATGGTTGCTTTTTATGCAAGAACTTTGTCTCCTTTAACAGATAAGTGCTAAGCACAATGTGGTTTTCCTCATCACCAAATATGGCTACATCCACCTGTACGACCTGGAGACGGGAACCTGCATCTACATGAACCGCATCAGTGGAGAAACCATCTTTGTCACCGCTCCACATGAGGCCACCTCGGGCATCATTGGGGTCAACCGTAAGGGACAGGTAAGGTTACCCACCAGAGTTCCTCCAGACGGTTTTAATCATGCTGATCCCAAAGATTGTTCTTATGAACATGGCTGTAGAGCTACGCTCTTAATTGTCTGTCAAACATTAAATCAAACGCATTTTTATTTCTTTTGCACCGATTAAATGTTAGAAAGCACTTTGTCAAAACATCACGTTGTGGCTTGGACCCCTGGAAAAAAAGCGTTTGATTTGTTTTTTCTGTCATCAGGCAAGCTCAGACTCAGCCAGTAGGCGTCATTAATAATCCATGGTGTGGTGTTTCACACAGGGTTGTATGTTACCGTGTGTAAAGCTGAACCAGAGGAGAACTGGATACAGCCAGCTGATTAATATTGTTCCATTCAGGCCACACAGCACATGAATAATTAACTGGATGGCTGAAAGTTGATCTGAGATGTGACAGACGTGCCTATATGTGGGGGCAGTTAAATGTCAGTGTGTGTCTGTGCAACACATGGTTGTAAATGTGCATGGAGGCGTGATCTGAGAGGAAATGAGCCACTGTTTTGGCCTCTAGTGGTAACAGATGCATCAGTTAGCTTAGCAGATCAATTTGATATATATCTTATTTTCTAATTTCTCATGCTTTCTTTTATGGAGTACATTTTTTGGGTACTGGTGGGGAAAACAAAATCGCATCATGGATTAAGAAAAAAATATGGTTTTAAAAGTTGGAGTTAGAAACCTTGCACATGAATGGTTTCAAATATGTGACTTTTCCTCTATTTGGCAGCAAGTTATCACTTTTTAGATGTTCTTAAAGCACCAACTGAAGGTTAAAGAAGGTAAATCCCCCAAAGTTATAAAATCTCATCAATAAGAATAGCTCTGTGTGTTTTACAATAGCGGTAGTCCTATTTCAAAGAGGATTAACAGTAAAGGGTCCTTTTTCAATTGATTGAATTTGGGATGAACTAAACTATATATTTGATGCATAATCTCTGTATGCTGAGCTTGCATTTAGAAGCAAGCACAATGCAATAATTTGAATGATTGGGGATTTAAACTCGTATTAATTGAGGTAAACTTCCCACAAAGTCTAAGTTTGCTCTTAGCCATGCGCATCAGAATCCCTACAGCTTTTCTGTCTCTCTTCATTGCAGTCTGGGTCAGTGGATGTCTTATGCACCTGATACTGCAGGTCATGTTACAACTGATACTTGATCTTAGTATGAAGAGGATTGCACTAGTATTTATTTATTTTTCTCTACTGTTTATGAATGATTTTACTGCTAAAATATTTAAAGTGTCGTTGATTCAACCTTTTCTGGTTGAGTTCTAGTTGCTTTAAAATGACTCCTGAGGCCTGGTGGCTTTTAGTGGAGTATAATCCTCCCGCTCACAGATTAGTTACTTGTTCATGCTGCCAAACTAACGCACAGTTTGTGAAAGTGAGAAGGACTTGATGGAAGCTTAATGGAAGTTGACTTCAAAAAAGTGAATTCTTACATTTCAGTTTTTCAATAACTAAAAGCATATACATGGTTTTATAATAACTTTTGGAGGAGATGCATGAAAATCAGTTCAAGAATGAATCTTTAAACCTTAATCAGTTTTTAAAGTTTGTCTGTGGTACAGTGTCTGACCCATTCTGTTTGAACCCAGGTGCTGTCTGTCTGTGTGGAGGAAGAAAACATCATTCCCTACATCACCAACGTGCTGCAGAATCCAGATCTCGCTCTGCGCTTGGCTGTCCGCAACAACCCTGGCAGGAGCTGAAGAGCTTTTTGCTCGTAAATTTAACAACCTGTTTGCTGCTGGCAACTACTCTGAAGCTGCCAAAGTTGCTGCTAATGCACCAAAGGTACCTTCTGTCTAGATTGGGTTCATAACGCTTCTGACTGCTCTAAAGGGTTTCTGATTTGGCTCTATTTATTTTAGGTTAATAATAGGGTTTTATTTCTTGTGCTACTCCCCTTTTTACTCCTCTTCTTTAAATCCTATTTCTCCTTTTTCAGGGAATCCTGCGCACACCCGACACCATTCGTCGTTTCCAGGGTGTTCCTACTCAGCCAGGCCAGACCTCTCCCCTGCTGCAGTACTTCGGTATCCTGTTGGACCAGGGCCAGCTCAACAAGTTCGAGTCCCTGGAGCTCTGCAGGCCCGTCCTGCAGCAGGGTCGGAAGCAGCTTCTTGAGAAGTGGCTGAAGGAAGACAAGGTACTGTAGGCATTTAGCTCAGCCTCCTCTCTCTCTCCCTCAGGCATTTCCTGCCACTTCCTGACTTGTTTTGTTTACATGGCTGCTCATTACTGAATACATGAGATCATCTGATATTCCAGGAATGAATGCACTGGTTAAATGAAAGCATGGTGCTGTATCCTGTAAACTTTTCCTCAATAGAAACTTTTTTTTTTTTAACTCAAATGTACATTTTTTACCTGTATATTTCGCCCAGATTTTTCCCATGACATCATTGATGTTAAACCACAGCCGTAATGTCTTATAGAAATCTTAAATTTTAATGTTGTGTATTTTAGCTGGAGTGTTCAGAGGAACTGGGTGATCTGGTGAAAGCGGTTGATCCTACCTTGGCCCTCAGTGTGTATCTGAGGGCAAATGTCCCCAACAAGGTCATTCAGTGCTTTGCAGAGACCGGCCAGTTCCCAAAAATCGTACTGTATGCCAAGAAGGTACGAAAGCTACAGTTGGAGCCAAAGTTATATCCAAACAAATCTCAGATAAATTACAAGTTGAAGGTTTTCAATTTTTTTTTATTTGCATGATTTTGCTTTTTGAAGGTGGGCTACACCCCAGACTGGATTTTTCTGCTCAGGAACGTGATGCGAATAAACCCAGAACAAGGTCTGCAGTTTGCACAGATGCTGGTCCAGGATGAGGAGCCACTGGCAGACATCACACAGGTCAGAACGATGCCTCTACGTTTACTCACGTCTCATACTACTTCATGATTTGTAGTGGAGAAGGTATATAAACTCATTAGGTGTATTCTGAGTGTTACTCCACAGCTTTTCCGATTGCAGTCTTTACCTCATTTGTGTGGGACACCTACTTTAAAGTATGTTTGGATTACTGACTACAGGATACAGCTGTAACATCGCTATCTTGTAGCATAAAGGAAATGCACTACTTCCTTTGCTTTTACACTGCAGCCATTCTGCAGAGGTAGGAAGTAAACTGCTGACAGGGCTTTCCGTGTTTCCTAAAGTGCAGTAGATGCAGAGGAAGACTTGGCAATAACTTCATGAATGCATTTCATTATTTCCTGTCAGCTTCACTTCTTGAATAATGTCCGAAATGGAAGCATCAAACCGTTGGCTTTAACAGCTTTTCTACATATTTGTCAGTAGTCACTATGGACACATGCTAAATATTTGCCAGAGCAAAAAAAAAGTTCTTTTTTAAAAACGCACCATAGCTACTTGGATAAACAAGATGGTCTCCATTTACTTGTTTTATTAATTTTTTTTCTATTTAATATCAATGCTTGCTATAAATAATGCAGTGCATTTTTTATGCTGACTTATTTTCTCTGAGAAAGTTGAAGCACTACAGTGTGTACAATGTTTGTCTAGTTATTTTTGGATCCATTTCCAGGTGAAATGTGACTGAAAGAGTTTCTAATATTTTTCAGCAGCAACGATTCAAAGTAGAGATAAGCCCAATATGCTGGCTAGCCAATGTTCTGGGCCGATATTGCCTTATTTTAGTTTTTTGTGTCTGCATTGGCCAATACATGCATGTGTCTGCTGATTGATTCATGCCTTCAGCAGCCATGGCTAAGAGATCACACAGAGCTCCTGCATTGCAGCTCCCTCCATTTGCCATTCTTTTGTTCTTTTTTAATCAAATTGAGACTTTTGTGACTTTTTTTATCATGGTCTTATCTTTATCATGTGGATGGAGGAAGGGAAAGGGAATATGGGCTTCAAAGAAAGTTGGCGGCACATGTCAGGGATTGGTTAAACATCACTAGTTCTTTTGGCTGTGTTGTCTGGAAAGATTTGGAAACCTGAACGTAAAGAAACATGAAGACGACGTCAAGATTGACTTTAAACTCATTTTATGTGCTGTATAAAATAAAAACAAGTAAAACTTAACAAGACTCTTAAGTTGATCGTCATTCAACCTCGAGTTCAGTGTCTGTCTGGAATATATTTTTAAACTTAAATCAGTGTGGTCAAAATGCTGTGATCTATTGAAATATTCGGTTTGTTTAAACCCATGAAAATACATTTTTCACTGTTGTAACTGCTGTTGTGTGATTGTGAATGAGTCAGAGTTTCTTACCCTTGTGCCTTTATCTTCTCAGATTGTGGATGTGTTTATGGAGTACAACCTGATCCAGCAGTGCACCTCCTTCCTCCTCGATGCTTTAAAGAACAACAGGCCTTCTGAAGGACCACTGCAGACTCGCCTGTTGGAGATGAACCTCATGCACGCCCCACAGGTGGACCAGTCTGCATGAATTTTATTAAATAAATGCTTGTATGATGCAGAGAACTTTTTGTTTTTAACTTTTCTGTTGTGGTTGTAGGTTGCAGACGCGATCCTTGGTAACCAGATGTTTACACACTATGACCGTGCCCATATCGCCCAGCTCTGCGAGAAGGCTGGTCTTCTTCAGAGGGCCCTTGAGCACTACACAGACCTGTATGACATCAAGCGTGCTGTTGTGCACACACACCTTCTCAACCCAGAGGTATGAAACGGTCTTCTTTTGTCAGAAAGCCTTGGCTTTTTGTCTACTTGTTAGAAGAAATGGAGCAAGTGTTCCTGTTCCTCCTTCAGTGGCTGGTGAACTTCTTTGGCTCGCTGTCAGTGGAGGATTCAATGGAGTGCCTCAGGGCCATGCTCTCAGCCAACATCCGCCAGAACCTACAGATCTGCGTCCAGGTGGCCTCCAAGTACCATGAACAGCTCTCCACACAGGCTCTCACTGAACTCTTTGAGTCCTTCAAGAGCTTTGAAGGTGAGAAACCAGGCATGGTGACACCCTGATCTACAATTGACCTCAAAACCTTCAACGTTGCTCTTTTATATCAGATGGATTGTAAACAAGCATAAGATTACAGAATGTCTGCTAAATCTCAGAGATCAGGGACATATTTCTAAAATTTGAAGTGATGGTTGTTTATGTTAAGTCTGATGCTCGTCAGGCATTCTGTAAATATTGAAGTCATTTTTCAACCCTGAGAATTATGATGGAAGCTAAGCTGCTGCTGGTGAAAATGAAAAATATTAAGCGACATCCTACGCACGTTGTTACAGGATTACAATTGGTCATTTAAAATCCTTAAACTTTTGAATTTGAAAAACAAATAATTTCAAACTATTTTATATAATTGCTGAAGAGCTGCCAAAATAGCTCAAATCTACTAAGTTTTGTCAATATAAATGTCTGCTATAAATATTTTTTTTAAATTCTGATCCAGCAACTTCTAAGCCATTTAGTTTTATTTTACTGTGTTTGCATAGTACTAAAATATCTCATTGGCTGTAGCCCCATTTACACAACCCTTTTGAAACAGTTCTGAGATCGGTCTGAGCACTGCAACCGAGACAACTCGGTGTAAATGGAATGCACGACTGAACCGGACAGTGCCAGACACAACTGAACCGCGCTAAACTGGTACTAGTTCATCATTAGGGTTCAGTTCTGGCTCGGTTCTCAAATAACAAAGGGCGCATGAGCAGACCGGGTCATCTCCTTACAGTTAGCCTCTGTAATCATGATATTTCAGACATTTATAAAAATACTAGCTTCCCTACCACGCCACAGGATTTCCAGTGATGATTCTGCTTAGCAGTGTGATCAACCTCAATGTCTGTCATCGTTTCCTGCGTCTGTAAGCCCTGATTAGACTATGCTTTGTCGTATCCACTTCCAAAAAGCTGACTTTGTCAGGTAAATTCACCAAAGGCTGCCTTCCTCAACTGACTCTCTGCAAACCTTCTGAATGTTACAGGCTCTAGATGTGGCTCTAGAGAGCTGTAGTACCATAAGTCATCAGTAGGAGGCAATGAACCATGCTAGAGTGGTGTGTAAACGGTCGTAAGGAACAAAGCTCGGCTAGTGAACTGATCCAAGCTCGGTGTGGATCGGTTTTCAGAGGAAAGTGGAAATGGGGCTTTTGTTTACATGCTCCATCCAATTAAAATATTTTCAGGCCTGTCAGACAAGACAAACGCACATTGGGCTCAGCTTGTCTTATTTAGATGAATTTGATCCTATTGAGCGGTTGCATTCTGATCAATCGTCAGTCAGTATAATCTCCCGCTGTTATCTTCCCATACTGCTGAATATTAACAGAATAGTTTACTTTTAGTTCAATCAATGTTTATTCTGATTATGTCTATGTAAACATGGATGCAGATGATACTTTAAGTGATAGCATGAGGAAAATTCTGCTGCTAAGGGACCTTAAATTTCCGAGAATTGCTTCCTTGAAAATTCTTTACTGTGACGTTAGCGGGACTGTGGGAACCCTGTAATTATTTCAAAGGTTGTTTGAACTAATGGGTGTTGTCTCTTTGCATCTCAGGTTTGTTCTACTTCCTGGGCTCTATTGTTAACTTCAGTCAGGATGCTGAAGTCCACTTCAAGTACATCCAAGCTGCCTGCAAGACGGGCCAAATTAAGGAGGTGGAGAGGATCTGTAGAGAGAGCAACTGCTACGACCCGGAGCGTGTGAAGAACTTCCTCAAGGTGAAGTTACAGACACACATGGCCATTTAGATTTCTGACCATTTTTTGAATGTGCAACTTATTGGTTAGTTTGCTTCCTTTTCAATGAATGACCCTGAAATGGGGTATATCGCCTTGTTGTGTAGTGATTAATTTTCCTCAGTTGCTTATAAATCCTGACGGTAGTGAATTTTCTTTCTGCTTGTCTTCTCATAAAAATGGCAGGACATGAATCAGGTAAATCTGTCTCTCCTCCACAGTAGAAGATCCTGCTTTATCCTTTCTTCTCACACCTCCTTTATTAAACATAGAACGTTAAGAGCTGTATGGAGGCGTATATTTAGCAGTTCCTGCATTAGCTGTGTAGAGCTAGACATTCGGTTGTCTGTAATATCTTTTGTTGTTTTGTAGGTAGTTGGTATCCAGTGTAGGGATGCACCCAAATGAAAGCCCTGGCCGAAAATGAACAATTAGGAAACGAAAACTTAAACACAGAAGTTATGTTTGATATTATAATTGTAGAACTCTATTAAAGTCCTATTATGTTTTAACCTCGAGGCATTTCATTAAATTTATAAACTATTCAAAGTCAAAAGTGCCAAAATATTTACCTACCACTGACATTTTTTTAAGCCCTTTACCTTCAAAACACTGGAAGAACACGCAGTGGACATGTTCGGTGTCGGTTAACTTTTCCGTGTCGCATTCTTCTCGGATTCAGAACGGTGAGAGTGTGTTTGGATTTCTAAGGCATTTTATTCCACTGACCTGAGTGCTCATTGAGACTGATGTGTAGCTTTTTAACCCGCTCACTCAAAACCTGTCTGCCACGCTTAATAGAAAAACTCTTCTATGCAACCTGCACTGGGAAAAATCAAATCTAGAGAAGTTTTTTTTTCTTAAAAATAGGTGCATTTGTTCTTTCATTGAGGAGGTAAAAAAGACATTTTATCAATGGAACAAGACAATTTACACTTAAAATAAGACAACACAACTGTGTTGTCTTATTTCAAGTCCATATTATCTTATTATAATTTAAGAGTAAAAATACTCATTCCATTGGCAAACTTATCTCATTTACCTACTCAAATTAGGGGTAAATACACTTAATTTAAGACATTTCTACTTTTTTCTAGATCGTTTTTCCAGTGTGTGTGCTCTCCTGCTTCAGTGCTTTACACACAACCTCGATGGATCTGATGTTTGTCGCTTCATCAGTTTTCAGAAGTGTGGTTTCTGTGTGAAATGACTATCGATGAACATATTAGAAATCGGCCAAGAAAATAGCTTTTCCAGTGGGTGAATTTGCGGTGCATCCCTGATCCAGTGGTTTGTTTATGAAATCAGGTTTTGTTTTTGAGTGTTTGTAGTTAATTCTGATCCACGTCAGTTGTTCAATCCTAAAGTGTTGATCTTGTGGTGTTGTTATACCGCACATCATTTATTATTGCTGCTTGTAATGACCTGATGAAAAGTAGCTCTGCTACAACACTGCAAAGAAATTACAAATGTGTTTAGTTTTTACAATAAATTGCAAAGCAAAACTGGAATCTTATGGAAAAAAAAAAATTCCTCCGCATGCTTAAATAGATGCTGCTCCTTGTAACATAACTTTGAGATTTGAAGTCCTTTATTTGATGGAATTTTATTATTATTTTATTTTATTTTTTTGGAAAATCCTGATCTGATTGTCAGAAATCGGTCCGATAGCAAATAATAGCAAAAAGCTATTATTGCAATAAATCGCCTGCATCTAAAATCTCAGATACAGGCTTTACAACAGAAACACTTTGTTGCTGTTAAAGGTTTATATAACTCCCAATCTTCACTGCTCGGCTTAAAACTCTGAAGCAAATATTGCAGCTATTGTAGTGAATGAGAGCTTTTCCACAGCTTCCATACGACAGTGAAGAGTGGCGGGGAGCGAACCTCATACCAGCCCAAAATCTGTATTTTGCAAGCAGGAAACTGATTTTCATAAACTTTTTTCCCCAAAATATTTCACCAAATGAGCCATTTTATCCATATAGTGAGGTTTTTAAGTAGATCTATTTGTTTGTAACTTAATTGACCGGAACTTGGCGATTTAACATAAAATGCACCAATATTGGCAACAAATGTACAGGTGCTGGTCATAAAATTAGAATATCATGAAAAAGTAGATTGATTTCAGTAATTCCATTTAAAAAGTGAAACTTGTATATTATATTCATACATTACATACAAACTCATATATTTCAGATGTTTATTTTGTTTAATTTTGATGATTACAAATGACAACAAATGAAAATCTCAAATTCATCATATCAGAAAATTAGAATATTACTGAAGACCAATAAAAACAAAGGATTTATAGAAATGTTGGCCAACTGAAAAGTATGAACATGAAAAGTATGAGCATGTACAGCACTCAGTATTTAGTTGGGCCTCCTTTGGCCTGTATTACTGCAGCAATGCGGCGTGGCATGGAGTCGATCAGTCTGTGGCACTGCTCAGGTGTTATGATAGCCCAGGTTGCTCTAATAGTGGCTTTTAGCTCTTCTGAATTGTTGGGTCTGGTGTATTGCATCTTCTTCTTCACAATACCCCATAGATTTTCTATGGGGTTAAGGTCAGGAGAGTTTGCTGGCCAATTAAGAACAGGGATACCATGGTCCTTCAACCAGGTACTGGTAGCTTTGGCACTGTGTGCAGGTGCCAAGTCCTGTTGGAAAATGAAATCTGCATCTCCAAAAAGTTGGTCAGCTGCAGGAAGCATGAAGTGCTCTAAAACTTCCTGGTATGTGGCTGCGTTGACCCTGGACCTCAGAAAACACAATGGACCAACACCAGCAGATGACATGGCACCCCAAACCATCACTGACTGTGGAAACTTTACACTGGACTTCAAGCAACGTGGATGAAGTGCCTCTCTTCTTTTCCTCCAGACTCTGGGACCTTGATTTCCAAAGGAAATGCAAAATTTACTTTCATCAGAGAACATGACTTTGGACCACTCACCAGCAGTCCAGTCCTGTTTCTCTTTAGCCCAGGCAAGACGCTTCTGACGCTGTCTGTGGTTCAAGAGTGGCTTGACACAAGGAATGCGACAGCAGAAACCCATGTCTTTCATACGTCTGTGTGTGGTGGTTCTTGAAGCACTCACTCCAGCTGCAGTCCACTCTTTGTGAATCTCCCCCACATTTTTGAATGGGTTTTGTTTCACAATCCTCTCCAGGGTGCGGTTATCTCTCTTGCTTGTACACTTTTTTCGACCACATCTTTTCCTTCCCTTCGCCTCTCTATTAATGTGCTTGGACACTGAGCTCTGTGAACAGCCAGCCTCTTTAGCGATGACCTTTTGTGTCTTGCCCTCCTTGTGCAAGGTGTCGATGGTCGTCTTTTGGACAACTGTCAAGTCAGCAGTCTTCCCCATGATTGTGTAGCCTATAGAACTAGACTGAAAGACCATTTAAAGGCTTTTGCAGGTGGTTTGAGTTAATTAGCTGATTAGAGTGTGGCACCAGGGGCCATCAATTTTGAACCTTTTCACAATATTCTAATTTTCTGATATGATGAATTTGAGATTTTCATTTGTTGTCATTTGTAATCATCAAAATTAAACAAAATAAACATCTGAAATATATGAGTTTGTATGTAATGTATGAATATAATATACAAGTTTCACTTTTTAAATGGAATTACTGAAATCAATCTACTTTTTCATGATATTCTAATTTTATGACCAGCACCTGTAGATTCTAAGCCAAAGAAGTTTTCTGAAGATCAAAGATCAGCCCTGATCTGATTGCACAGAAGGGGTTTGTTTTAATTGTTGCAGGTTTTATCTCACTGACTCCATCCGCTTTGTTTTTGTGACTCACAGGAAGCCAAACTCACCGATCAGCTGCCCCTCATTATCGTCTGCGATCGCTTTGATTTCGTCCATGACCTGGTCCTCTACTTGTACAGAAACAACCTGCAGAAGTACATTGAGATTTATGTTCAGAAGGTAAGAAGCCCTGCAGAGATGTTTTCCATGCCTGAAAATCCTGGTCTCAGATGGGAATACTTAGATCCATCTTCTGCTGTAGGTGAACCCTAGCCGTCTCCCGGTCGTGGTTGGTGGTCTGCTGGATGTGGACTGCTCTGAGGATGTCATCAAGAGTCTGATCTTAGTCGTCCGAGGACAGTTCTCCACCGATGAACTTGTTGCAGAGGTTGAAAAGAGGAACAGGTGCTGCTCTTCTCTCCCAGTGCACAAAAAAAAAACATTCACTGTTAATATTTGACCCTTCAAAACGGTTTAGGGGTTATGTAGTTATTAAAAGATAATTCCATTCCTATCTTGCTGAAGTTGTTAGAAAAGTAAACACTGGTCTGTACAGAGGAAAGCTGGTTGCCAGGCAGATTTAGTTAAATTTGATTTCTGAAGCACAGCTTGTTACAAACTCTAACCTTGTTCTTTAGGAGACAAAAACTTTATCAGCCGAACTCCCAGAAAGTTTGGCTCACTGTAGCTTCAGTCACACCCCCCAAAAAATGATGACTAGACTGGATCAGACAGACTGAAATAAAATCTCTGCTATTCCTACTGAACCACCGAAGTCCGGACCAATGATGCTGCAAGAAAAATTTTGTCTGGAAAAAGTAGCGAAAGTAGTAATTTCTGGTTTTAAACAATATATAGTCTGAGCCTTAAATCATTTACTGTTTTTACTAGATCCGCTAACTACCTAGTTATCCCTCTAGTGATAACAAATTTGGTCTATAAAAGGTTTCGGATGAATTTTAAATATAGCTGCTGTGGTTTTAAAACCCTTTTCCAACAGGCTGAAGCTGCTGCTGCCCTGGCTGGAGTCCCGTATCCACGAAGGCTGTGAAGAACCTGCTACCCATAATGCCCTGGCAAAGATCTACATCGACAGCAATAATAACCCTGAACGCTTCCTGCGTGAGAACCCGTTCTATGACAGCCGTGTGGTGGGGAAGTACTGCGAGAAGAGGGACCCTCACTTGGCCTGCGTGGCTTATGAGCGAGGGCAGTGTGACCAGGAGCTAATCAATGTGAGGATACCATTCTTCCCCTTATCCTGCCATTTTCTCCAATGTCTGGATCGACATTAATATTTTCTTCCCACATCAGGTTTGCAATGAGAACTCCTTGTTCAAGAGCTTGTCTCGCTACCTAGTAAGACGCAAAGATGCCGAGCTGTGGGCCAGCGTGCTGCTGGAGAGCAACCCTTTCAGACGACCACTCATTGACCAGGTGGAGTCTAAAGACCTGCAGATCAACCTTCCTGGGTCATTTCTCCTTGTGCGTCTCTAAGCCTCGCTTCTGGTTGTGTCCTTAGGTTGTACAAACGGCTCTGTCAGAAACCCAGGACCCTGAGGAGGTGTCAGTCACTGTCAAAGCGTTCATGACTGCAGACCTGCCCAATGAGCTCATTGAGCTGCTGGAGAAAATTGTGTTGGACAACTCGGTCTTCAGTGAACACAGGTGATTAACAGGAATGTTCTTCACCCTCATGTCAGCCATGACCAAAGAAATGTGCTCAGGTTTTGTTTTTCTCCTCAGAAATCTGCAGAACCTGCTGATCCTGACTGCCATCAAAGCTGACCACACGCGAGTGATGGAATACATCAGCAGGCTGGACAACTACGACGCCCCTGATATCGCCAACATCGCCATCAGCAATGAGCTCTTCGAGGAGGCGTTTGCCATATTTAAGAAGTTTGATGTCAACACCTCCGCCGTGCAGGTCTGTTAAATCAAACACTTAAACTGTTGCTTTATTAAAGAAGAGTCCAGGTTAGATATTTGTTTTCCTCCTTAGGTGCTGATTGAGCATATCAGCAACCTGGACCGGGCCTATGAGTTTGCAGAACGCTGCAATGAGCCCGCTGTGTGGAGCCAGCTGGCCAAGGCTCAGCTGCAGAAGGAGCTGGTTAAAGAAGCCATTGACTCCTACATCAAAGCTGATGACCCTTCGGCTTATATGGAGGTGGTCCAGGCAGCTGATAAGAGCGGTAAGAGTTGGTTCATCTGGAATAAGGGTCTGATGCAGGGGGGGCTGCTGTGATGTGCTTTAGATTGATGCAGAGGTTAGATTCTCAGCGGAACAGGACTTTAAACACAAAACCACAATAAAATGGTTTGGATCAAACTGTATTCCTGTCTTAGACTGTATATTAATCTGCAGTTGTGAAAGGCTGGAAAAATATGACCTGCACAACTTGCAGCTGAACAAGCAAAGGTAGTTCTTCACTTTAGATGTTTGATTTGTAAAAAGAAAAAAAATGCCTGCTTGATAAATTCATGCTGGTCTGTTGCATCCAAACAAACCAAATTCTGTGGTTCTACTAACTGATACATGGATGGAAATGGTGGCCCATCAGTTCCTTGATGCTGTGAATATTTCAGGTAACTGGGAGGACCTGGTGAAGTTCCTTCAGATGGCCCGTAAGAAGGCTCGTGAGTCCTACGTAGAGACGGAACTGATCTTTGCTTTGGCTAAAACCAACCGCCTGGCCGAACTGGAGGAGTTCATCAATGGACCCAACAACGCTCACATTCAGCAGGTCGGCTTTGCTCCGTTACAAAACGACACCTCCATCCATCCAATCCACATTTAAACACTGAACGTCCCTCTTAGGTTGGAGACCGCTGCTATGACGAGAAAATGTACGAAGCAGCCAAACTGCTTTACAACAACGTCTCCAACTTCGGCCGCCTGGCTTCCACTCTGGTGCACCTGGGAGAGTATCAGGCTGCCGTGGACGGAGCCCGCAAAGCTAACAGCACCCGCACCTGGAAGGAGGTCTGCTTCGCCTGCGTGGACGGCCAGGAGTTCAGACTGGCCCAGATGTGCGGCCTCCATATAGTGGTGCACGCTGACGAGTTGGAGGAGCTGATTAACTATTACCAGGTAGGTTAAAGGCCTTCATTGCTTTAACATCCATGCTGCCTTTTCCCTCTGAACCATAGTCATTCTCACCCTTCTCTTTCAGGACCGTGGCTACTTTGAGGAGTTGATCACCATGCTGGAAGCCGCCCTGGGCCTGGAGCGCGCTCACATGGGCATGTTCACAGAGCTGGCCATCCTTTACTCAAAGTTCAAACCCCAGAAGATGAGGGAGCATCTGGAGCTGTTCTGGTCCAGAGTTAACATCCCCAAGGTTCTCAGAGCAGCGGAGCAGGCTCACCTGTGGGCGGAGCTGGTCTTCCTTTATGACAAGTATGAGGAGTTTGATAACGCCATCATCACCATGATGAATCACCCAACCGACGCCTGGAAGGAGGGCCAGTTCAAAGACATCATCACCAAAGTACGGCTCCGTCCCATCAGCAAAGTTTCTTCTACAGTTTTCCGTCTCGTATTTGAACTGTGTTTGATCCAAATCTCTCCCAGGTGGCCAACGTGGAGCTGTACTACAAAGCCGTCCAGTTCTACCTGGAGTTCAAGCCTCTGTTACTGAATGATTTGCTGCTGGTGCTCTCCCCCAGACTGGATCACTCGCGTGCCGTTAACTTCTTCACTAAGGTACTCTGAACCTGACCGGTTCAAATCCAACCATCCTTTGACAGAAGCTTATATGCGTCTTCAATAATCAACTTGTGTGTTTCCAGGTTAAACAGCTGCCTCTGGTCAAACCTTACCTGCGCTCAGTACAGAACCACAACAACAAATCAGTCAACGAAGCACTTAACAACCTCTTCATCACCGAGGAGGACTATCAGGTTAGTTTGACCAACATCACTTGGATTTTAAAATGAAATAAACCAGAAGTTTTAACTTTTATGGCCCATCTGTTTCAGGCACTGAGGACATCGATAGACGCCTATGACAACTTTGACAACATCTCGCTTGCTCAGCGCCTGGAGAAGCACGAGCTGATCGAGTTCAGAAGAATCGCTGCTTACCTCTTCAAAGGCAACAACCGCTGGAAGCAGAGCGTGGAGCTGTGCAAGAAGGACAAGCTCTACAAGGTGCTTCGTCCGCTCGTTCGGGCGCCGAGTTTGACGGAGAACCGAGACGTGACCATTTTTTTCCTTCTGTCCGACAGGATGCCATGCAGTACGCATCAGAGTCCAAAGACGTGGAGCTGGCAGAGGAGCTGCTGGCCTGGTTCCTACAGGAAAACAAGAAGGAGTGTTTTGCCGCCTGCCTTTTCTCCTGCTACGACCTGCTGCGGCCTGATGTGGTGCTGGAGACCGCCTGGAGGCACAACATCATGGACTTTTCTATGCCATACTTCATTCAGGTCATGAGGGAGTACCTCTCCAAGGTAAAACATGTTCAACTTCACAGCAAATCCATATACTATAGATATGCACCAATCAGATCAGAACTGAGCCTTCAGCTGTAGGTCTAACAATATTCTGTTACTAATAAGTTGAACAGCAGCTTGTGCTCTGATGAATAAATGGAGATAATCTGGTGAATCTGTTTAGTTTCCCCTCTGTAAAAGTAAACTTTCATTCCTAAATAATTCCATTAAAAAAAAGTACAACCTACAGCTAAAGTGTCCGCCAAAAAGTTCAGGTTGGTGCATCTATAAAAGTGTCGAATTCTCCTTAAATGAAAGGAAACACTTTTTAATTTGTAAAGGGGTTTGTTGTCTTGCCTTCTGTTGCTGAGTGTTCAGTAATATTTAACCTTGATCTCCTGTGCCGCACCTTTTCCCTTACAGGTGGAAGCGGTTAAGGAGCAGGTGAAAAGCGATCGGGCGATTGCAGCCCCCAGTGTGCATGGTTTTAGTTTGTAACAAGCATCACCTGGTTTAGCCGCTGCTGCACCCGTCAATCAAAGCAGTGTTTTGTTGAATGGTTCAAAGCGTCGTCGTCACTTTAGACATTCGGCTCCCAAAAATACGCAACATTGAGACTTAAGGGAACCTTTTGTCTCTGTGACCGGAGCACAGGAAGCTCTGAGGTTGTGCGTCTGCTGTCTTGGTTGGCAGTAGAGCGTCTGTAGCACCTGGATCCAGCCGGCTTCCCGTCGCCACGCTGTGTCTCAGTGTTGCAGCCTTAAGCCGGGCATACACTGCGCCGATAGCTTTCAATCGTAAGTAAACGAAAACCGTTAGGGTTTAAAAGTTCGGCAGCTCACGCATGTATGTTCTCACACTGTGCGTCCCGACGATTTTGATTAGATCTACCTGATCACACTGTACGCCTAAAAACCACGTCGGTATCATCTCTGCAGTGAGATGGCGCTTACTTGGACTCGTCTATCTGGAAGCCAAACGAGTAGAAGAGGAATATGAAGCTCTCACTAGAGAGAAACGTGCTGCTTTGGGCAATTTGTCCAAATATGTCGCCGCTTTTTCTTTTTAGGGCTTTCAGCACAAAAATTTCACAAAGACATTACGGCTGAGCAAACGTGGCTGCTGTGGTCTGTCAGTTTTACAGAAAGAACTCCATTTCACCCTCTGTGTTTACATCTTAGAGGAGGAAGAGTGCTCGTTTGTCCATAACAATCTTACGACGGCTGACTGAATTTCAAACATGTTTGATTTTCTCCTGACCTTACGATTCCTGATGAGGAGGTGGTCGTGAGAGGCTGATTGCCCCTCGTTACCCCCCCCTCCTGTGTTCTACACTCGCACACACAGACTGAAAGTCGGCCCGATCGAAAAATTCTCACACAGCTGGAGAATCGGCCCAGAATAGGGTGAAAAACCGTACAGTGTACGCCCGGCTTTAATATGAGCAGCAGTGTGTCTCACAGCATGGGACTGCTTCGTCAGTCTGCTCTGTTGTTGGGCATGGAGGCATGGAGCCTGATGCACCTCTCAGCGAACCTTTACTGCTTGTGCTGCTGCTCGTCCTCTGGACATCTTTTTTAATTTGCATTTTTGCTGCATCTGATTTGCTGCCTGGATTTTTTTTTTTTTAAGTCTAGGAAATGTCTTGCCTGTTTAGTCGTGCAGTGAATTTTTTATTTTATTCACCAAAAAGCGGTTAGCAGAGATTCCTAGAAGCTTCGATCAATATTCTTGAAGGAACAGAGGTTCAAAGATGAGATTTACTTTCTCTGCTGTAGAAGTTCAGCTTTGAAGAGTTTTATTCAGCCTCATTTCATTTTCACTGGTTCTGATCCCTCTCGGTAATATAGCTGTAACTAATACAGGGTATGGCATATTCAGAGCTGAAAGATAAAATAGGTGGCATGAGATCAGGCCTTGTCTTTGATAAAAACCAGATGGATTTTAAATCGTTGCAAGCAGATAATGACTAGATAAGAGTCTGTTACCATAAAGCAGGGGCCTACAACCCGTGGCTCTCGGGAACCTTTAAAATGGCTCCTAATAGTGGCCTAAAATGATGTAAAGAACCAACAGATGTAGTCTAATAATAAATAGCAGTCTTAGAAGCTGTAGTGTGGGTTGTCGCTACCCGATCCGTCCAGGAAACACGAACCATCCTGCATATGCGCAAACAGAATAAGATCTGGATCGCAGAAAAACTACGTAATAATGGTACTGAAAATACCTATTCATATACTTAAAACATTAAAGAATTAAACTACATCGTATAAAAAAAATACTGAAGACTTTTTCTGGAAGAAATGGATACGTTTTAAATTCTCTCCATTGTATTGGCTGATGACATCATCGGACATGCTCGGATCAGAAACTAACGTTCGAAAGGCTATTTAAGTTTATTGCTTTTTTTAGAATATGCAATATTTATCCCAATACAAAGTGTTTTATAGTTATTCTGCTCACGCATACGCTGGACGGATCGGGCTTCCCGCACAGATCGGGTACGGACATGGGGTTTTATAAGAACACTTTGAACATTCTGTTAAAATGTAATAAACAACCAGAAATTGCAAAAACAGGTGTAAAGTGACCTATAATATCCTATAACAGAGATCCCATGCTTCATCTCTATACATATAGAGATTGTATACAAATAAACTGTTGGTTGTTTAAAATGGCAACAGATTTCCTTTATCAGATCTTGAAAAAAACGAATTAGATGAGTTTAATCGATAAACACATACGATTTATGTCTCTAAAGCATCTCAGCTGGATTCAGACCAATATGGCTCCTTGTGTGTTAAAGGTTGCAGACTCCTGCCTTAAAGGTTGAGGATCTAAAGGAAACACCTGCTCTGTTAAAATGCCTGTCAGCCGGTTTTCTTTGGCGGCAAAGTATTGATTTTCATCCCTAAATACAATTTATTTCTCTGCAATACAGGTAGACAAGCTTGAAACCTCAGAGTCCCTAAGAAAAGAAGAGGAGCAGGCGACAGAAACGCAACCCATCGTCTACGGTAACAGGATTATAATTATATTATTATATAATATATTATTGATATTGGAGCTAAAACCTTTGGTGTGGTTTAGGAACGCCCCAGCTGATGCTGACGGCAGGCCCCAGCGTACCAGTGGCCCCGCAGCAGGCGTACGGCTATGGCTACCAGGCGCCTGCAGGCTTCGTTCCACCAGCGGCTCAGCCGGGCTTCGGCTACGGCATGTGAAGACGCCGCCTCTCCCATCTGTCCACCTCCAGGCTCCATCCACCTCCTTCAGTCCTTCATCATGTCCCCGCCTCCTACCAGCAGCAGGGGGATGATCCTGATAAACATTTATTATTTTTCTTCGTTTTTTTTTTAAGCTGTCATGAAGGACTCAAAGTTTATTTTGTCAAAAGGATGAAATCAGATAAATTTTCTCACATTCCGTATTGATTAGCTTAATTTCTTGTATTTTATTTGAATGGGAAATGGTTTAATGTAGAATGGGTGGGCTTGTGGAGGAGAGCCAGTCCTCTCCTCACATTTAAGGTCTGTTGTGAAGCATCTGATTTGCACTCTATAGCAAGAAGAAACCTTTTCCTGTCTGTCTGAGCGGCTTCATTTTCTCCGACTGTACAATGCGTTGAATTGTAGAATATATCCAGACACCAAAACTGCTGACGTGTGCTTTTTTTTTTTTCTGTCATTTTGCAACATCAGAATGCTTTCACAACCATAATCCTGAAACACTACGTTCTGAGTCACGGTCCCATGCTCGCTCTTCAGGACTGATGGTTGAAGAAAATCTAAAAACTATTTTACAAACGTTGATGTCCAGGAAAGTTTGATTCTTTCCAGTAATGCCTATGCAGAAGTCTCCAAACTCAGCTCTTCTCCAAACATTTCCATGTGCTTTACACACTGCTTTAACACGGGACCATTCTGCCTCAGGAGGGACTGCAGACCTGTGTGTGTGTGTGTGTGTGTGTGTGACTAACACCCCCCTCCCCCCCAATCTGTTTGCTCAGTGCTGCAGAGTCTGATGGAGACGTTTCCTCCACTTTCTTCTTCGTGTGTCCTGTTCTGGGTTGCATTTAAAGTTTTCAGTTGACCTGCTCCTCCAAACCTTAAACTATGTCCAAACATTAAGCGGGGGGGGGGGACGTTTTTACTAAAGGCTTGCTTGTATACAGAAAATCAATCATTAACTCCTTATATTCTTATCTAAATTACCTTAGATTTAAATTGTGCACTTACGATACTTGATTGTGCATAATCAGGAATCCTAATGAATGAAACAGCTGTTTTGTTTCCACTTAAAAAAATAAAATAAAGGCTTGTTGTTCAAAGCTGCTGTCGCTGTTTAGTTATTGTAATGTTTTTGTTTTTATCTTCCATAACTGTTACATGTTCCATTCTCCATATCAGTCTGAACAGCTTCTGATGAACCCAAATTATTTATGGAGTGACTTTTATTCCACTATCTGGAAAAGAGGAAGAACTTGATCCAGAAATGAAACCCTGAAGGACTTCAAAGATCTAATTTTGCTGTTTTCTCTGATTTTTTTTTTTTTTTTTTTTTCCCATTTTCATTTACCTTTTAATTTATATAATTTTTTTTGTTTTGTAGATTTATCTTACAATTTTCAGGTTGAGGTTTACGAATAGCATCCTTTTGAAAGCGTTTTACTGATCACATTCACTTCAAACCTATTACAAATGCTCACGCTTGATGCACACATTGACCAATAAAAATGTTAATTTCCATGCAGACTGATAGAAACTCATCTTTGCTACAGAAGATGGCCTGCCCTCCAAATGAAAATAATTAAATCTGTAAAAATCTATTTGCATGGAATGTAATCCATAGAACTAAATTTAAAAAAATTTGTTTTTTTTTTTTTTAAATTACAATGGAAAAATTTAAATAAGATATTTTGAAGAAAATTTGAAAATTTAAAATCAAAATTACTTAAAAATATCCCTTTTGGATTGCTTTTTTTTTTTTTCTTCAAATTTTCAAAAGGTATTTTTTTCTTCTGCCACCATGGAATATAATCAACTCCATTAATAATGATTTAAATGACCAACACCAGCAGATGTCACACATCTTCAACCTGGCCTTCAATGGATTCTGTATTTTTACTCAAGAATCGTGGACCTTAATTCACAAAAATATTAATTTTAATCTAAAAAAAAAACCTGGATTATTATCCAGTGAGCTAAAGTTTTCTGTTTTAAACACAGTCCTTCCCCAGTCCAGGGGCTTCTGATGGTTGGTTAATTAAAAATTCATTAAAATTGTAATGGTTTTGTGATGTGATGGTTTTTAAGTTGCAGAAAAAATGTAGAAATAATCTAGATTAGTAACTCCCAAATCATGAATGAGGTGCTGAAGGTTGCCTTGAACAGAACACCTTTGTTAGAAATTTTTATTTAAAATCTGAGGCTCTAGTGCCCTCTGCTGGTACTTCAGGAGAAGTGCTCCAAGTAAGAAAGCAACTTTTCAAAAAAATTTTCCTCTAATTTTTCCAAATTTTGCTTCAGATGTTTTTTTTCTTTCAAATTTCTTTTTCAGAAATTGGACATTTAATCTCTTTTCATTTTTGGTGGTCTGTCTTTCCTGTGGAGTGAGGATGCATTTTTATTTGTTGCATGGAAGAGAACAAGTGTTTTATTAGCCTTGAAGTAAGGAGAATGTGATCTGTATATCGCAATTTGAAAAGAAGGTAAATTGTAAAACTCCATCTAAAAGCATAATCGGAAACAAACGTTTTAAAAACATCTTTGAGGAAAAAAAACATTGGTGGAACTTGGTTTAAAAAAATCTAGAAAAAAATAATCTATATTAATAGATAGGCCTATATATTTTTTAATGAAAACAAATTAAGTTTTATTTCTGGATAGATTAAATATGTCCCTTGCTTGCAGCAGTAATGAACCATAATTCACTCCATACCATTCTAAATGAAAATAAGGGTGCGTTTGCTTCGGCAGTCTCACCCTTTCACACACCTGATTGACATGAATTAACCATCAACCCCACAGGATGATGCTGCCACCATATTTCACACCAGCAGCAGAAAACAAATCCAAGCCTCTGCATATTAACTAGAGTTGAAACAATTCTGCTTCAACTAAAAAGGATTCATGGAAACAAATAGATATGGAAAACTGACTGATAGCAGACCAGAGTGATTTGGTTCATAGGTTATTTAAACAGCGTGGCTAAAAATGATAAGTTTAACATTTGAATGTAATTCTAACTATTAAAGAACATTGAAAGTAGCAGAAATGGGTTTTATCTATTTTGTTTATATACATCAAATATCTTATAGAACATCTATGCTTCCTTTTTATTAAATATTTTATGGTTTCCCTTGTTTTACAACCTAAAAGAGCCAAGAGAAACTATTTGTTTAAAATGGCACCCTCTCTAACAGCAGATATTAAAAATAAGTTTTATTTGTTATCATATTTTTGGCTCCAAAAACTTTTTAGTCGGCCTCTGGGTAAAACAGCTCACTAGATAAATCCTGAAGCTCTCTTTAAGCTTACCACCACACGCTATAAACCAAAGTAATGATGGATCAAACATAACATCTGCAGAAAGAAGGAAATTTAAGGCAATAATTAAACCAAAACTGTTAAAAAAAATATATAGACACATTTTATATAAAAGGTAGACAAATTGTACAAATGTCAGTCCTAGCTAAATTTGTATAAAATTCTTTTAAAACTCTATTAACCTTTTGTTGTTAAAATAATTAGTTAATCAAATAAAGCTAAATATTGGTAATTGAACCCATTATTATTTTATTTAACAAATCACATTTAAAGTCTGTTCTTTCTGAAGGTCACCGTTTAAATTTAATTACAAAACAGATCAGCATTAATATTCACAAAAAAAAAATGTCATGATAGTTCTTGTTTGGAAGATGCAATTATGTATTTAAAAAACAAAGAACAACTTTAGTAGAGCTTCAGTTCTCCAGTGACGCTGTCAACTAGATCCGCTGGACCAGGACCGACGCCCAGCACGGTGCGAGAGCCGGGCGCAATCTGTGTCCTTCCTGCATCCTGGATGAGGCTGACGGCGAGTCCCGCCTCCCTGGCTCGGCCCATCAGATCTATCAGGGTGTCCTCATCAGGGGCCTTCACCACCACCTTGGGCTGGCCGCAGTACTCCCACTGTTTGAGCAGCTCAGGACTCCTGCGCTGAACCTGCTTATAGGCGCTCACTGCAGCATGAGAGCACTGAGCCGCCACCTTCCCTTTGCCCATCTTCAGGTCATTCCGGACCACCAGAACCATCTTGAACTCCCCTCCCTCCCCCATCACGCTGGCCTCCTCGGTGCCGTTCCCCATCGCTCTCATCAGGCTCTTGGATGTGGGACCAAGACGCGTGCGGAGGTGCCAGCCTAGGAGGAGTCCGCAGCCCAGCCCGGCGACGACGCCCCAGCCCAGAGGACTATACAGCACATCCATGGTGTCTGTTGAACCTGTGAACATCAACAGCATCACTTTACATATAAGACAGAATTAATTTGGTCCGGTCTACTTTAGGAAACAGCTAAAGTAGACTTCAGACTTTAATGTCAGAATGCAGACTTTAATCTCAGAATTTTGGAGTTTAATGTAGATGGGCACCATGAAGGCAGAGATGTGTGGAGCACTCAGCTTCACTGACAAAGATGTGAGTTGTTTGGGAGGAACAGTGACACATTGGTGGAAAATGATGAAATTAGGCAACTTGGATCCCTGGTGATGCTGTTTCATTATGGAAGAGCAGAAGGTGATGAAAATAGAGCTAGTCTCTGAAACAGACATGGCTACAGCTTGATGCTAACATGTTTGCTAGCTGTCAAAATTCAGTCATGATTCTGAGATTAAAGTCAGAATTCTTACCTTTTCTCATTTTATACTGAAGTCAAATAAAAAAAAAAAATCAGTTAGCTTTTATTTTTCCAGTGGCTCTAATCCTCTTCCATATCGAGCTGTTTATGGGGTTTTCAGGGAGTCCACATTTTTCTTCTGTTTCACATTTAATGGGGAATAATTTAATCCCACATTCATGTCCTAGACTATAAAAATATTTCATTTCCTATTGTCCCTAAATACAGGAGCGAATTCATTACCAATAAACGTGTTTATCTTTTTTTAAAACAAATATCCTCTTCAAACCAGAAACAGATTGAAAACAAAAGAAGCCAAACATCCGATCTAAAGGTTATTAAATTAAAACTGAAACTGAACTGGCTTTTATCGATGGGAATCATTTTGCATTTTCATGAAACATAGAATAAATGGAAGATAAACCTCTGCATTTTCTGATAAAGTTAAATTCAGATTTTAATGTGAGAACAGAAAACTTTCCGCAGATTTAATCTTAGATTGATCCAGCAAACGTTTCCTGCTTTCGGCTAAAACATGAACAGCTAGTTAGCATGTTAGCTTCCTGACTACATGAACCGGAAGATCCCAGATTTATGCGCGCGCTGATGCAGATTTAAAACATTGAAGATAACCAGTTATTTAAAAACATTGCACTAATGTTTCATACCTGCTCTATGGGGGGATTAGAGAGCATGGAGGAAGTTTCATCACGCTGTCTTATTCTCTTTTATTCTTTTACAGTTGGCAAAACAACTTAAAGTGTAATCAGCGCCACCTATCGGCCTGGAGCCTGGTCGTCGATGGAAAAAAGGAGGAAATTATATAGTTAATAACTTGATGTATACATAAAATAATTACATAATGCTAAATACAACCCCAGTTTTATCACATGGAGTTTTTTTTTCTGTTTCTGGAGTTACTTTATGTGCAGCAGTTACAATGTTGCCACCTTCTGGTTAACTTCTGCATAAAGTCCATGGGACCAAAACAAAAACAGGCCAGTTTAACCCTTTAAAGCCCGATCCAAGAATAAAACAAAAACAGAAAATTACTTCTTTTTGGTTTGAAGTCCTTATTTGGCCTTTTAACAAAATATGTAAAAAGAAAAACAGCAATACATTTTTGATATTAATAATTTATTACTATGCGATAAATCAAGATTATTTTTTGTATAGTCTTCTGCCCTCTGTTATCAGGTATATCTGATTGTGTACAATAGGATTTTGAGCAACGTTTTTACCATTAAATTATGCAAAAGGTGTCAGACGCAAAAATACCCAGAAACCGTATGTATCAAATACGATACATTTGGCATTACAGGGTTAAACTGTTAAAGACAGGTTCTCACTGACACCTGTTTGGCTCCCTACTCAATTATAGACTAGGACGTCTCTTTGCAAATGTAATGGTGTGAAAAAATCCTCTTAATATTTATATCTCAACCTATGGCAGATTTCACCATGATGTTAGGCCGTTTAAACACGACACCAACAGCAAAGCAGTACTTTTAATTACTATGTTAATAACTGTGTATAGTTCATTAGACGGTTGTTAAAAAATACACTCATATACCATGTTTCAAACCGCAATAAAGAGATTAAAAGATTGATGTATTTGAGTATTTTATTTTTTACTAAACGACTTGGATTTATGGGTAATCCAGAGCGTAGATTAAAACCATAACTGTTACGTACAATGTGTTAGTGACGATGGATACCAAAAAGAGGAACTTAAGCGGATTCCTGAAAAGAAAAGGGAAAGAAGAGCTGCTGGAAGAACGGAAAAAACTTCCCCAAATAAACACGTTCTTTCAAAGAACTGAAGAGGGAGAGGTGGACGGGGTTCTGCCTCATATGGGGCCCACCCATGTTGCTCACAGGCCTATTGTTGTGTCGTTACGCCATTGCACACTTTCAGATGTACAATCTATATACATAACCGTTCAAAAGTTTGGGGTCACATTGAAATGTCCTTATTTTTCTCAGTTTCTTCCTCACAGTAGCTTCATCTGGTCTTGTTTAACTCCTTATTTGTTGGTGGCGGTAATGCACTTTTAACTATTTCGCCAACCGCCATAAAACCTCACAAGAAGTAGAAGAAGTCCCAGTCTATTCAAGGTCCATGAAAATGAGGAGACCGTAGTTTTGGCTCAGGGTTCAATAGATCCAACTGTGAGAGTTATGACACACAAAGCAGCGAAAACAATTAAGACTAAAGTTCTCACTACTGTTTCTTATTTATTTTTGTTTATTTATTTTTATTGTAAAGTGAACAAAGACTACAGTCATGAGAGAGCAATGAACAAATAAAAAATCCATTGTATTGGCATAAAAAGGGGTAGCTCGACGTAGTCCCACTCAATCACCAGTCAGAATATGAGTCTGGATACTGTCCATAGAGTTGTGATAAGTCTGGCGAAGTGCGCCAGGTTGAGCCTGAGTCCCGCCCCTGAGGGGACTATGCGAGGAGGTCAGGGATAACATCAGGGCGGGTTTATACGAGGATGATGGTTGTCAGCCAACTGATTAAAGCACGCTGAGTCAGCAACGCGTCAAGTGAAAGTTATCGCCTTGTAGACAGCAGAGCCTAAAGAGATAGTGTTCAGAATGAGTCAAAGCTCATCACGCGTTATCGGCTTTGTGCGTGAATCAATTGGCAGCGGCGCTGAGATATCAATTTGCCGGCTGCTGAGCTGGGTTGTGGGATCTATGCTAATTGAGTGCAGGTAGTTTTGGAATTTAGTTAAAACACCGCTTACAACGCACAGCTCTATGGCTGAAGAGCAGTATCAGACTCATATTCTGACTAGAATTGAGTCGGACTACGCCAGGCTAGTGATTATGGGGGCTTGTTTTGAACAAAACCAGGAAAAATGCCTCTGCACTCAATTGATAGATCTACAACCACGTAAGAGCAACGAGTGCGTGGACGTGACGATCTTAAGCGCAGGCATAGTTGTTGTCCACAAAAATCAAAGCTGCAGTTTTACAAGGCGTGAATAAGAAGATGAGACTTGATCGCCGCTTCTGTTCCTCTTTTAAAATTAATTTGCTGCTCGATATCTTCTAGAACAGACCTAATAGCAGAATCTACTCACCTAAACTCTCCAGCTGCAGCCATTGTTGTTGTTACCCAAGCGCGCTTTGGTCACGTGGTTGATAACGCTACTCTTGATCATCTGTCCATCATCGTGATAAAAGCCCTACTTCTGACAATTTGATTGGATCGCCTGACAGTGGGCTTCTTCTAATACTGCTGCGCTAATATGGAGCAGAGCTGAAGACCAACTTCCCCTAACTCAAACCTTGTGGGCTGGACTAAGTTCGACTGGCACCCAGGCTATAAAAGGGGTAGAAAGATGAGTAAATCTAAAAAAATGTATGTTTATAAAATATATCTGCAAAATATTCAGGAAAAAAAATACTAAATTGTGCAAAATAGCAATAAAAAAATATAATAAAAAGAAAAAGCTTTTTTTCAGTTCTAAATTATATCATCAAATAGAGATATAAACATTGACAAATAATAATCACTGCACTGAAAAATAATAATGGGTAATTAAGAATGACACTGAGACAGAAACAATAGTGTCTTTTAGCATTGGTGGTAGACATTTTCTCTAAGGACAAAGTAAGTATATTTATTTCACCTTTAAATGTGATTGTAGGGAGAGTTTTGGCAAGATGAGATTAGCGTATGAAAAGCTGTTCTGTCAGATTCAAAATCGACACAGGTGCCGACATTAAAGTGATGTCTCAGGCTGCATTTAACAGACTGCCAAAGAGCCCAAGATGGGTCACAGCAAGTAAAATGGCACTTGTTAGCAGCCCTGGAGGTGAAGTCATTTTGTGGGCAATTTTCTGGCCACAAGTCAGTTCAAGCACCATAAATACTGTTCCTGGGTTACTGTCATAAATGCACCCTATGCTCACAACCTGTTTGGAGGTAGCATTGCTGGGAAGATGAGTCTGGTCAGGAGGATCAAAAACATGAATACAGACCTCCCAGGTGACGTCTTTGGAGAAATTGGTTTGCTTAATTGTGACACTGTTAAAATAGAACTGAAAGCAGACGCAGAGCCCTACAGCCTCACAACGCCTCGCCGTGTACCAGTCCCTCTCCTGGCGAAGGTTGAAACAGAACTAAAGCGCATGCTAGATTTGGGCATCATAGAAGAGGTTACCGAGCCTACTGATCGGTGCGCCCCCATGGTGCCTGTTGAAAAAACAGAGATCAAGTCGATTGTGAGTATGAAGAGTATGTGTGGATCTGAAACGCTTAAAGAAAGCAGTGAAACAAAGGCGCTACATCTTACAAACTTGGGAAGACATTGCTCCAAACTGGTGGGGGCTAAAGGGTTTTTAACCTTTGATGCCTCCTGTGAATTTTGGCAGATCCATCTGGATCCAAAGAGCAGAAATTTGACAACATATATAACCCCTATTGGTAGATTCTGCTTCAGACGACTCCCATTTGGAATCAGCTCCAGAAGTTTTTTAAAGACAGTTATCCACACTACTAAAGGACCATGAAGGTGTCGTGGTAGTCATGGATGACATTCTTGTTTATGGACAGACTAAGAAGGAACACGACAACCACCTAAATGCTGTTTTGAAGACCATCAGGAACAGTGGCTTAAAGCTGAACAAAGCAAAGTGTCATTTCAGCAAATCAGAAAATCTGTCACCTCATCAGTGCCGAGGGCGTTAAACCAGACCCGACCAAGGTAGAAGCCATCACATGGATGCAGAGTCCCACAGATGTGGAGGAGCTTCGTCGGGTTCTGGGTCTGATTAATTACGTGGGGAGATTCTTGCCAGGCCTCTCCACCAAGCTACACCCAATCACCAGCTTGTTAAGCAGAGAGAACAAGTGGGTATGGGACGACACAAGAACAGGCATTCATCGCTGTTAAAGCCATGCTTGTGTCACAGCCCCAGCTCTGGCATATGATGCAAATAGGAAGACTGTCATCGATGCAAGCAGCTATGGCTTAGGGGCAGCTCTATTACAAGAACATGAGGATGGCTTAAGCCAGTAGCGTTCTGCTCCTGCAGGCTGTCAGATGCCGAGAGAAGATACTCCCAAATTGAAAAAGAGTGCTTGGCAGGTGTGTGGGCGTGTGAGCGGTTTGCACGCTATGTACAAGGAATGGACAGTTTCCTTCTGCAAACAGACCACAAACCGCTTGTACCACTCATAAACACGATCTGGATAAGGCATCTCCAAGGTGCCAGAGACTCCTGATGCACCTTTTAAGGTTTAACGTGTTCCGGCAATCCAGGAGCCCGCAGAAAAACGTGAGTGATGAGACATCAGACCATATAGTACAAGCGCATGTTGAGTAGATTGTAGCAAATGCTCCTGTTCCCTAAAAGACTGTCTAAGATTCGTGAAGCTACTCGAGTTGCAGCAGATTACAAGATTCATCCGGAATGGATGGCCAACCAAAACGGCGATGAATCCGTCTCTTCATCGTTATTATTCCGCAAGAGAAAATCTTTCTGAAAGGGATGGATTGGTGTTATATCAGGACCGGCTGGTCAATCCTGCTGCACAGAGGGCTGAGGTGTTATCAGAGCTACATAAAGGGCACTAAGGACTAACACTGTGCCAGGCACGCACTAAGATGGCTGTATGGTGGCCCAGCATCAGTGCTGAGATTTAACAGATATCTAAATAGCTCGCCTGTCTGCTATATCCAGTCGTGATGTCATTAGTAAACTGAAGAGCATTATCATGAGGTGGGAGATTCTACTGGAGCTGGTCAGTGATAATGGCACTCAATTCACATGTCTTGAATTCCAAGATTTTACTAGGAAGTATGGGCCAATACTCCCCATAACCCTCAGGCGAACGGTGTCGCTGAATGTGCGGTTTGGACTGCTAAGAACATCTTGAAGATGTTGGAGATCGGCCTGTTTTCCAGTGTGGTCCTGTGACTGGGTGGATGTGCTCTCTTCATCCTCTGACATGGGAGCTGGCTCGGAGCTCGTCTGCCTGGCTGTGTGTTTCCTGGACCGGGGCTGCCTTTTACAGCTGCTTTTTGTGTCTCTGCTTCTGTCTCCTTGAACCCCAGTCGGCCTCAGCAGATGGCCGCCACACTGAGCCTGGTTCTGCTGGAGGTTTCTTCCTGTTAAAAGGGAGTTTTTCCTCCACTGTCGCTACAAAAGCATGCTTAGTGTGAGGGATTGTATTTGAGTCAATGAGTCAATGCAATCAACTGGTTTTCCTTAGATAGAAAACTTTGTATCAATTTGACTGTATGATCTGGTTGAACTGTAAAGTGACTTGAGATGACATGTGTTGTGAATTTGGCGCTATATAAATAAACTGAATTGAATTGAATTGAAGCAGCCGTACCCCCATCTGGCTCTGATGTGCTACAGAGCAACCCCGAGTACTGTTACAGGAGTGAGCCCCGCATTACTTATGACAGGAAGAGAGATTAGAACAACACTTCCAATGCTGGAGAACAAACTGCAAGCTGCTCCGGTGGACAAAGATTTGGTACGTGAAAAGACAGTCAGACAAAGTCAGCATATCTGTTCTTCCATGATCACCATCATTCTGCACAACACTACAACCAGGACAGAATGTCAGGATAAAACTTTATGCGGAAAAAGGGTGGAGAACACCGGCTAAGATCATTGCAAAATGCAAGGAGCCACGGTCTTATGGTGGAAAAAGAGAACAGAGCTGTGCTACGATGGGATCGGAGACACCTGCAAGCCGTTCCACAGCCCGCCGATCAACCAGATCAGCCACAGTCACCTGATTCCCCAGCGGAACCGACTGTTAGCTTACCTGAATACAGGACTGTGGGAGGCAACTTTGTCACTTGGATTTAGCTGCACCACCTACAGCTCAACGTGACAAAGACTAAGGACCTAATAGCGGATCTGAGGAGGACAAAAACACCTGTGACCCCTGTTTCCATCCAGGGGGTTCACACTTTGGAGGAGTATAAGTACCTGGGAGTGTACTTTAACAATAAGTTGGACTGGACTAGAAACACAAAAAGGACCAAAGCCGACTATTCTTCCTGAGGAGGCTGAAGTCCTTTAACATCTGTGGGGCGATGCTGAGGATGTTTTATGAGTCAGTTGTTGCTAGCACGCTCTTCTTTGCTGTCACATGCTGGGGCAGTGGTCTGTTGCTGTCGCTGACACATCCTCTCCATGACACTGGTCCAACAGACGAGCTCCTTCAGCAGAAGACTCCTCCTACCCAGATGCACCTCAGAGCGCCACAGGAAATCATTCTTACCTGTGTTCATCTCAATCTTAATAATGCTTCCCTCAAGTGATTCAGACCCCCCTACCCCCCCGTAATTGACATTTATGCGCTATTTTTGCACGCCACGCATCACTTTACTTGGATTATCGCTTTACTTGGATTTTGTTTTTACGTATGCATATATATACATACATATATGTATATACACAGAAGAGCTATATGTGTGTATATTTGATCTTTTTATTTTTATTTTTATCTTTATTATCTTGTGTAGTTGGATGTATATATATATATATATATATATATATATATATATATATATATATATATATATATATATATATATATATAAAACTGTAACTGGAGCGTGTAACAAAAGTAATTTCCCTCTGGGATTATTGAAGTATTTCTGATTCTGATTCATCTGAGGATGTTGGATTCAAGTGTTGATAGAAACAGCAGCTATCGAGGGCAGAATAATCCCTATGTTGCTGCGGACTGAGGGCAGTCTACCCCAACGTCCAGATGTTCAGAGATGCTATTTTAATTAAGTGAGGTTAAGCATGCATGTTTGCTGCTGAAAAGGGGGAGATATAGTGATATGGCATGGTTTGGCTTCCGTAGCCGGGAGCAGACTGACGTATATAGGCTGAACATCCTGTTATTGTTAATTGCACATTGGCCAATAAAGCTGAGTTCTACAAGCTTCACCGGTGGTCCTTGGGAAGTTCTACATAAAATATAGCTGTTCATGACGGAGAGAAACCAGTTATGAACTGAGGATAAAAATGTTTGGGTTTTACTACACAAAAAAATATGTTCAGTTCATTCCTCTTCTTGTTCACAAAGATGACATTTGTCTGCAGTGAATTAAAATTTGAAGCTTATATATATTGAATAAATTAATCTCTTTATTTTTAGGCAGAATAGCAAATTTAAGGTATTTGGTTTTCAATGCACAGATTTCGTTTTTGAAGTATTCTTTTAAAAATGACACTGTGACCTTTTTCATGTTTTTATTTATTCATTATTATTATTATATTTTTTCTGTATTCAGTGTGGAAGTATATACACTCACCGGCCACTTTATTAGGTACACGTGTCCAACTGCTCATTAACACTTAATTTCTAAGCAGCCAATCACATGGCCGCCAACTCAGTGCATTTAGGCATGTAGACATGGTCAAGACAATCTCCTGCAGTTCAAACCGAGCATCAGTATGGGGAAGAAAGGTGATTTGAGTGACTTTGAACGTGGCATGATTGTTGGTGCCAGAAGGGGCTGGTCTGAGTATTTCAGAAACTGCTGATCTACTGGGATTTTCACGCCGACAACCATCTCTAGGGTTTACAGAGAATGGTCCGAAAAAGAAAAAATCATCCAGTGAGCGGCAGTTCTGTGGGCGGAAATGCCTTGTTGATGCCAGAGGTCAGAGGAGAATGGCCAGACTGGTTCGAGCTGATAGAAGGGCAACAGTGACTCAAATAACCACCCGTTACAACCAAGGTGGGCAGAAGAGCATCTCTGAACGCACAGTGCGCGTCGAACTTTGAGGCAGATGGGCTACAGCAGCAGAAGACCACACCGGGTGCCACTCCTTTCAGCTAAGAAAGGAAACTGAGGCTACAATTTGCTCAAGCTCATCAAATTGGACAATAGAAGATTGGAAAACGTTGCCTGGTCTGATGAGTCTCGATTCTGCTGCGACATTCGGATGGTAGGGTCAGAATTTGGCGCCTACAACATGAAAGCATGGATCCATCCTTCCTTGTATCAACGGTTCAGGCTGGTGGTGGTGGTGTCATGGTGTGGGGAATATTTTCTTGGCACTCTTTGGGCCCCTTGGTACCAATTGAACATCGTTGCAACGCCACAGCCTACCTGAGTATTGTTGCTGACCATGTCCATCCCTTTATGACCATAATGTACCCAACTTCTGATGGCTACTTTCAGCAGGATAATGCGCCATGTCATAAAGCTGGAATCATCTCAGACTGGTTTCTTGAACATGACAATGAGTTCACTGTACTCAAATGGCCTCCACAGTCACCAAATCTCAATCCAATAGAGCATCTTTGGGATGTGGTGGAACGGGAGATTTGCATCATGGATGTGCAGCTGACAAATCTGCAGCAACTGTGTGATGCCATCATGTCAATATGGACCAAACTCCCTGAGGAATGCTTCCAGCACCTTGTTGAATCTATGCCACGAAGAATTGAGGCAGTTCTGAAGGCAAAAGGGGTCCAACCCGTTACTAGCATGGGGTACCTAATAAAGTGGCCGGTGAGTGTATGTGGGTATAATGGGGTTTGTTCTAGCCCAATTATGTTTATATGTTAAAGGTAAATTGTTAACTATATAACTATTGCTATAGAAATGCATTGAAAAAAATAAATAAATAAAACACAGGACATAACATATCATCACAATGAAACTGCCTGTATATTTTTTCTCCATTTGAATACTAGAGTAACTCTAACATAAAGTCCAAATCTTTGGCTTTCTTTGGTAGCAGCTAAACCAGCAAAGACATTCTGCAAAGTAGGAGCTATACTCTGCTCCGTATCTCAAACTGCTTGTGGCGAAACCTGCATGGAAGGTTGTTGATGATGTCCTCATAGTCCAGCTTGTATTATTCATCCTGGTACTGCTCCAAGGTTTTCTCCTCTAAAATGACAAGAATAGCTTCCAGTCAGGAGACGGAACCACATGAGGACCAGCCAGGTTCAGGATGGTTGGAGATACCAACCAAGATCAAACACTGGCTTAGCCTTAGTAATGACATCTGCCAAGTGAGACCTCTTTCTCTTTTTGTCCATCTGGGGCATATTCTCCTTATTCTCCTTTCTTCTTGTAGGCAGCGTTCTGGTTTGGGTTGTAGTCTGCATCCATCTGCAGAAATGAGTTAATTCTTGAGGCTGATTGGTTAGTTTCGATAAAACTCTTTGGGAAGAAAAGAAAAAGAGTTAGCTCACAATGAAATCTTCACCCTCGCAGTGAGGTCCAGAGATCCTGTACTCCGCTTCATTACATTCCTCCTGCTGTTCTTCCTCTGCCCAAGTATCCCAATTCCAGGGCTCTGAAAATGCAAAAGTACTTCAAAAATACAGAAGAAGCTGCAGATTGACTGCAGTAAAATTAAATTTAAAAAAGAATAACAGCAGCTCACTGTCCAGCTTATCAACACATCGTCATCAAACTGAGGCTATTCCTCCTCCTCTTCACCGTAGTATTCAACGACAAATAACATCCGAAGAAAAAATGTTTCAGACGTTTTAAAAAGCTTTATGCTTTTTTTTAGTAAATAAAGCTCTTCTGTGTATATTTACAATACCAACGCCTTAAGAACAGAGTTACAACGTGTACAGAGGGTAAACAAGGAAGTGATACTTTGGATACTGTGTAGAATTCAAATTCCATCTATTCCATTCACAAATGCAGAAATCAAAATCTGGCTTTTTTGTGGTAGTTCTGCAGTACAGCCAGCAGATGGCGCCACGCGTGTCGAAATCCTTTTTTATGTCCCTAAAGAACTATTTAAACCCTTATATGCATGTGCATATACACACATACTAAAGTATATGTGAGTGTGTATGGATATAGATTGATAGATAGATAATATGCAGGTTTGTGCATACCTTTGAGGTATGCATTAATAACTTCCCTCTGACATCACCGATGACCACACTCCAGTCTGGTATAGGTGGCTGTAAATGCACCTTAAATTGGTTGCCATTGGCCAATAAAAAACAAAAAGAGGATCTAGGAAAATAGGGATAAAGACTGACATATTTAAGAAACTCATATTATAACTACCTTAAAATATATTCAAATGGTTCTAAGAATTTAAAAGGATGTGTGGGAATAGGAATATATATATACCAGAGTTTAAAATATACATTTATAAAAGAATATCTGATCAACGATCTGTTTTCACAGCAGAAATGGTGGCAATTATACTAAGCTTATAATGGGTAGAGGAAGTTAGACCAGACATGGTGATGATCTGTACAGATTCCAAAACAGTTTTAGAAAGTATTCAGGGAGCAGGAAATGATAGAAAAGATTTAGTATTAGAAATCTATCAGTCTATTTAGGTTATATAGGGGTGGCATTGATATTTGGTTATGTTGGGTTCCAGCACATGAATGTGTAAAAGGCAATGAAAAGGCAGATATATTGGCATAAAGGGCCTTAGAGGTAACAATAACAATTACAATTCCTTTTGAGAAAGGGGAAGGGAAATCACTTATTAAGAGTAAAGAAATGGAAAAATGGCAAAAGAGGTTGAATGAAGATAAGTCAGTATTAAATAGAATCATTAATGAGAATACATTACAGAGGGGTAATAATGGTCAGATTAAGAGTGGGTCATACATATTTAAATTACAATTTATATTTAATATGGAGGAAAATAATGATAAATGTGAAGGATGTGGAGAAAAAGAAAATATAGAACATGTACTGATTAACTGTAAAACATGTAAACATGAAAGGGAGAAACTGAGAAGAATGGTTGGAAGGATAGGCTAAGAATGGAGGAAATATAAAGGATATTCACAGATTAAGGAGAGCATTATTTATTTATCTACAGAATACAAAATAAAAAATAGAATTTGATGTAAAGTAATGTTGCTACACACTCATGTACAGTAGGTGGCGGTATGCACCTTAAAGTTGCTGGCGATCCGCCATAAGAGAAAAGAAGAAGAAGAATGAAAAGCAAAAGAAGAAGAAGTAGAAAAATAAGAAAGATGGCGGCGCCCTGCTCTACGTGGTATTCTTGTTTTGTCTTGAGCGCGGATCTGCTTTTCTTTCAGATAATGAAAGAAGTTGGAGCTTAGAAGCAGCAGTTTTACCTCCTGTAGTCTGGAAAGAAGTCCAGCGGATTGAAGCTCAGCTGATCGGAGGGAGAAAGCAGCTCAGGAAACCACAGTGGATGCAGGAGATGAAAAAACCCGAACAATGGAGGGAGGTTTGCAGTCTGAAGCTTTGCTCCAGAAGTTAGGTTTGTATTTCCTGCAGGTTTATTTAATGGTATCCATAGCAACCGATAGCAGGGATATAAAAACAAAAACACGTGAGGTTCCTGAAATCATATCTTAGTGTATTTCTGTGTTTTTCTGAGATTTATTTATTTTTTAAATATTGAGCACTTAATAGAACAAACGATTAAGGTGGAGATTCTTTATATTACTAAATAAAAAGCATAAAAGTAACATACAGTAAAACAATAAAAACAAAGGGATAAAGCATAATTAAAAATGGAAGAGTGATATTCAGGTAAATAAAAAATAAAGTAATTTAACAGCACATTCATGTTAGATAAGTTAGAGATTTTACTTAAAGCTTTTATTCCCACAATGAGACATATTGGGCTAGTCTTTAAACACAGTGTATCTCTTAATCTCATCAAATACTAAATGTTTTATTTCTTTACTGAGTGTCTACAGGTCCTTAAAAATTCTTCAGCTTAAAATCTTGAAATGTTAGGCTTTAAATTCACTGAATCAAGTCTTAATCTTTTTTTAAATGGGTCTTAATTTTCTTTACTGCATGTGAAGCTGCATCAAAAGCTCAAATCACAACACGTCATTTTAAGGATCTTTTACAGAGACGATGCAATCATGAACAGATTGTGCAAAATTTTTTCTAAGAAAATCAGCTGATTGCAGGACTGCAGGATTCACTCTTCCTGAATGAGCATTTGGGATAGTAGACATTTGCTGCAGCAGCAGTGGAGAAGGAAAACTACCTTTTAACTGGAAGAAACCAGTAGAACCAGGTTCTGTTCCAGTGGAAGCGGTACAGCTGTGCTGCGCCTTTTTAGCTGAACGAAGAAACTAGTCAGTTCAAACAGTTCAACCCGGTGGGCTTCTGAAGTGCTCACTCTTTCTCGCAAATAAGCAGCTGTTCTAATTTCATCAACTTTAAGGCATACTTTTAAATGCTACAGCATAAACAGATGGCTGCGCGCACACACTGCTACAGATTCTTCTTTGCTGATATTGGGGAGCTTTTATTTCTGGTCGGTGGACGGCATTGAATCTAGTCATTTAAAATAAAAATTATTGAATGATTTTGGGAGAATTTAAAGTTTGGAACTGGTTCGGATCAAATATAGATTCCCCTAATCCTAATGCAAGCATTTCTGTGTTTCTGGCAGTTGTTAAAGAAGAGCTTCTTGAGGAGCAGAGTCCTGATGTGGAACAGCAGAAACCAGAGATTCTACATGTAAAGGAGGAACAAGAGGAATGCTGGGCTAGTCTGGAGGGAGAAGCATTTAGTATAAAGGAGGAGCAGCCTGATGCCACAGGATTTCCCACAATTGAAGTTCGTGTGTGGAATGAAGATGAAGAAGAGAAACCTTTGCTTAAACAACCCCTAATAGAAAACGGAGATCCTGTAAAAGCAGAAACTGATGAAGAGGGATGTTGGGGGACAAAATCCATCAGTAACCCAGATCTAAAAACATACGGTAACGCTCCTCTCTCATCAGAAACTAAAGTTTGTGAGGATAATGATGTGAACTATTCCAGCCCTAGGCTCAAACACGTATCAGAGTCTGAGACTGAAGACAGTGATGATGATTGGAAGAAGGCTTTAAATTTGGATGGAAGCACTGTCAACAAGTCTATGAGCAGCTCTGAGTGTGAAAAAACATTTAACAGTCTGTCTTTTCAGAGGAAAATGAGTTCAGTAACAGGTTCTTCTGAATGTCCATTTAATAAATGTTTAATAGAGATGGAGGATGCAGACCCACGTATAGAATCTCCGACAGATTCTAAAAGGTTTCGCTGCAATGAATGTGGTAAAAGTTGGAATTCTAAAAAGCATCTAACCGTACACATGAGAAGTCATTTAGGAGTTAATACATATGATTGTGAAGTTTGTGGAAAAAGAATGAAAACTAAAACCAATCTAAAGACACACCAGAAAATTCACATGGGTGAAAAACCTTTTGGTTGTGATATGTGTAGTAAAAGATTTCTATGGAAATCTTCTTTAGACATACATACCAGAATTCACACAGGTGAAAATGTTTTTGGTTGCCATGCTTGTGGTAGAAGATTTACACGAAAATGTGACTTAAACGTGCATATGAGAACTCACACTGGTGAAAAAGCTTTTGGTTGCCATGTTTGTGGTAAAACATTTACAAGAAAATGTGACCTAAATGTGCATATGAGAACTCACACTGGTGAAAAAGCTTTTGCTTGTGATATTTGTGAAAAAAGATTTCTACGAAAGTCTCATTTAAATGTACATATGAGAATTCACACTGGCATAAAAGCTTTTTGCTGTGATGCTTGCGGTAAAAGATTTTGTGACGGATCGACTTTAAAAAAACACATGACAACTCATACTGGTGAAAAACACGCTAATTGTGATGCATGTGGTAAAGGATTTCGTGACCAGTCAGTTTTAAACAAACACATGAGAACTCACACAGGTGAAAAACCCTTTAGTTGTGATGCATGTGGTAAAAGAATGTGTGACCAGTCGACCCTTAAAGCTCATATGAGAATTCATAATGATGAAAAGCCCTTTAGTTGTGATGGTTGTTGTAAAATATTTCGTGATCAGTCCAGTTTAAAAAAACACATGAAAACGCACACAGGTGAAAAACCCTTTAGTTGTGATGAATGTGGTAAAAGATTTCGTGTCAGGTCAGTCCTTAAAAAACATATGAGAACTCACACGGGTGAAAAGCCCTTTAGTTGTGATGCATGTGGTAAAAGATTGTGTGACAAGTTGACTCTGGAAAGCCACATTAGAACTCACACAGGGGAAAAACCCTTTACTTGTGAAGCTTGTGAAAAAAGATTTCGTGACAAGTCAACTCTAAATAAACATATGAAAACTCACACAAGTGAAAAACCATTTAGTTGTGATGTTTGTGATAAAAGATTCTATAGCTGGTCAACACTAAAAAAACACAGTAGAACGCACACAAATGAAAAACCCTTTAGCTGTGATGAGTGCGGGAAAAGTTTTCGTGAACCATCAATTTTAAAAAGACACATAAAAACTCACACTGGTGAAAAACCCATCAGTTGTGATGTATGTGGTAAAAGATTTCGTGACAGCTCGGGTCTGAAAAGCCATGTACGAACTCACACGGGTGAAAAACCTTTTAGTTGTGATTTGTGTGGTAAATGTTTCTGTGAGCAATCAAGTCTAAACAAACACGTGAAAACGCATACGGATGAAAAACATGTGACACGTGAAAAAGATTTCGTGATTAGTCAAATCTAAAAAGCCATTTGAGAATTCACACAGGTGAAAAATACCACAGTTTACATATGCTGACAACTCTGCAAAACAGATTACCACTTGCATGTAGTGTCTGTCTCCCTGAAAACTCCTGCATCAGCTTTTCTGAAAGGTTGACTCTATGTCAAGCTACAAAAGGTCAAGTTTTGAACTCCAGTGTCTGTTGCTGGGATGCCAGGACACGCTGCTCCCAACGCTCAGATGCACCACAGTAGCCCTCGGCGCTACTTGACGCCATCATTGATAGACTTTGCATACCTAACACATGCTCTGACGCCAAGAACGGTTTTGGTGAGAACGCACCAATAGATCTTTCAACACATTCAAATTGTTCTGAACAAGTTTATTTTAACTCATTCCAAATCCTGAAGAGAAATGTGTTCTCCAAACCAGCCTGTTAGAATCTACTGTAATATTCATTAAAGTTTTTTAACTAATTTATATTTTGTTTTTTTGTTTTTTACTTTTTTATATTTCTCTAATTAGATGAATTTTGCTGAATAGTAATTTTAATTCAACCTGCCAATTTGATGACTTTGCTGCTATGTTTGGCAACTTTTCAGGTTTGTAGTGACTTTTCAGCATGTTTTCTTCAACACACCTGTATCGAATACTCAGGTTATTAGCAGGACTCTGGAAGACTTGACTGCATGCTGAGCACTGTTGTTTTCGCCAACGATGATGATGACAAAATGATTTTGTTGAAGCTCATGTTTTCATAAGGAAAACCGATAAGCAAAACATAGATCTTTGATGACGAAAACATGATGACTCAGGGATGTGTATTTTTGTTGATGAGAGGAAATAAAAAAGTTATTTGGTGGTCTGTCAGATGTTTCAAATGTATCATTGTGCTGTAATCGGCTACAACAAATTTTCCTCAAGAGATCATAATATCATCAATAGATCACATTATCAAAGTGCAATCCTTTGAATAAAAATAATATACTATATAAGTATATAATATTTGTAAAGCATAATTCTATAGTGATATAAAACTTTGTTTATCATATTAAAATTTATTTGCAAAATATATGACTTTACATATATCTCGTCCAGACGGAGTTCAGTTTAAATAGTTTTTAATCTGAATAAATATGTGTAATCTAACTGAAAGGTAATTTTAAAATTTGTTTTGGTCTTTTAAGGGGTTCTGACCACTAATCTCTATTTATTCGCTGGATTGACGATTGCCCGTTGGTAGTAGTTGAAGTGAAGCAACTGGCTGCCATATTGGTACTCCCTAGTTAGACCTGTTGCAAAGTAAACAATCCGTGGGCTACAGCATCGAACAACGAGGATGTTCTCATTTTCATTGGGACTTAAGACTTTTAAAATAAAGATAAATTCATCACTTTGACACACACTTGCTGGTTCATAGCATCAGTAGATTATTTTTAGCTTCTAATAAAACATAGACACATCACATTGCATAGTTATTATGAAGTCAATAAATCCTGTAATATGACATATTATACAAATCCATCACAACAAAATTAATGTTTTAATGGAGCAGAACAATACAGATGTGCCAAAAGTGCTAAATTGATGATGTACATGTTATATACATGTGTTGATGACATTATTGTTATTACATATAATTTCAAAGTTTTACATCAAGACTCAATTAAAAGTACATGTTTGTTAATGCTATAGTATATTCCTACTTGCAAATTGTGCATGAATGATGACATATACTTTTATGCTGTCTGTGATTTAGCCTTTAAAAATGCTTGAGTTGCTTTTTTCCCGTCCATATAATATGCAAAATATTTTAACACATTGCTTTTTCAAATGAGAAATACAACAAACACTACAGGAATGACGGCATTGTCCACTTAATAAAGAATTACTACATTAACTTTTCACAGTGAATTACTTCTATTTACTTTCTATTTTCTAACATTAGTAACAATGTCAATAACTAACTCAGTCAATGTCTTCGAGCCGATCCAAGATAGCCAGGTTAAAGTTATGCTACACACTATACATAGATACTGTACTATAGTATATATGGATTTTTTTTGGTTAGTACATCCAGTGACTGTGAAATTACCTGTGAAACGTCTTCCCACAGTCAGCAAATTTGTTGATTTTGAAGCCAAATGCTAAACATGTAGCCATTTTTACTGCGCATCTCCGTGGGAGTGAGGAGTACCAATATGGCAGCCGGTGGCTTCACTTTTTTATTATTATTCTTATTATTAATATTATCTCTGACTCTGATTAAATTGAGGTCTAAGATGCCTCCTAATCATTCTGACAGCAGCAGTCTGAACTGTGGTCCAATCCAAGATGGCTGTCTTCTACGCAAGTCGGCTTAGCTGTCAACAGCATCCAATGAGGCGTCTACGTATATAATGTCTATGAGCGGAACAAAAGTGCCGTTTAAAAAATAAATTGGAAGATTTTTATTAACCTAAACAACTCTAGACATATAGCCCCAACACGAAACCTAAGCAATAGATGGATAAAATATTAAGAACTACTTAGTAGCTATCTGTAGCTTCAGAACAATGTGATCACCAAAGAATGTACAAGCTAGAATCAATCATGATGTATAAAACGTTTGATAATAAAGATGATTATATTATTATAGTTGGTATCATTAGGGCTAAAATTCAGGGCTAGGGCTAGAGGACAAAAATCAAGAAACTGCAAACGATTATCTTCGTCAGCCCACCCGAGGGGGAAATTTAATCTATAGACATGTCAAATTCGATAATGCTATCCAAAATTCACAATACAGAGCTCTTCTCACAAAGCTTTTTTTTCCCCCAAAAGACACCGCATCTATCTCAGTTGTATTTATACCTATTGTAACCGTGTGGAAGCTAATTGGATTGTGTGTGTGTCTATTTTGTCTGTTTCTTCCTAAAAGACGTAATTGCATGGTTTTTAAATGGCCTCAAATAATATTGCTCCTATAGTGTTTCAAGAACAGGAGTCCTGCTTGAAACATTGATGGTGCCAAGTGCTGTATATAAGCCTAAGGAATCATTTAAAATAACTACTTTGCATCAACTCTTTAGCTCAAAAAGTCTGCGGTGTACATTTAAGTATCAATTATATTATAAATGAATGTTATAATGTTTAATTGTCATATTCCTAATTATACTCATCAATGTTATTTTTAAGAAAAAAGAAAAGCAAAAGCTTTTAAAATAGTTCAAAAAGTATGAAACATAATACAGTTTGGCTAAAAGTAATATACTAATAAATAAGCTTTTTTCTTCCTCAAAAAAAAAAAAAAGTTAGCGCAACGGCTTGCCAAAAAAAAAAAAATCAAATAAAAGTGACACCTCCTAGATCTAGTTAGGCTTATGCTCTGTTCAGACGTACGCGATTGAAGCAGCAATAGGAGATGGTTTACATGCAAAGTCAATGGTTGACGCGCATTAAACGATCCTGCAGCGTGTTTTGAGCAGCAGGAGCAGCGCATCTTGAAGCAACTGAGCAGCCAAATCGGCGCCTCATGAGCTTCTGAGCATTTGATGCACATGTTGCGCTTCACAAGCAGCAGCTGGTGGAGATGGAAAAATTTAAATGTTGCTGCTTGACGCATGACAACAAGCAATCAGAGAAGCTGATCAGAGGATGGCAGGGAGACAGACACAGCGCTGCTGAAGAAGATAACTATGATCACTCCTCTGAAACTGTTTATTATCACCTACATTAACTTAAAATGTCGAAATCTGCTGGCAAAATATGTTCGCTTTTATTATTCTGATGCGTGCAGTTTGGATTACGTACATGAAATCCGCCTGTGATCTAATCATGGTGTCTAATCAGCATCTTGATATGTCACACCTTTGAGGTGGGATGGATTATCACAGCAAAGCAGAAGTGCTCACATCACAGATTTAGACTGGTTCTTGAACAATATTTGTGGGAAATTATTTTTGTGTATGTGGAGAAAGTTTTGGATCTTTGATTTCATCTCATAAATTGAGTGTAAAATAAAATTATGAATTAATGCTTAAAGGGAAACGTTTTTTTTTTTACATTGGGCCGTGGATTTTACGTTATTACATCATGTTCTACTCACCCATATGAGTTTTTGTCATTTGGAGCTGCTCTGAAGATATTTCCCTTAGAAGTTATGCAATCAAAGTAACGTAAGTTAATGCTTGAGCAGTACCATAAATGAAACAGGCGGAACATTTTAGTTTGTGCCTTTCAACTCATTGCCTTGGATAGGAAGACGCTACTTGGATATAACCTAAACGGAATATCTTCAGAACAAACTGTATATGGGTGAGTAGAACATGATGTAATAACACAAAATCAAGGGCCCAATGTAAAAAAAAAAACGGCGTTCCCCTTTAAAATTATTTACAAGTCTGGCAGCTAGAGATTTAAGTGCTCTTCATTCTATCCAGATAGTGTACGAAACAAGGTGGTATCTGTTCATATGTAAAGTAAGAGGAAGAAAGTACAAAAAAAGACTTTGCTTTCCATCCATCCATCCATCCATCCATCCATCCATCCATCCATCCATCCATCCATCCATCCATTTTTTCTGTCCCGCTTATCCCCTCTGGGGTCGCGAGGGGTGATGGTGCCTATCTCCAGCTGTCAACAGGCGAGAGACAGGGTACAACCCTGGACAGGTTGCCAGTCCATCGCAGGGCAACACAGTTTTCCCTGCAGGAGTTGTGTAATGAAATAAAAGGAAGAATTAATTCCCTCATGGAACCAGCATCGGTGCAGCGGGTCACAGACGAGTGAGGCGGTGTTTAAACATGTCAACTGTGTAACGGCCTTTGCATAATATAATCCATAGCCAGTGTTGCAGGCTGTTAATTTATGTCATCAACTTTAAGCCACACTTTTAAATGCTGCAGCATAAACAAATGGCTGCGTGCGCACACTACTGTAGATTCTTCTTTGCTGATATTGGGAAGCTTTTATTTCCAGTCGGTGGACTGGTTCTGATCAAATATAGATTCTACAAATATAGATTGCCCTAATCCTAATGCAAGCATTTCTGTGTTTCTGGCAGTTGTTAAAGAAGAGCTTCTTGAGGAGCAGAGTACTGATGTGGACCAGCAGAAACCAGAGATTCTACATGTAAAGGAGGAACAAGAGGAAAGATGGGCCAGTCTGGAGGGAGAAGAATGTAGTGCAAAGGAGGAGCCTGATGCCACAGGATTCCCCACAATTGAAGTTCGTGTGTGGAATGAAGATGATGAAGAGAAACCTTTGCTTAAACAACCCCTAATAGAAAACCTAGATGTAAAAGCAGAAGCTGATGAAGAGGGATGTTGGGGGACAAAATCCATCAGTAACCCAGATCTAAAAACATACGGTAACGCTCCTCTCTCATCAGAAACTAAAGTTTGTGAGGATAAGGATGTGAACTATCCCAGCCCTAGGCTCAAACACGTATCAGAGTCTGAGACTGAAGACAGTGATGATGATTGGAAGAAGGCTTTAAATTTGGAGGGAAGCACTGTCAACAAGTCTATGAGCAGCTCTGAGTGTGAAAAAACATTTAACAGTCTGTCTTTTCAGAGGAAAATGTGTTCAGTAACAGGTTCTTCTGACTATCCATTTAATAAATGTTTAAGAGAGATGGAGGATGCAGACCCACGTATAGAAGCTCCGATAGATTCTAAAAGGTTTCGCTGCAATGAATGTGGTAAAAGTTGTAATTCTAAAAAGCATCTAACCGTACACATGAGAAATCATTTAGGAGTTAATACATATGATTGTGAAGTTTGTGGAAAAAGAATGAAAACAAAATCCAATCTAAAGACACACCAGAAAATTCACATGGGTGAAAAACCTTTTGGTTGTGATATGTGTAGTAAAAGATTTCTATGGAAATCTTCTTTAGACATACATACCAGAATTCACACAGGTGAAAATGTTTTTGGTTGCCATGCTTGTGGTAGAAGATTTACACGAAAATGTGACTTAAACGTGCATATGAGAACTCACACTGGTGAAAAAGCTTTTGGTTGCCATGTTTGTGGTAAAACATTTACAAGGAAATGTGACCTAAATGTGCATATGAGAACTCACACTGGTGAAAAAGCTTTTGCTTGTGATATTTGTGAAAAAATATTTCCACTAAAGTCTCATTTAAATGTGCATATGAGAATTCACACTGGCATGAAAGCTTTTTGCTGTGATGCTTGCGGTGAAACATTTTGTGATGGGTCAAGTTTAAAAAAACACATGACAACTCACACAGGTGAAAAACCCTTTAGTTGTGATGAATGTGGTAAAAGATTTCATGTAAGGTCAATCCTTAAAAAACATATGAGAACTCACACAGGTGAAAAACCCTTTAGTTGTGATGCATGTGGTAAAAGATTGTGTGACAAGTTGACTCTGGAAAGCCACATTAGAACTCACACAGGGGAAAAACCCTTTAGTTGTGAAGTTTGTGGTAAAAGCTTTCATAGCTGGTCAACACTAAGAAAACACAGTAAAACGCACACAAAAGAAAAACCCTTTACCTGTGATGAGTGCGGGAAAAGTTTTCTTGAACCATCAATTTTAAAAAGACACATAAAAACTCACACTGGTGAAAAACCCTTCAGTTGTGATGTATGTGGTAAAAGATTTCGTGACAGCTCTGGTCTGAAAATTCATGTAAGAACTCACACAGGTGAAAAACCTTTTAGTTGTGATTTGTGCGGTAAATGTTTTTGTGAGCAATCAAGTCTAAACAAACACACAAAAACACACAGATTAAAAACCCTTTAGTTATGATGCTTGTAGTAAAAGATAAAAATAAAAGTCAATTTAAAAAAGCACATGAAATCTCACACGGATGAAAAACCCTTTAGTTGTGACGTGGTAAAATTTTTTGTGACAAGTCGTATTTAAAAAGCCATTTGAGAACTTACACAGGTGAAAAATCTATTAGTTGTGATGCTTGTGGTTAAGATTTTGTAAACAAAGAAGTATGAAAAAAAATCACATAAAAATGTACAGGTAAAACCGCTTCGGTTGTTGTGTCTAATGTTTTGATTGCCTCTGATTTACTGAAGGTATTTGAACGTCAAACTTAGAAGCATGGTATGTTGAGGTCAGAAACTGCTCTCTGAGCTGCTCTGTTCTTTATTTGGAATCTAGAAATTGGCTTGGCTTTATTTGCTTTGATAAGTTGGACATATATTCAACACATTTTTGAGCAAGAAAGTAGACTTCAAACCCTCATCTGTAAAGTCAGTTTAAAAGGATTATGATCTTAGTTCATAGTGGCTTAAGTTATTCTAAGTTTTTTAGATTTGTACCAGAATATAAAATCAATTATTTTTCAGCCTTAGGTTTTAACATTTTTAGTTCATGGCTCCACTCTAACAAACTCTGCTCTTCCAACTAAGCCTGTGAGGAAATGCGTCTTAGCTCAGAGTCTGTGCCTTGCCCTGCACACTGTTGGTTCACTCTCAGCACTATGGCTCTTCCTGCGATCGCTACTTAATAAACTATATGTGGCTGATCATTCTCAGCTGACCATAAAAAATCCTTTGGTCTAACTATCAAGGTTTTATTTTATCCAGCTCACAAGAGGTAATAACCTCCTTTAAATTCTACAAAAATTTATTCCTAAATTATATCCAAAGCAACTATTTCATTGCATTCAACATTTTACTTAACATATTGAAATTTAGGTCCAGAGTGAAATGGCATTAAAAGGCAATTATGTAGGTTCACTTTTTTTTTTTTTTTATAACAGACCCCTATGAATTTAAATATGCTTTAACCTCTAAGCAGCAGAAACCAAGGGGAAACTTTTAAGAAAAAAAGCCAAATTTGCCAGAGTAGAAAGAAGAATGTTTTTGTGCTTTGCTTTTTTTGTAGTACTGAAGATTGATGTGTAAGGTATAATTCATAGATCAGGAAGTGTGTGCTTTTTGATATAAACCTTGTATGTCTAAAACCATTCCTTTATTGTACATTTTGTTAGCTTGTCTGTCTGCTATTTTAACCAGCTAGATGTGTTGAACTAGTGTAACGGCCTCTTGGAATTAACAGCCAAACGCAGGGAGTTCCAAACAGGTGCACTTTAATCTTTACTTTTCTTGTCACAGACACCGCGAAAACTGCTGCATGAAATACAAGAATATGTAATTGTTGGACATGCTTAACTTAACATGCATAAAATTAAAATCTGAATGTTCTCACATACAACAAAAAAAGATTTGTTTTGTCCTTAACTCGTCAGCATACAGTTTTGTTTTTTCAACAAATAAACAGTTGATGTTACACTGATTCAAAAATAAATGAATAACATTTATCACAAATCACAATTGTACATATTTATACCTCATTCTGCTTTCCAAGGGCACTATTTTAACAGTTTTCTTCTGGTTCCTTCAGGATCTAACGCTGTCTCAACATGCTTAGCAAGAACAGAAGGTGCAGCAAATCACAAAAAAACACAAGTAGGCTATTAATTCATAAAATTCATAAAAACATCTACAGTGAAGAGGCGGCTGCGGGATTCTGTGTTTCAGGGCAGAGTGGCAAAGAAAAAGCCATATCTCAGACTGGCCAATAAAAGAAAAATATTAAGATGGGCAAAAGAAGACAGGACATTGGACAGAGGAAGACTGGAAAAAAGTGTTATGGACGGATTAATCCAAGTTTGAGGTGTTTGGATCACAAAGAAGAATGTTTGTGAGACGCAGAACAAGATGAAAAGATGCTGGAAGAATGTCTGACGCCATCTGTTAAGCATGGTGGATGGTGTATGTGATGGTCTGGGGTACGTTTAATTGGATGGCCTGGAATGAGGTGGGAGATTGTGTGACAGGAGTAAAAGGGATCTCTGAATAAGGAAGGCTACAGTGGGTACTAGTTGGAAATGGACTGGTTTCCTGCGTGATTCCTGTGTGATTCCTGCGTGAATCACGCATTTTTTGCAAGTCATCAAATAAGCTATTCCATGTTGTAAATTATGTTCCTTTTTCCAGAGTTCCACAGTGTCCAGATGAGCTCAGACCATGAAATAAATCATCTCCTCAGGAGAAATCTAGTCATATTTAGGTAGAAATAACCTTTGAGTGACTAAACTGTTACCTTCAATCAATTTTTGAGAGGTGAAAACCGATTGAAAACTACGGCAAAACACATAAAGAAACGCATGAGAAACTTTCGTGCTATATACGGCCAGATCAGATAAAAACAATGCAGAGTCACAAGGATCGGTTGCAAAAGGTATCATATCTTTGTTGAAAACCATCCAGTAAATCATATTTATTGTAGTCGTAGTCTCCATATCATCAGGGCTTACAGCGGCAGTCATCAGACCAAGTATAGAAACATGTCTATCACGTAACTGCCGGTTATGTGACAAACGTTAAGCTTTTCAATCTTTAATTAGGCCTATATTATAATTTAATTAGGCCCATATTATAATGCAACTGTGTGTGTCTGCATGTCATGACCGTTTAATCCAGAGAAAAGCAGGTTTACGCTATCGCTCAGCGGGCTGCGATCGCGTGCTCCCGCGAGCGCAATCAGATTCTCGCAGACTTTTCTTCTTCTTCTTCTTCTTCTTCTTGTTTTACTGGCGACTTGCAACCAAATGGAGCATTATCGCCACCTACTTGATCTTATTTATGTTTCCTTAAATCCTTAGGTTTAGTCCAGTTTGTTGAAGATAAGATGACATGATTTTAAGTACTGTCTTTCTGGATTTATTTGAGAAGATATTTTTAATGTCCAGTTGTTTGATTCCTTCATGTTCCAGTCCTTTCCTTAAATCTATTCTTTGACTTGCATATTTAATACACTCAAACAGCACATGTTCTACTGTTTCTGGTTGACTACACATGTCACATTTTCCTGTTGGATGCTTCCCAATAACATGCAGTGATGCATTTAGCATCGTGTGGCCTAGCCTAATTCTACTAAACATCCCCTGTTCTCTCCTGCTCTTCCCCAGAGGCTCTTCTTCTCCCACTTTTTGCTGTATCCTATATAAATGTCTTCCTTTATTTCCATTATCCCATAATTTTTGCCACTGTACCTTAATTTTGCTTCGTATGTACGATTTGATTTCTGTTTTGCTAATTGGTACTTTACTTCTACCTCATTTATCGTCAACCCCTTCTTAGCTAACAAATCTGCCATCTCATTCCCTTTAATGCCACTATGTGCTGGAATCCATAAAAACTGAACATCAATCCCCAGATTATGTACTCGGTATAATGATAATAAATTTTCTAACATAATATCCTCCCTACATTTAGATAACGTATTTTTAAGACTAGTCAATGCTGCACTTGAATCTGAACATATTAATATTCTCAGGGGTTTGACTTCCTCTATCCAGTATAATGCCAACATGATTGCCATCATTTCTGCTGTATAAACCGACAAATGATCAGTTAATCTTTTAAACACCTTAACTTTTAATTCAGGAATGTAAAATGCACAACTTGTTTTTCCATTCTCTGGATTTTTTGACCCATCAGTGAATATATGTACATAATACCCATATCTCTCATGAATCAAAGTGTTCACATAAGTTTGTATACTAAACATGTTATTTCTTGAATTTATCTTCTTTAATAAAGAAAGATCAACACTAGGTTGAGGTAGTAACCATGATGGTATAGCTGGCATTAAGATAGTTAGACTAACGTCCCAATTATTGAGTTCTAACTTCTTGATTATCTGAATAATTCCCTTACTAAATACCTCCTTTTTATTTTTACTGCTTTCCCAACTTTCACTTAATATTCTTTTTGTTGGATGCGTTTCTTTTTGACTTTGTAAATTAGTCCAATAATTTGCCCTCAACTGTTTCCTTCTAAGACTTAATGGCATTTCTCCAACCTCCACCTGAAGCGCAGATATTGGAGTTGATTTTACTGCTCCACAACATATTCTCAACTCTTGAGCCTGAATTATGTCCAACCTTTTTAAAGATGAACTAGCAGCTGAATCATAAACAATACAACCATAATCTAGAACTGATCTAATTAATGCAATATATACATTTTTCAACGCCATACGATCAGCTCCCCATATACTTCCTGTTAAACACCTCATAATATTCAGTACTTTCTTACATTTATCTTCTATCTTATTAATATGATTTTTCCACGTAAGCAAACTATCAAACCACAACCCCAAGAATTTAGAAACTTTTACCCTTTCTAATCTTTGTTTATACAATTTCAGACAAACATCTTCTTTCACTTTCTTTTTCGTGAAAAACATGGCTTGAGATTTCTCAACAGATAATTTAAATCCCCATTTCAAAGACCAATCTTCCACCACATCAATAGCATCCTGAACTTTCTTTACAACATATTCTATGTTTCTTCCCCTTTTCCAAATTGCCCCATCATCTGCAAAAAGTGATTTTCCCATGTCAGGTTTAACCTTCTTATATACATCATTTATCATTATAGAAAATAGTACCGGACTAATGACGCTCCCCTGAGGGGTGCCGTTTTCAACTAAATAAGTGTCAGAAATATAATTACCCACACGAACTTGAATATACCTATCAAATAAGAAATCCTTTATTCAGTTATACATTTTCCCACCTATACCTATTTTATCTATCTTTATTAATAATCCTTCCTTCCACATCATGTCATACGCTTTCTCTATATCAAAGAAAACAGCTACTATCCCCTCTTTATTTGCTTGTGCTTTCCTAATATCATTTTCCAGGCATATTAAAGGGTCTAAAGTGCTCCTACCCTTTCTAAATCCACTCTGAAATGAAGATAATATCCCATTTCTTTCTAAATAATATGTTATTCTTTCTGTAATCATTTTCTCCATGATTTTACCCATATTTGACGTTAAAGCTATAGGTCTATAATGATCAGGATTTGTAGGATCTTTTCCAGGTTTCTTAATTGGGATGATAATTGCTTCTTTCCACCCTTTTGGTAGCTTACCCTCCTCCCAAACTTTGTTGAATAACTCTAATACTTTACCCGTTGCAAAATCATTTAAATTTTCTATCATGGTATAACTTATATTATCCTTTCCAGGCGCCGTTCTTTTACTCTTACTTACAGCCCTCTTCATCTCATGTATGGTAACTGCCTCATCTAGAGGAGCGCAATCAGATTCTCGCAGACATTCACTTTTTCGCACAACAGGGGCACTAGTACCTCTAGTGGTCCACCAATGCATTGCAGGGGGTATGTGAAACACATCTGATATTTTACTTCCCAGATAAAGAAATACAATAAAATAGGGCTG
>JAGKQL010000015.1:23707917-23745640 GCA_018398635.1 Cyprinodon brontotheroides | reverse complement strand
TGAAGGAAGCGGCTAACTAGAGCAGTCCTATTCTTGGAGTCCTCCACTATGATCCAGTGCAGGTTGGAGACATGAAGCAAAGTGTTGGCCAAACGAGTCAGCTCAGCCTTCTGCACTGGGCGGCTGTAAGTAGGAGTGATGATGTGGAGAGTAGGAAGGGTTTTGGACCAGGGCGGGGGCCGGATGTAAACGTACTCCTTGCGCACCATTGCTGAAATACCAGTTATGAAGTGAGAAGGATTTCTTTAAGGCTCAGGAGTATAATCCACCACTCAGTGTCAGTGAGTGAGGAGCAAAAAGACACCAAGCTACAGCTTCTGTAATTATACATCTATGAGATCTTTGAGGTGAGAATATTGCCTTTTCTTTGGTTAGATTTGACCAACAGCAATATTAAGTCCTAGCACAACAAGAAATCAGTGATGAATGAAATTAGATTATTTCCAGCTTTATCGACTCTTACAAGTTATCGGCAGGTCACGCGCTTAAAAGTCCAAGTAATTTTGATCAACAAATACAAAATACCTAAATGGTAACATCATTAAGCAACAGATTTAAAACTTGCTTCTCAAATATAAGAGTCAATTATTTTCAGTATCAGAGAGTATTATATTCAGTATCAAGAAGTTTAGTTAGAATAAGCACAAAAGTTAAAAGAAACCTGATTCTTTTGGGTAATTTAGCAAAACTAAAGCAGAAAGCAAGCTGAACAAATGTCAGAACTTGCTGACAAAGGTTTGCAAAAGGCTTTAAAAAGTCACATTTCTGAATAGCGCTAACCAAATATTGATATTTTACCTTTTTGAGCAGCTGGACCAAGGCTGATTTGGGTTTGGTGCCAAAAGAAGATGAGCAGCGCCCAAGGCAACACAATCAATACAATGACAATTATGTCTCGTCTTTTCGGCATCTCCAGTATTCCACTGAATGACCTTATTGTCTGTAAGAAATACAAAGTGAAGTTTTGTGTAATTTTGATTTCTTATACTTTGATTTTTGTTCAACAAAGATTGAATTTTATATTTTAAACGTTGATTCGTTTGTAAGGTTTTCTTCTAGATTGGGAAATGCCATAAAAACAATAGTTTTTTAAATTTAGGGCCTTACAAAGCCTTAGAAACAATCTTTATTCTTACTACTTCTTAAGGGTATAGTGGAGGATTTGGGTGAATTTTTGAAAAGACCCTCCCTATCTACTTTAAAAACAAATGCACATGCACAACTTTGTACATAACCTCCAGGAGAACTCCCTGTGCAAAGCATTCTGGGATATATCTTTCTTTTCTGAGGCCTTTCTTTTCTTCTCATACACTTCATAGACACTTTTTCTCTTACGACCCTCGGCCATTTTCAAAGAACCACGGTGAGAAAGGTGAGCTTCAATGACTGTCTGAAACTGTAGCTCCCCACAGATATACACTTGAAAGTGCGCATGTGCAGAAAAAAGATAAATAAAAGATAAATGGATGAGCATGTAGGACGGCCTTAAGTAACCATGTCACGAGAATGATTGACAATTAAGAGGACCCTTTATTTAGATGATCCACCTGGAAATAAAAGATCCTCCTCTATAACTTTAAATGAAATTATTTTATTTTATCAAATGTTTTTAAGTTAGTATGTTTCATTTATTGTAATAATTTTTTTTCCAGCAAAATTTGCCAATTTAGAGTTTTGTTTGAGTACCGTCTTCTTTGGTTGCTTGATTTCTAAGAAGTCAACCACACTGAAATTTGGTTAAAATGTTAAAGATAGTCAACCTTTGCTCGCGGACATTCACACAGGCTGTCTTCCCAGCACTGCTGAATAATGCAGGGGGAAAATAAATCTTTGAGGCTTATCATCACGGGGCCCTTGCTCCTCCCTTTTGTGATGCTCCTCGCTTGGGGATGTTCTGAAAATGGTTGTCATTTACTTTCTTGTTTGTTTTGTTTTTTATGGCTTATTTAATAGGGACAAATACATTATTATGACAAGAAACAATCTGATGCCTGTATTGCAGTGTTTATATCCAACAGCTGATTCATACCACCAGTCCCTAGAACAACCTTAAACAGAAAGATGAACTGTTATATAATAAACAACAATAAATGCATTAAAATAACCAGAATGGGATATAAACTAATTATTCAAATCTAGTCATTCAAAATTATTATTTTTGATCTTTAACCTTTTTTATGTCTGAAGGTAAAATCTTTTACTTATTATTTCCATAAAAGTTATTTCCATAAAATTTGATGAAGCTGATGAAGATTTGTGGTGTTTCTAGTGGTTTTTAGTCTCTCAACAAATCTATGCGATGGCTCAGGTGCTCAATTATTAACACATTTATTAAATAAAATAATGTACTATTTCTTTAATTCAGCAAATATTTAGTCCTTTGTGTTATGGAAAGATCCTTTAGATACAAGAGAAAACTCAGGTTTTTATGAAAATAGCCCCCTTTCTATTGATATTCAGTTGATCAATATTTTCCTTTAAAGTAGCTGTGATGAAACCCTTTTTATTATCTATTTTAGATCAGTCTCAATGAATCACTTGATGCTGTCTCTCCTCAGTAGTTGTGAAACCTCAGGATTGAAATGATAATTTGCATAGTTTTGCTTTAATTTTCACAGGCACTAACTTTGTACAAGGCACAAACACACCTTTAAGATGCATTTAGGTGGGTATTATGTAAAGCCTCGAGGCTTCTGCCTGATATATGTAAAGGAAAGCTCTATGTTTACATCTTTGAGCTTTCTCTCCCCGATTCTTTCCTGAGAAGAGATCCCTTGGATCAAACACTTTAAATAACACTTTATAAGGTTTATGTATTAAATTACTATGAGACATGACAACAGATTTTACAGAAATTGTAACTTACTCAGAGCAGAGAAAATGCTTAGGGTTAGAGATGGCAGCGCTTACCACCAGGCTCGCTTGCTACATCATCTTAAATCATTACATCATTACCATTTGTACATGAGGAGACTTCATTGGCTCCAGCCATATCAGAATAGTATAGTGTTCTTAGATCAAGGACAACCTGAATACACAGTTACAGAGCTATCTGTTAAAGGAGAAGTCCGGTCATATTCAGAATACAAACTTCTGAAAGTACTTTAAATATAGGGGATTATTACATGATGTTCAGTAAATGATAAGTGTTTTTAATTAAGAGTCATTTTCATTTGAATGTGCTTTACTGGAGGCATCCATACGGTTGTCAAAGAACTCTACTGTCACCTACTGGTTTGTGACATCCACGGTGCTGTATCGGCTGCTGATCAAGTCCCAAAGTTGTATCTGGTGTTTGTCACAACGTGCTATTATCCAAGTCATCTGGAAAACACTTCTTCTCCCTAAATGTTGGCTACATGTTACATGTTTTTTCTCAGGCCATAAGTTTGATGGCAAATCCTCCCTCTTCAAGTTGGCAATCCAACAACGAACCCGTCTGTGGAGGATCATGAACCGGAAAGGTGAAATATCAAAAAAATGTTTCACTGTTACCCGATGTATTCCAACATCCAGCTGCCATGCACGTGGGCATTATCAGTTTAACTATAGCTCTGGTAAATTTCAATGGTGAAGTCCTTTGTAAATCTTCAGTAATTGTTGTTGATTGCAGATGTGTCTAGTAGTTCCCATTGATTTTGCTTGTAAAGCAGGAAGAATGTCACTTAGGCTTATCGCGACCATGACGCTACCCCTGGAAGAGGTCAGGATGGTGGTGTTACTATATTTTCTCTGGGGCAAAAATGGACGGTTTTATATTTAATGGTTAACATAATTAAATCTACTAAATTGTATCACAACATATTAGTTTTAGGTATAGACAATGATCCATTGATTACTCCTTGCTGACTGGAATTTTCCTTTTAAGAGAAATCCACTATGTCTGAATGCTTCTATTTCATTCTCAAGTCTTTGTTACATACATAATGAAGATGTTTACTTTTTATTCTGACAGATGGGCTGTCTTTATTAGATAAACTCCTCAGGGAAAATATTATTCTTGACACTTAGCAGGCCGGTAATATTAGGGTTTACCAAACTCATACATGAATTACAAAAATAATCCTAACCTATACAAACAAAATTACTTAAATTTTAGGTCATCATACAACCAAATGAAAAAAAATAAAACCCCTTAAAGAAAAATCACATAAATTCCAGATACAGCTCTACGGAAGGGGATTAGGGCCAGAATTAGGACTTTTCTCTCAGAATTCTTACTTCAATCTCAGAATAGTTTTTTCTCAGAATTCTGACTTTTTTGTCAGAATTCTGACTTCAATCTCTGAATTCTGACAGCTAGCAAACATGTTAGAAACAAGCCGTAGCCACGTCTGTTTTAAAAACTAGCTCTCTCTCTTAATCACCTTCTGCTCTTCCTTTAATTTAATTGCATCACTGGGGACCCCTCAGGCATGTAAAAAGTCACCTGATTCCATCATTTTCCATCACTGGCCCTCCTAAACAACTCATATATTTGTCAGTGAAGCTGAGTGCTCCCACATCTCTTCCTTCATGGTGCCCATCTACATTAAGATAAAAAATTCTGAGATTAAAGTCCTTATTCTGAGAAAAAAAAAGTCAGAATTCTGAGAACAACATCAGAATTTTAAGAGTAAAGTCAGAATTCTAAGATTAAAGTCAGAAGTCTGACTTTTTTCCCATATTAAACTGAAATAAAATTCAGAAATCAGTTAACTTGTTTTATATTTTCAGTGGCCCTAATCCTCTTCCATAGAGCTCTGCACAGATACCTGTTTTGTATGCTGTGATCCTCAGACCATTTATTGCATGAGGTTATATAACTGTATTCTTGCAGAAGTAGCTGCTCAGATACCAATCGAGAATTTCTCAGATGTGCTTCTGCAGCAGAGTTCAACAATGTATGAAAATACATCTTTAAGATCCACATAAAGCCAATTTATAACAGTTCTTAAAAGTTAATCGAACATGAAAAGTAAATAATTGGACCACTGTGTAATGCACCTATTCTTTCTGTGTATCCCATGTGATATACATGTGCTTCACATGTGAAAACACTTCTACACCAATAGACAGGTAGGACAATTGAGAACAGGTTAAACCAAATGATGGTGACCAAATGAGCACCTCTATGCTAATCTAAACGTTATGACACTGCAGTGTCTCTCAGGACTAACAGCAGTTGCAGTATATTATAGGATACTAATTTGCTTTGTCGATATGCAGTTTGTGTACCATTACCATTACATACCATTACAATTACAGAGTACAATCACACGATCTTCATAATGGAAAGGTATCTTATCACATGTGATAAAACTAATTACATGTGTGGATCAAATGATCAAAAGTTTCTCACATGGCACAAGAAAAAATACTTTCAATCACATGTAGAACATGTGACCCACATGGAAAAAATGAAAACCGCAGGTAAAAACATGTAATATGTGGAAATATCCAGTCAAAACATTTAGCCTAAACCGTTAATTTCTTTATATTTTTGAACTGAAACTTCATTGGTTCTGTTCACATACAAGACAAAATACTCAAAGCTGAAAAATCCTGCCTAAGATGCATCCTAAAGGAGTCTTTTTTACTGCATATAAAAGTAGCAGCTGACAAACTAACAGTAAAGCCAAGCAAATTAGAACTAAGATCGGAGAGTAAGCATTAACAGTTGCATTATGACTGTTACAGAACAAAGGATGTAAAAACAAAGTTTCATCACAGCTACTGTACAAGAAAAAAGATATCCACTACATCCATGTTATAACTCTCTAAGTGATTCTTAGGATTACTTTTGTAATAATTTAAAGGCACTCCATAGATTAACTTAAATATTTGGCTGTAGGTTTTGTTTTCCTTTTAATAAATTCTCTCTTTTAAAAAAATTGTGATATTAGACAAAAACCATGCAAACAGTTGGATAGCAGGGCTACAGTTTTAGATTTGCAGAGATTAAGACAATATTTATTTGAAAGAAAAAAGTGTGGCGGACTTTAATTGCAAGCTGAAGCAGCCGAGCGATCACGTTCCTACATACCTTTCCCTCTTCTGCTATCTCTGGTACTTAATGATCTGATAAGGAAAGGTATCACACGTCTTTTGCTGCAGTTGGGGTCATTCAAGCTGCATCCTTGGATGAATGGATGAGTGCATAGATGGTGGGATTGGGACGCTCACTCTGTGCTCCGGCGCTTTCAGTGAGATGTTTAAGAACCAGGTATCACAGTCAGTCTCTACGTCCTTGTGGTTTGACCTTAGATCGCTCCTCTTCCCTATCGGCTCCACCCTTATTATCTGTTGCCAATATTTGTTGGCAATCCCAAATGGCCTTCTGGCATACTGGTATTATAAACAAATACATATTAATCAAAGAAATGTGCTTCTCTAATAGGGAGACATGCACACTACATAAAGACAATATGCATGTTTTTAAATGGTCTTGCAGAGCATCTACTGTTTAACATGTAGAAGAAGCGAGTCAACAAAGAGAGAAGACCCAGTCTGTGGTGGAAACTTTACACGTTCTCAGTAGAAAAGGTTATCACTGATGAACATAGAAACACCTTTAAAACATGTGGGACAGAATTACACTTTTGTCAGTAATGGGTAAATATTTGTCTTAATCAACTTTTTCTTTTGTTTAGATAATTAGTTACCTTATTCCAAATCGTATATAATTAAAAATTTTCCCAAAAGTTTCGTGGGAACTGTTGCATAGCTATTAATAATAGAAAAATAATATATAAAAATGTTTATAATATACATGTTTATAGGCTGTGCTTCTTCCACCATCCAAAATCATCAGTTTTTTGATCGGTATCTCTTAGTTTCCCTGTGGGTGTTTGTCCTGTGTGTTTCTGTTAAATAGGTCATTTAGGTAGCTAGGTAACTAAATGTTGCAGTGTGAATACTTTGCATACACAAAACCAATCATTTAAATAGAATTTCTGTCTAAAATGACACGAGAAGCCTATAAATTATCAAGCTTATGTGAAGCTAGTGTTGAGAGGATCGATCCAAGATTCCATAATAACGATGGCAAGTAGTTATCAGTATTATACTATCAATACTTTAGTTTCAGATTCACTCGTTTTCACTGCTGCTATATTTTAATAATAGATATCCTTCATTTTAGTTTTGAATTGTAGTTTTTTTTTTTACCATGAAAAAGATTTTTTTGATTTGCTGGTTTTGCACTCTGTTTATTGAAGATAAAATGCACACAAATTTGTTCTGTTTAGTTTTTTTCATTTATATCTGTATAAACGTCCAAACTCTATCAACCCTTATTGCTGCGAAGCATAGCTATGAGCAATACTGGAACTGTACAACTAAGTACTGAATTGTTTTTCACAGTAAATATACTTGTATAGGAGCTATTAACATCACATTTTGTCCAGAAATCCAGTTATGTGTAATAAAGGGGAATGGCACTGGGAAGAAGTATTGACACCATCCTGGTGAGAAATATCAGCTGTGCTGCTGCCATCAACACCTTTGTTTATAGATGTTGGAGTTTTTCAGTGTAGTCCTCTTTCTCTGACTGTGACTGGATGTGCTTTCTTCATCCTCTGACATTGGAGCTGGCTCGGACCTCGTCTGCCTGGCTGTGTGTTTTTTCCTGGACGGGGCCGCCTTTTACAGTTGCTTTTTGTATCTCTGCTTCTGTCTCCTTGAACAGTCAGCTTCGGCAACTGGCCGCTCACGCTGAGCCTGGTTCTGCTTGAGGTTTCTTCCTGTAAAAAGGGAGTTTTTCCTCTCCACTGTCGCTACAATCAATGTCAATGAGTGGATGCAATCAGCTGGTTTTCCTAAGATAGAAAACGTTGAAACAATTTGACTGTATGATCTGGTGAACTGTAAAGTCCCTTGAGATGACATTTGTTGTTAATTGGCGCTATAGAAATAAACTGAATTGAACTGAACTTGTGAAGAACAGGATGCAACAGGTATGGACAGCCAAGACACCAGCTGAAATCTCTCCAAATTAATATCAGCTGGTTCAGTCCCAAATGATGGCGGCAAGATGGCGGTGCGTGAACAGTGCGAGGCTCAGCGTCTCTCCAGAACCTGCTATTTAGTGTTTTTTTTTATCTATTTTTCACCGGACTATTTTTCAAGAACTGTACCGCGTTGCTGTGCTATAGCAGACATGAGCTTCTGGAACTTTGGAGCTACAATGTTGACACTCTTATCGCAGATCTCCGACTCATCCCAGAGATCTCTAGAACACCGGAGGCTGCACACTTCTCCCAGCCTTGTGGAAATGCACGCAGGCGGTGACGAGAACATAAACAAAGGCGGGGTAAGCGTTGAGGGATGCGAGCTAGGCAAAAGCTAACACCACACCGGCTCCCTTTACCCAGCATTTTCCTCGCCAATGTCCGTTCTCTGGCCAATAAAATGGATGAGTTACGATTATCCATCACGAATTGCAGATGGATTATGGACTCAAAAGTCATGATTTTCACCGAAACATGGCTAAACAACAGCTGCCCAGACAATGCTATCAAGCTAACTGGTCGCCACTCACACCGAGCTGACAGGACAGCAAATGACTCCGGCAAGACCAGAGGTTAAGGTTTTTGCATTTATATTAACAAAGCTTGGTGCACAGACTCTGCTACTACTGAGAGTCACTGCTCACAGACCATGGAGGTTTTTATGGTCAAATGCAGACCTTATTACCTCCCAAGGGAATTCACTTCTATTATCCTCACTGCTGTGCACACCAGTGATGGGACTAACGGCATTGAAAGTAACGGCTGTTACTAGCGCCGCTTACCTTGTTTTAGTAACGAGTGTAATCTAACTAATTACTTTGACTGTAACTATAACGCACCTAGTTACCATTGCAGACACCCCAGTTAAGTGCGCGTTACTCAGGTCGCACAATTAACCTTTTTTCATGATAGGACTTGTGCGCGCAGCTAGCGTGAGGCTGACACCCCCACCCACATCAAAAAACTCTGCATATAGACTGAATGGTTAGTGCAACGTTAGTGCAGATTTGTGCAGAAAAATATTGTTTGTGCTACTTTTGTCATATATTAAAGATATTAAAGATTATTTTTTAGGTCATCCAGAGGTGAGCGCTTCTTTGTCATGAGAGAGGGGAGGATGAGAATGGCTGATGTATAGTGAGATTCCGTCTGTCAGTTGTGTAAGTGGGTGTTTCTGCTGGCGGTTGTTAACGCACAGCACAATACCACAGAGATGGAGAGGAGTGAGGTGAGTCCAGCAGCAAAACAGCGCTTTCCTGATGGAAATACAGGTGTTACGCCGAGCTGGCGTTCTCCCTCATCAGATAACGGTAGTTTTCCTTCTGCACCTCCTCAAGCACAGCGCAGGCGGCACGAGTCACCGCCAAGCGACAGAAAACAGCGCATGCTAAGCGCTAAAGGCACGCGACAGTCGCCCGCTGTGCTCGCAATCCACAGGAGAACTATGGAGAGCGTGAAAAGATCAAATGATTAACCTGATAACAGCCAGGTGAAATGATAGCCTATATATGGAGAAAGGGAGAGAAATCTGATGCTTGGATGGATGGATACTCTGCCTTTTTCAACCTACTGTATTTTTTATTTTAAACATTATTTTGATGGCCTTTGTGGCAGGGATGGAGATCCATATTTTATGTCACACACAGAGTATACATCTACAGTAGATATAGATAGATAGATAGATAGATAGATAGATAGATAGATAGATAGATAGATAGATAGATAGATAGATAGATAGATAGATAGATAGATAGATAGATAGATAGATAGATAGATAGATAGATAGATAGATAGATAGATAGATAGATATTGCAGTATCTATAACAAACCCAAACACACAGGATTTCAGAATTAGACATCCCCAGTTATTAATTTCACTAGATCTGAACGCTCTGTTAAAAAACTTCACATGGCGTTCCCCCCTGATGTCATTTACATTGACTTGCAATAAATGCAAAACTCTTTAGTCTTGTCTTGTCTTCTTGTCTTTGTCGTCCCGCCTATTCAGCTGGCTTTGGAAACACAGGGCGAGAAGGTAGGGGCTGGGTGGTGAGGGTTACGGGGGCAAGAAACGCAAAAGTAACGCAATAGTTACTTTTTACTAGTAAAAGTTACTTTTATTGTGGAGTAACTCAGTTAGTAACTCAGTTACTTTTTGGGAGAAGTAACTAGTAACTATGTAACTAGTACTTTTTCAAAATGCTAACGTGCCCAACACTGGTGCACACCCCCCGGATGCTAATGCCAAGCTAGCCATGAAAGAACTCTATGCTGCCATTAGCAAACATCAAACCAAACACCCCGAGGCTGCTTTTATTGTGGTCTTCAACCACTCCAACTTGAAGACAGTCCTCCCCAGATTCCACTAACATGTCTCCTGCCACACGAGAGGAGACAAGACCCTGGACCATGTCTACTCCAATCTGGTTCGAGTTTACAAGGCGACACCCTTCCCCACATCGGACAATCACACCATTTCTCCCTGTTCCTCACACCTTGGTACTCACCAATCATCCAACGTGTGAAACCTACTGTGAGGACAGTAAAGGTGTAGCCAGAGGACTCAGACGCTGTGCTCCAGGACCAGTTCAGGAATACAGACTGGAATACTTTCCACCACACAGATTTGGATCAGTATGACTCATCTGTACTTGACCACATCTCCACCATCATTGACTGTGTCACCACCTACAAATGCATCACCATGTACCCCAAACAGAAACCCTGGATGAACAGAGATGTTCGTCACCTGCTGAAGGCCCGTAACAGCGCATTCAGGTTAGGGGATGCACAGACCTAGAGCGCAGCCAGGGCTGAGCTGAAGAGGGGAACTCCGACCCCCGGCTTATATGGCAAGGCCTTCAGATTCTCATGGACTAAAAGAACTCCAATACATCCCTTGCCTCTCCTGATGTATCGTTCCTCAATGAGCTTAACAACTTCTATGCTCGTTTTGAAAGAGGGTATACCACAACTGCAACTAAGGCAGCCACTACCCCAGACCTACAGCCACTGACTCTCCTCTGCACTGATGTAGGAGCAGCTCTGAGCAGAATTAAATCCAACAAGTCCACGGGTCAACCATTGGACCACTGGACAACCATTGCTCATCCACCACCATTATAAACACCGGAGTGCCACAAGGTAGTGTGATGAGTCCCTTCCTCTACTCTCTCCTCATCCACGACTGCAGACCTGTCCATGGCTCTAACGGCATCATCAAGTTTGCAGATGACACCACGGTGATCGGCCTCATCAGAGGCAACGGTGAGGCTGCCTACAGGGAGGCTGAGTGGTGCGACAAAAACAACCTGCAGCTGAACACTGAGAAGACCAAGGAGCTCATCGTGGACTTCAGGAGGAGCGCTGACCTACATCCACCCCTCCACATCAAGGGTATAGCTGTGGAGCGTGTGGACAGCTTTAAGTTCCTGGGCGTCCACATCTCCGAGGACCTGACCTGGATGACCAGCTGCTCCAAACTCACCAAGAAGGCGCACCAACGCCTCTTCTTCATGAGTACCCTAAGGAAAAACCACCTGTCCTCAGAGATCCTCACGAAATTCTACAACTGCACCATTGAGAGCATCCTCACCAACTGTATTACATTTTGGTACGGGAACCGCTCTGTCGCTGACCGGAAGGCGCTGCAGAGGGTGGTGAAAACTGCCCAGCACATGGCCGGGGCACCACTACCTGCGATGAAGCGATGTCTGAAAAGGGCCGGGAAAATCACCAAGGACTTCACTCACCCTGCACACATACTCTTCTCCCTCCTGCCCTCTGGAAGGTGTTGCAGAAGCCTATGGACCAAAACCACCAAGCACTGGAACAGCTTCTTCAGGACTGTATCCCCCCATACAATAATAACATATGGACTGTCCTCACACTCACACAAATACCATGGACTGTTCCCCTCACACACATAAACAATCTGTATATAATCTGTAAATCTTATCTGCCATTATTTATCGTATTATAAACCCGTTAATACATATATAATCTTTTTCCTAATATTCCTGTATATTCTGTATAATCTGTATAATCTGTGCATGTAGGTCATAATTATATTTATACACAACTTTTTACAGTCCCTAACTATTACTTTTTGCTTGTACATACACCTGTAATAATATTTATATTTTGTATAGCACTTCTGGATAGATGCAAACCACATTTCGTTGCTTTGTACTCGTGACAATGACAATAAAGTTGAATTCTATTCTATTCTAAATTATGGCCTATTAGTAGGTTTATCTGGTCTCACAGAAGAAACATGTCATGATTTCTGAACTAAATCAAGACTAAGGCGGACCAACCAGATTTACTCGAAAAACCAACGTCTAAAACCCATGTGTGGATCGTTTCAGAAAGACCTGGAATTAGCAGGTACAATTGTTTCAATTCAGTCATTGAGCTGGGAAAAGGCTCACTGACCCGTGTCTACCTGAGTCAAACGACTTGGAAAGCGAACCATGTTTAAATCACCTCGGCTCTAATCGGCATGCTGTGGGAACACCACACCCGGGTTGACCTACTAAATTATGGGGCACCACTGAATGCAATGTACGGACGTCAACACCCCTCTGCCTGAGTATGTTGTTACTCTAAGCATAGTTATACATGTTTACTTATTATTTTTAGAGGATATTGAAATCTTCCCCAAAACAACATGGCTTAGTAAATTTACATATGTAAATGATAATATGTCCTCATGTTTGATGGTGTACAACTGAGCATGCAACTGATAATGAATCTGCCTTTTCATATCTACCACAATTTTTCTATGTCAAGCTGGGACTCACTCAACACAAGTGTAGCATTAAACTTTGCACCCAGATTCAGCAAATGGAATCCAGAACTTTGATCATTTCAGTTTCTTTAAGCATTATTGCTGTTTTTCCTCATTTGCAGATTTGGTTAATTTGTGTCTAAGTTCTTCTGTTATAAATGGATCCCTACCTGTCAAGTGGGGGTGGAGGTTTGACAGAACCCAAAATACAGACACAAAAGCTTGAGATTGTTACTTGAAAGTTTAATAACAAAAGGGTAACAGAAGCAAAAATCCAAAAACATTAATCCTCAGAATCCACAAAATTGGAGAACAAGGAATACTTAAAACAAGGGGGCCGGCCAGAGCCTATAGAGCCAGCCAAGGCCAGCCAACGAGGCAGAGCCACTGGAGGATGGCTGTGTCGCCAGAGACAAAGTAGGACCTTTAGAGGATGGCCGTGAGGACGACGACAAAGGAGGACCTCAGGAGGCTGGCGTCTCTGCAGCAGAACTCTTGGGGGCCAACTTCTGCAATCGAATCTCGGGGGCCACCGACTGCGACACTTGAACGTTGGGGGCCGCTGACTGCGGCCCTCGAACCTTGGGGGCCACCGACTGCGGCACTCGTACCTTGGGGACCCATGAAAACGCAACGAGGAGAGACCCCCAGCAGAGAGCCTGCTGAGGGGCCTTTGAGGTGAGGTGCGCCCAGTGAGTGGCCTTGGAGGCGAGGAGTGCCCGCTGAGGGGCGTTGAGGACAAACTTTCATTGAGCTCTAAATCAGGGACCAGTTCATCTGCGGGTTCATCGTGCATTGTGTAGTATACAGGGGTTAACAAGGGGTGATCAGCCTCTCACGACCACCTCCCGATCAGGAATCGTTTGAGAAAATCAAACATGTTTGAAATTCAGTCGGCCGTTGTTAGATTCATGGGCAAATCACTCAATGTGCAAACAAGTATTATTCCTCTTCCTCTCAGACGAAAACACAGAAGCATGGCAGGGGTGTAAGTGAATTGGAGTTCTCTCACTGCTCAGCCATGTCTTTTTAGGGCTTTCAGCATGCACAAATTGCCAAGGCAGCGCGTTTCACTCTAGTGAGCTTTGTATTCCTCTACTACTGGTTTGGCTTCCGGATAGACGAGTCGAAGAAGCGCCATCTCACTGCGGAGCTGAGTCCAACTTGGTTTTAGGATGTGCAGTGTGAGCAGGTAGATCACACCAGGGCGTCGGGTCGCAAAGTGTGAGAACAGACATCGTGAGCTGTGAACTTTTTTAACCCTCCGGTTTCATCATACAGTGTGAGCTGTAGCTGCATGCAACAACAAATAAAAAGAAAAAAGTAAATCGTACATCGTATGCCCAGCTTAAGGCTCCTCATCCGTCATATTTTATGCCAGCTGGCTCACATTGGGATACAATCAACATAATTTAAAATATTTTTTTAAGTTTGAGTTTTAAATAATACATCTCGGAAGAAAACATAAAAAAAAATATTTTTGTAGTTTACCTATTACATTTGGAAACCAAAATATATTAGTAGATTAGAAATGGATAAGGTACATGGGTAATAATTAGCTTGTTTTAATTTGTCTAAAGATTTTATTTTTCTTTATTTTCATTTTCTTGGCCAGATTTCATTAGTTTATGTGTCTAAAGAATGTTTTTTGTTGAACTCCAACAATATTTTTTTTACCAACTATTATTCTACCCAACAAAAGGCAAAAAAAACTATTGAACTTTATATAAATATTATATATATTATATAATAATATTTATAAAAAATAAATATAAAATAATAATATTTATATAAATATTTATATATATATATATATATATATATATATATATATATATATATATATATATATATATATATATATATATATATATATACACTTTTTAAGGCATCTATACTTTTACTCCATTAATTATTTTTTCTTCCTACTTCTGACTTCTTTACTCATTTCATATTACACACAAGTATCTGTACTTTCTATTCCTTACATTTTTAAAACAAACGTTACTTGTTACTCTTGGCTTTAGTTTAATGTTTATAAATATTTATTTCACGTCATGTACTAAGCCATCCAGTGCAGATCATTGGCTTCATCCACATCTAGTGAAAAGTAGTGTAATTTGGATGAGTCGTATAACGCAACATTCATTGGTTAGCTAAAGGAAATCATCAGAAGCAAAGCAGGTGTTCTTCAGACTGCAAACTGTGAATCATCTATGCCATGCTGCAATGTCAGATTCAGAAAAAGATGTTGAAATGTCTGAAAGGTCGGACACGGGCGAGAAGCGTGATCGGGAGATGGAGACCAACAAGACCACCCTCATCCTCGGCCCTATCCTCAAAAAGAATTTTTCGAAATAGTAGTCTAAAAATTGAGCTTTCAATTCATATAGTGGCATCTGGCTGTTTTTTTATGTTACTTTATAATTTTATACTTTAAGTAGTTTTTGGAGCACATACTTTTTCCCGTTTACTTGAGTAAAGAGGTCAAGTTGATACTTTTAACAGAGTGTTTTTAAACTGCAGTATCTATACTTCTACTTAAGTAAGAAATGGGTGTATTTTTGACACACCTTTAATGCTTGTATGGTTTTTTGAGTCTGTGTAATGGTGTTATGTTGTTTTACTGTACTTTGGTCCTTTTAGAAATTTCATTTTTTTAGTGCTTTAAAATAAATATGTATTGGATTGGACTTTATCTACAACTCTGTAGTATTTTAGCCTTAAAGGAAAGTGGGAAAGAGCACGAGCCAACGCGCCTCCAACTTTATGGATTGAGTACTACATTTCCCAGGATTCCTAGCGATCGGAGTTTGCGCAATGTGTTTTGCACGGCCCTGGGTCCTGGCAGTGTATGTTTGGTGTTTGTTGTTGTCAAATCAGGAGTGGTAAAGAGAAAACTCTACCTAGGCCATAACTGTGAACATATCGCATGAGGTAAGGTTTTTAACAGCGCAGTTTGTGCGCTCTGTGTTTGTCTCCGCTCTCCTCCTCAGATGTTGTCTTTAATAAAAGCCTTCACAGCGAGCTAACCAAGGAGACAAGCTAGCAGCTGCACTCAAACTACCCAGCGAAAGTCTAATATAAAGAGTTAGAGGGTTTCGGTTTAACAGTTTGCTCCAGGAAATTGATTTCTGAACAGATTAAAGATGTTTTGGAAGGTGAGCAGGATCCACCGCTGACTGATAGTCCCCATTAAATCAAGCTAACTACCTGTGGTCAGCTGGCTAACTCACAAACAATAACCCTATCTGGATTGGAAAGCTGTTGTTACTTGATATGTTGCTTGTTTAAGAAAAATTAAAGGGTAATTTTGGTTTTTAAAAGATTCAAGAGAATAAATGTTTTATTTCTCTATTAAACAAGACAGAATGGGCAGGAAGGGATGAGTCAAAGCTTTGTTTTCCTGAGTTCACAAACAGAAGTTTAGTCAGCTGAGAACAAAGGATCCACTCACTCTGACCTCCTTAGCTTCTTTCTACTTTATGTTTGCCTGCTAGTGGTTAACTATTGACCTTTGACACCCTTTAAACATGTCATAATTTATGTGACTCTATCTTAGAAACTCATAGAAATTTCAGTCAGATGTTGGAAGGGTTTTGTTTTTCATAAACATGTTACACCCTTAGTGATTCAGCAAAAGATGGCTGCAAGACATAATAGTCTCTAAGCTCTCTATTCTCATTTATTATTATTATTATAACATAAATCTGAAGAGAAATTTTTCAAACCTGTTTTCTTTTAAGCAAATTACAAACAAGTACAGAGAGTTGGTGTAAAATACAAATTGAGTCCTTCTGTGCGATTTTTATGTATTTAATTGCAGTTTTTTTTCTTTTTTCTTTTTTTTAGTGCTGTAAAAACTCAAAAAGAAAACTAGAACTGCAATTAAATTTTATTGTCTGTCACCAAAAGTGAAGTTCTGCTTTCAGTAAGCAAAAAGCAACCAAAGATATTTATTTTGTGCAAAATGGTTCATGAAAGTGTGTTTAATATACACAATCCTTGTCAAAGCTTTTGACATTCAGTTTTAAACTATATGGCCATAAAGGCTACATTGCTAACAAAACTCAACTAAGTATTTTGATCTTGCCTTCAGTTGAGAAAAACCTCCAATCAGTTTAACAAAGTCCCATGCTCACCATTAGGAAACTGATCTTGCCTTGTTGACACGTACCTCCAATCAGTTTAACAAAGTCCCATTTGATATGCTGCGGATAAATACTGCAATTAAATGGTATATTATTTATATCTAAAACTAATACGTTCACAATGATTTAATGAATTCTAGACAAAATTTTTTCGTCTCTGGTCACTGAGCCCAGGAGAGGCCATTTTTTCCCAAAATATATTGTATTTAATTGCAGTTTTTTGAGTTTTTACAGCAATAGTGGGCAATTTTTCTGCATACAGTAAAGTCTTAATGTTTTGGGAATAAAAAGTCGTAAAATTACAAAAATAAACTTGTAACATTAATAGCTTTATAGCGTAAATAAAGTCATAAAATGAATAGAATAAAGTAGTAACATTTCGAGAATAAATGTAGTAACATTTCCAGAATAAAGTCGTAACATTCATGACAACTCTTGTATTTAATGACAACTATTACAAGAAACACTTCTAACAAAATTGAGGAATGCAGAGCATCATGTCAAAGCGGACTCAGGTTGCTGTGATTGGTGGAGCTGGTCGGGCTGACATCTGCTCAGTCTGAAAGCTTGAAGCTTCTTTCTACTGAAACAGTTTGCCTGCATGATGGATTAACTATCAAAATATTACAACCTTTATTCTCGTCATTATTAATGTTATTCTATCATAAATACTCATAGAAATTCTCAGTCAGATGTAACAAATCTCTAGCCTTTCATAAACATGTTACACCCTTAGTGATTCAGCAAAAGATGGCTGCAAGACATAATAGTCTCTAAGACCTCTATTCTCATTTATTATTATTATTATAACATAAATCTGAAGAGAAATTTTTCAAACCTGTTTTCTTTTAAGCAAATTACAAACAAGTACAGAGAGTTGGTGTAAAATACAAATTGAGTCCTTCTGTGCGATTTTTATGTATTTAATTGCAGTTTTTTTTCTTTTTTCTTTTTTTTAGTGCTGTAAAAACTCAAAAAGAAAATAAAAACTGCAATTAAATACTATATTTTGGGAAAAAATGGCCACTCCTGGGCTCAGTGATCGAGACGAAAAAATGTTGTCCTTGTTTTTTTTACTGATTAAAGCTAAATTCATTAAATCATTGTGAACGTATTAGTTTTAGGTATAAATAATATAGCCATTCATTATTCTTTGCTGACCGGACTTTTCTTTTAAAAGCCTCATGGTTTCAGTTTTAAACTACTGGCATAAAGGCTACATATAACAAAACTCAACTAAGTATTTTGATCTTGCCTTGTTGAGAAAAACCTCCAATCAGTTTAACAAAGTCCCATTTGAAATGCTGCGGATAAATACTGCAATTAAATACTATATTATTTATATCTAAAACTAATACGTTCACAATGATTTAATGAATTTAGACAAAATTTTTTCGTCTCGATCACTGAGCCCAGGAGTGGCCATTTTTTCCCAAAATATATTGTATTTAATTGCAGTTTTTTTTTTTTTTTTTTTTGAGTTTTTACAGCACTAGTGGCAAATTTTTAGACAGTAGGCTTCTGTTTTGGGAATAAAGTCGTAAAATTACAAAAATAAACTTGTAACATTACGAGAATAAAGTCACAATGAGAATAGTGTTAAAATTATGAGAATAAAGTAGTAACATTTCGAGAATAAAGTCGTAACATTACGACCAGAATAAAGTTGTATTTAATGACAACTATTACAAGAAACACTTCTAACAAAATTGAGGAATGCAGAGCATCATGTCAAAGTGGACTCAGGTTGCTGTAGCTGATTGGCAATTGGAGCTGGTGGGGCGTCATCCTGCTGGTGGGAGCTTCAAGCTTTCTTTCTGAAACAGGTTGTTGCATGATGGATTAATTCTCAAAAATATTACAACTTTATTCTCGTAATATTAATTTATTCTCATAAATATTACAATAATTTTATTCTGAAAAAAAATTAACAAAATCTCTAGCCTCAACCTAATCCCACGTCAGAGCTATGAGAGAGGGAGAGAGACATGCGGCAAAGGACCACATCTCAGATTCGAACCCGGGTCAGCCGTGTCAAGGACTAAGTCCTCCGTACACGGGTCTTGCACGTTAACCACAGCGCCACCTGCACGCCCATTTAATTGCAATTAATGGCCAATCTGCTTTGTTTGTTGAATTGTGGCAGGTTGCTACATGAGCCCCACCCTGCCATGAGAGCAGACCACCAGGTCAGCAGCCCCCCCTCCTTCTGCAGTTGATGGATCTGCAGCTGGTGCAGAGATGACAGACAGCGTCAGGGCCTTCCTCCAGAATGTTGCGACGGTAAGCCTGCATACACACAAATGATGAGTCAGGACACATCCGGTCAGTCGTCATGATGGGCTCCTCTGCTTTATTATTGAAACCACAGCATTTCAAATGGGACTTTGTTGATCTGAGTGGAGGTTTTTCTCAACAAGGCAAGATCAAAATACTTAGTTAGGTTTTGTTATATGCAGCCTTTATGGCAGTAGCTGAAACCATGAAGCTTTTAAAGGAAAAGTCCGGTCAGCAAGGAATAATCAATGGCTATATTATTTATACCTAAAACTAATACGTTCACAATGATTTAATGAATTTAGCTTTAATCAGTAAAAAAAAAACAAGGACAACATTTTTTTGTCTCGATCACTGAGCCCAGGAGCGGCCATTTTTGCCCAAAATATAGTAACATCTCACACCTGCCATCTATTTTCCCTTTTACAAATCCTTGCTGCTTACAAATTTCTCTGTGAATTTCTTAATTATTTTTTTCTTGGATCAAGAGCTAAACACATGTAAATGTGAGCTATGCAGAATTTAAATAACCATTTTTTTAATTTAACCTTTATTTATCCAGGAAGAAAAATCCCATTGAGATTAAAAACCTCTTTTTCAAGAGAGTCCTGACCAAGTATGGAAGCAAATCGATACCATATTTCAAATAAAAAAGCATTTTCAGAAATGCTTTTTCATTTTAAGAATGTGGCTTCATTACTTGACTCATAAATAACTTTAGTAATCAATCATCCTATATGCATTTTAATTTTCTTCTTCAACACCGCTCATCGTTTTACTTACCTAAAAGAAAAGAAAAAGACATTTGAGATTTATTTTTTCAAAATGTACCCCAGGCAAATGCATACCAAACTTAAATTTGAAATGTAAAATTTAAAAATGAAAAAGCATTTCCAGAAATGCTGTTTCATTTTAAGAATGTGGCTGCATTATTTGACTCATAAATGAAATTAGTAATCAATTATCCTATTTGCATTTTCTTCTTTAAGACTGCACATTTATGCCATAATCAAAGAGAAAAAACAGCGGACATTGCTTGTTTGTTTTCATGGTCTGCCAGCAAAGGCTACTGGTAAATGTGTCAACTATCTTAAATGTTCTCCACCTGTATTGATAGTTTTAGAAATGGTGTAATAACCCTTCCCATGCTGACGGGCTGCAATAACTGCATCTCTCAGGGGGCGCTGTGCATCGTTTGCCTTCCATTACACTGCAATGTATGTTAAAGCACACAGCCGCGATCTGTGTGCTTTAGCATCATGCGGTCATGGCACTCCCTTAAATTGTACAAACATTTTTAGAATTAGCTGAGCAGGTAGAATCCAATTCAACCAGTTTCCCGCACGCACAACTACAATGTAATGCAATTCAATGCAGACGTGCACATGTGCAATATGGTAATGATTTGCTTCCATAGACCAAGAGGCACCAAAGTGAATTCCTTTGGCCACTAGGGGGCTGGAAAGAGCATTCATCTTTTTTTTCTTTTTATTTTTCAAGAATGAGCTTTCTCTTATACACACTGGGGTTGTCTTTTGAACAAATGTTTGTTTAGATATACTGAAAAGAAAAATCTTTGAAATGGATGCAAAATACCAGATAAATACTGGATTAAACTTTACAGAGAATCATCATTTTTTTGATGGTTTCTTTAACACTAATACTTGGTTGTTGGCAGTTTAATCACTTCAGTTATCAAATAAAAATGAGCCCCTTTTAAAAGCTTAAATCCTGACTTGACTGCCTTATCAAACATTCCTTAAACTGATGAAGTTTAAATAAGGCCAGCAAATTAAATTCCACTAAAAGCCTCATTGAACCGAGTCCAGCCAGTGCAAGGATTGACACCCAAACTCTAGGGATTAACCTCTAGTGATCAGTAACTACTTAGGATGCACTGATGTATACAAATTTGGGGCAAAATATGTATTTTTTTTTTTCTATCATTGCCATTAATTAACAATATAATTTATTACAGCTTTCACTTCCTCCCTGCTTTATCTGAGCACCCCACCTATCTGCATCAGATTGCTGCCATATGACCAGTGGCTTCCAAAAACACAAACTCAAATAGAGAAATTACAGAAATTAGAGCTGAAACTAAGGATTATTTTGCAAATCAATTAATCTGTTGATTTTTTTTATTTATTTATTTTTTTTGGATTTATCGATTAATAAACGGATAGCCAAAGGTTTTTTAAAGAATATTTTTTAGCAAATTAAACCAGGAGAAACTTCCAATTCCACTTGGGGAATTCTGGAGACAGCATATTGACAAAAATTTTTTATTTATTTTCTTAAATGCAAAATGTTTACATATTTTTTTCAGTCTCGGTATTATTACTGCTTAAGTGGGTCGCTCTGTCAACTAAAGGCATGTTAAAGAGAAAAAATCAGATTATAGAAGTTTTTTTTTTTTTCAAAGTCAGATGTAGGGGGAAATGTTTGATTCATTTGACTGTAATTTGCAAACAGAAAGTAACTCAGACTGAATGATTCATGGGACATTTTACTATGAGAATGACATTAAAGCACTCTTAACACTTTCTCTGTGAGCTTTAATCATCAGTATTATGATTAACACCCAAGATAAGAGCCTCAGGTTGTTCTTCCAGTTACTCTATTGATGCCTCATCTGGTTGAAATCTTCTTCTCTTCTAGCTTCTATCTGAGGCTTTAGTTCAGCAGCTGGGTGAACAAGTTGAATTATCTTCCACCGACTCTGAGAAAACTTTGGGGGGGATTTAAATCTATGATTGTTTTTTGTGTTTTTTTGGGTGTGGTAGGGGATTAAGGACTCCATATTGGGGATTGGAACCATCTCCAAGCTGGATGCCCGCATCCAGCAGAAGAGGGAAGAGCATCGGAGAAGGAGGGCGGCTGGAGCCCTCGCACAGAGACGGGCGCAGAGTGAGGAACGCAAACCGGACAAGTATGGACTGCTGTTGACTTTTGGTTTGCCTGCTTTTTCACATCTGCTTCTGTTATTAGAATAATAACACCACTGTTGATACTCAGGTTACATGCGTTTGTATCAGCCTGTCACCAGATGCAAACTCTCCTCTTTCATGGTTTTATTTACTATTTTGGATTATATGTTTTAAAAAGTGTTGGTTCTGATGTTTAAAACAAGTTTAGCATCCAGGTATCGACTATAAAGGCAAAAATTTTAACCTTTTTTATTGGTTCGGATGAAACTGTGGTTGTGAGGTTAGCCACCTTTGTCACATAGAGTTCCTTTCATCTTTAAGAGTCAATTTTCCTGCTTGTCTCTTGAACTCATTTCATCCAGCAGCCTCTGAAAGTTTGGCTGTTTATAAAATTAACTCATTTAGCACAGTGTGCGCTTAAAAAATGTCTATGTTGTGTTTTTATTTACTGTTATGTCAACAGTGAAGTTCATGCCCTGCCTGCTCTCTGAGCGGTCAGCTGATAATACGTCTTTATATTTTTCTTCCTGGTATTTAAACACTGAAACGTTCTGTTGAGTTGGGGAGCTGAGACAGAGGCATTTTTTGCAAGAAAAAAAGGTTCAAATTATTTTAACACCCTCAGGCAGAGAGATAGAGCTCTGCCTGAGGCAAAGCTCAGTGCATACATTTATATCTTACAAAATCCCAAAACACACTTCCCCCAGGGGAACCAACCCACCCCCTGCATAAAGAACTTTCTCACACTTGAATATTTGGAGGAAAAACAACTTGAGTTCATCAAGGCCGTTCGGTTTTAGGTTAATATTTCTTCCACTGGCCAGATGCATCTCCTCTAAACAATGTCCTCCCCTTTATGTGTGACTCATTCTTATCTCTCATGACCTTCGTTTGGAGTCTGTCAATATTTTTTACTCCACAGTTCCTTTTATCTTGAACTGCGTTTCCACGTTGTGCAGATTAATTTAGATGAAAGCATTGTTGCAACCATGCTGGTAGAAGGGTTATCACAGTCTGGAACAATACTGAATTATGACTGAAGTGTTTTTAATGTTTGGGGAAGTATCAGAGCTTCACGGTATTTATTGAACCGTCAAATGGAAAAGACTAATTGATTACAACATTTTTTTGAATTTCATCTTTAATGCATTCAATTTATTTAAAGTATTATGGCCTGTTGAATATTCTTCCTCTGGCCTGATGAACACATACCGGTAGGTTGTTATTTAATGGCTCTGATGCTAAAGCTCACAAATTAGGGTGAAAGTAAGGAAAGGGGGAAGAAAATTTGGTTCAATTCTAATTTTATCATTAGCACAATATTCAGTTTTGCATTGACATGTGTTCTTACCAGGCAGTTCTGATAAATATGGAAACAAACAACACTTTTTAATAGGTATATATTTCTTTCTGTTGTCAGGCTTTTTAATTCTACTTTTATAATATGAGAACAGCACAGTTTTAATTCCAGGCTTCCTGAAACAGAAAACAATTTATTATTGCTGGTCACAGACCTTATTACACTATAGTTCATGTTTGATTAAGCAAAGAAAAGCCAACCTGAAACAAGATTGATCTCACTTTATCCCTAACTACTTTGAGATTGTATAAAATCACAGAATGGAAATTATTAAGACTGAGAAAATAAGTCTCAGATATTCCAGCTTTCCTTTATTAAAGATTTGAAATGTAGATGAATTTCTGAATCATGAATGATAATTTAACAGATCAGAAAATGGTAAATTTAGCTGATTTTAAAGAATCCTTGAAGGAGTTATAAGAATATCTGCAGGAACCATGAGAGCTGAGCAGGAGAAAAAAATGCTGCTGAGTAATAAGTTCAGTTTTAGATTGAAACTTTGTCATAATTGATTTATTAGCTCCTTTCAAAAAACATTTTGATCCGAAACCAATGAAAAGCAGAGGGAGCACTGGTTTTTGTTCTGCACGTAAAAGCTGAATTGTAACGGCAAAACTGATATAGCTCTCAGACGAGCTATATCATTGTAATGAAACCTCACTTATTAGGGTTTAAAAACACCCAGAGCAGAATTTCAACTTAAAGGTATAGTGGAGGATTTTCAGTAATTTTTTTGAAAGACCCGCCCTCTCCCCCCCTCAAAAAAAAGCACATTATATGCGTACGAGAGCATGCTCCAGCCCATTTCTCTTCTAGGATGTATCTTAAAAAAACGAGTACGAGGGACCATGTGCAGGTTCTGATCCTGAGACCTCAGCATCCGAGATATGACATAACAAGTCTCTAATATCGGAGGGAGCCTGATCGTGGAAGGCTGTGAAGGTCAGCACCAGGATTTTAAACTCGAACCAAAAAGAGACTGGGAGCCAATGAAGAGCTTTTAGAATCTGCGTAATATGAGTTATTCTGTTTGTACGAGTCAATAACCTCGCCACAGAGTTCTGAACCTGATGAAGACTCCTTTTTGTTAAGACATGAGGATAGACGGTTACAGTAGTCTAAACGGGAAGACACAAAGGTGTGGACAATCATTCTGGACTCAATTGTTCCAAGTTTAGAGCTTTTTCTCAGTTGGTAAAAACAGTTCCTTTTCAGCAGTTTTGAGCGGTGCTCTGAGGACAACGTTTTGTCAAAGATGACGCCTAGGTTTCTAAGGCTAGCCGTTATCTTTGGATGCAGCATCTGCTGGTTGAAGCTTAGAGGCGACTTTATCTGATCACCTGCAGTCTGCACCGACACACTTTTCTACTTTTGTCAAACTAAGACACAAAAACATTCACTTTAGAGATATAGGCCTTTTTAAAGAACAACACATTCTGACTGTTGTTTTGTCTCTTCCAGTGAGCCTAAAGTAGCCAGCAGGATATTCCAGTGTTGTGCCTGGAATGGAGGAGTGTTCTGGGTACGCCGCTCCTCAAGTTCAGATCGCTGCTCAGTTGTTTTTGCTCTCTCAACCAAACATGATCCTTACAGATCTTTTATTCTCTCTCCTCAGCTCAGTCTGTTTCTCTTCTACCGGGTCTTTATCCCCCTGCTGCAGACCCTCACAGCAAAGATCATCGGTATGCATGGCTGCTAGTTAATGTCTAGTTTGTCGTGTAACAAGCAGACCACGATTAACGCCGTTTCTGCTGCAGGTGACCCCTCCCTCCATGGCAGCGTGTGGTCCTGGTTAGAATTCATCGTGACATCCGTCTTCAGCGCCCTCTGGGTTCTCCCCTTGTTCGTCCTGAGCAAGATAGTCAACGCCATCTGGTTCCAGGTTCGGGCTGTCTTCCTGCTTAAACCGCAGACTTAAATAAAACACTGATTTTCATACATATCCGATTGAATCGGTGAAGTAATCCCTGTTGGTCCAGAAGTCTTAGAAGTGTTCTTTGTTTGCAGGATATAGCTGACCTTGCGTTTGAAGTGTCTGGCTGCAAAGCTCAGCCCTTCCCCAGCGTCAGTAAGATCATCGCAGACATGCTGTTTAACCTGCTGCTCCAGGCGCTCTTCCTCATCCAGGTGAAAACTTTCCCTCAGATGCTTTCTTCGCTTTTAGACACCTTTTCTAACATTGTAAGGATCTAATCTTTCACCAGAGGTCAGTCAAGCAGGCTAATTATGCTGGCTAATCTTTGGAAAATACTTTTATAATGAAAAACATATTAGTAGTGAAGTTGTAATTTGAAAAAGTCAGATTTGGTATGTTTTTTATGCAGAATATTGTTTGAAAGGAATGTTTCTAACACTGTTGTGTTTTACTTTAGGGTATGATTGTTAGCCTTTTCCCCATCGATGCGATCGGTCAGATGGTCAGCCTCCTCCACATGTCTCTGCTCTACTCCCTGTATTGCTTCGAGTATCGTTGGTTCAACCACGGTGAGATTGTCCTTCATTTTCAACTCCTGTAGTGAATCATGGGGACTTAACAATGGCACTCCCAAGGAAGTCATTTTGACGGTTCTGAGATTCTCAGCTGAAATAATTTTTTTTACATTAATCTTATGTTTGTTGGTTTAACTGACTGTTCCTGTTTATACTTCTTCTTTATTTTCACATTGTTTTCATAGATGAAATAAAAACCCCAAAATATAAATATGGTTAACTTAAGCTCGATCTCCCACATCCATAATTTTGACGGCTCTATTAGTTGCATTGTAATTTCTTCCTGCAGTTGATTGATGTTCTGTACAGTTGCCTAGCAACCAAAATTCTACCTTGAAAACTCTGAAACTCTTTGTCCATTTCTTAATTCACGAGAACGTGAGTTTCGGACTGCTCTTGAGAAGAACACAGGAAAGTTTGGACTCGGGGAGAATTGGAGTACGCAGCATAAATATGGGACCATTGGAACAGAAGCGTACTCGTGACGCCACCACATGCCCGACTCGTCTGGAGCTGCATTTCACCTCCTATTACTATTCTGTATATAATAATAAATTCTGACTGTTTTCATTTATTGGCGTAATAGTAATGAACACAGTCAGATAAACACAGATCAAATGAACATTTTGCCAAATGAAACAAAAAAATCGCCATCAGAGCCAGCGGTACTTCACACACGGCGAAGTCGAGAGAGGGCTGCTGCAGACGGGCTGGGATTAGACCTGACCGCAGTTACCCTCGGAGCTCCACTGGTTCCTGCGGTCCTCTTCGGAATGTTTTTTTATTACACATTAAATCAGTAAATGGGCCATATAATGACGCTTAAACGTATAATGTTCTCGCCTCCATTGATCTTAAAATGTACTTTTATTGAACAACGGCAAAAGAAAAGAGAACTTTTAACTTAATACTCTAAACTCTGTTGGCGCTCCATTGGAAGCTGCTGCTGCCGTAGTGCATGCTGGGACAGCTGCCAATCTCAAGAACGGACAAGTCTGGTCTGATGCATGCTGGGTAAATAGGGAGGGGCGAGAACCACATCCGGGGACTTTGTCCGTTCTCGGTCTGCTGTTCTTGTGAATTGGAACAGTACTAGGGCTGAGGTTTGACGTTTCACAAGCACATGAGAACGCACAAGTACACATATTGAGAAACGGCCTTGGCTTTCAGAAGAAATCTAAACGTGAAACAGGCTTTTGAAATGCTTCAAAATATGATAGCGATTCCGGTGGAAAGGCAGAGGCTGATGATGGCGACTGGTTGGTAAAAAGTGGCTGTCTTTTACAACGTTGAACATGGTAGCTATAACGTCACCGTTTAACGCAGAGATTTTATCCTTGAACTGGTAAAATAGTCGCATGCCGACCTCATGCGCTCCAGAGAACCACAAGTTACCAACCACTCCCCCGCAGTAGAGCCAGATTTGGCGAGGCAAACAAAACAGCGCTAGGTGTTAGCGGTGCACAAAAAAACTCATGTGTTTGTCATAAAGGTAAAAAGGTGGTATGCGAGAGATGTTTGGGGGGAATCAATCACTTTCTGTAAATAAAATTGTGGAGTAAAACAGTCTAATTTATCTAACTTTTTTTTCCCCTTTTTTTTTTCTTTTCTTTTTTTCCCTAACTGGTTTCTTTTTTACAACGGAGTATTAGGGCCAGGCTAGAGATTTTTTCCCCTTCTATTTCGAGAATAAAGTCGTAACATTACGCAAATAAGGTCATGAAATTATAAGAATAAATTTGTAAAATTACGAGAATAAAGTCAGAATTTATGAGAAACAACTTGTATTTTACTCTTACAAGAAGCACTTTCCTCACTAAAATGAGGAATGTCGAGCATCATGTGAAGTTATCCTGGCTCTGGTTTGACAAATAAGGAAATCTTTTAGCACCAGCATCAAATTAGGCAGAATGTCAAAGTGGACTCAGGTTGCTGTTAAATGGAGCTGGCCGGCTGTCATATGCTGGTCGGAGCTTGAGGCTTTCTTTCTGAAATGGGTTGTTGTATGATGACTTAATTCTCATAATATTACACCTTTAGTCCCGTAATGTTATGACTTTAAATCTCAAAATAAAGAAGAAAAAAAAGATCTCTAACCTGACCCTTATATTCTGTCGTAATCTTTAATACAGTTCTTATGAGGTACACACTATGAAACCGGTGTTGATTTTCCAGCTGCAGGCACCCCCAGAGGGCGAAAGTAAGCAGCTTTTATTCGTCGTGGCGAATACGCACAGCTGCCTCTCCTGGTTTCTCCTCCTCACATTAAGTCAGGGCGCCGATGTTTTGAGCGCTTAGAAGTAGACAGGCTTAACGCTAACAAATGACTACAATGCTGCGCGCTCACACCGGACGCAGCTGGCGCCGCATTGCGAAGCTTGCGCATGTAGTTTACATGCAAAGTCACGTGGTTGACGCAGCGGCTGGTCGCTAGGCGCCAGCAAAAGGTCCTATTAAAACTACTTTATTCCCAGTGATCAGCTAAGCAGCACCACTGCCCAACGCGCCTCACACACACTTTTGCAGCCAGAGCAGCAGCTGCTTCAGCCTCGCGTCAGAACTAACTGGTACACGCAGCAAAATGAAGCAGCAGACGCCATTATGCTGGGCGTCCGGGAGCGAACGTAGGCATTAACTGCTCAAAAGATTGCCACTGTGCTGCTGGGAATCCAGCATGCTTTTTAACTACGTAGCAAAGTTCTCGGCCAGCAAGACCGACCAGACTCTGGAGAGCCTGGGGCGCGGTCGAGGGCTCCTGGTACTGTGCGCGTATTTCCCTACAGACCACCTCATTAGGGCTGCCGAGAATACCTTCCTTTGTTCAACCTGAAATGACTCCATTTAATCATCCAAAACGCTATGGAACACATTAATTAATTGAAAAAATGTTGCATAGTAAGCCTTTAAACAAATAATAACAGCATACAATATAGCCTTTAAAAAACTATTGCAGTCGATGACATCATCACTACTCATGCGTTTCATCAGGGAAACTGCCACCCGTCAGATTGACGGCCGGTGGGAGTTCTAGTAGGATTTGAATTCTGGGAGTCTTGGTGTTAAAGGTTTATTTCTCATTACTGAAGGCATCGAGATGCACCAGCGACTGTCCAACATCGAGAGGAACTGGCCCTACTACTTTGGCTTCGGTTTACCCATGGCTCTGCTGACTGCCATGCCCTCCTCATACATCATCAGGTCAGCGGCAAACGTTTAATGAATTTACAGGAAAAAGATGTTTATATTATATTTTGAAGCTTGATTCTTACAAGAGTTGTTATTTCCAGTGTCTACCTTTAGGATATTACTGCAGGAAGCAGGAAAGTGTTAATTCATTAAAATGGATCACCTGGTTCTGATTTTATCTGCTTTTCTTTTCCTTTCCAGTGGCTGCTTGTTCTCCATCCTCTTCCCTCTGTTCATCATCAGCGCTAATGAGGCAAAGACGCCAACCAAACTATAGTGAGTCTGTCGGTTACTGGCTCCTTTGAAATAGATTTAGCCATGATGGAAAGTCATACTTTGCTGCCAAAGAGCCAGACGTTTCTATATAGAGCCTCTTTTCACGTTAAAAAAAAATCCCTCAGATGGAGAAAGATGAAGAGAAGTTTAAAGTAGGGCTGAGCCATTGTCCCAAAAATGAAAATTGCAATTATTTTAAACCAATAGTGTCCTTTTATAAAATTTTTCCCTTGGACTAACCCCAACCATGTTAATGTTTTTACTCAAGGGTTTAAGGTTTTTTATGACCTTGCAAGCTTGCTTGTCCAAAATCAATTTTTACAGAACTTTACTGTAATCTTGGTGCATCTTTCTCTTCTGTGTGGTTCAAACCTGCTTTAAAGCCCTTGTCACACCTTGACTATTTAGACCAGCGTATGCCTGACGTACAAAAAAATCTGGCAAAAACGATGGCAGACGTTTGATAAGTTATGGGTATGATTTATATGCAATAATTTTCAGACTGTGGCACTTTTTTTCATGGTTTGGCTGGCCATGCGACTTATCTTTGGTGCGACTTATATACGTTTTTTTCACCACGAGAGGGCGCTATGTAGCTATTCATGCAACATGTATTCTATTACCGGCAATACGACTAAAAGTAAAAATGTTACAACTTTGCTACTTAATATTAGTGTTGCGCCGATGCCATTTTTTGGCCCCGATACCTGGCTGTTGAGTATCGGCCGATACCATACCAATACCATCTGTTTGAAATTGATGTGTGTGCGTATATATGAAGAACTGCACACTGCTTGGATGTAAAATAATTGCCATCATGGCTTTGTTAAGCTGCTTCCTACCTTTGTGAAGCAGGAAAAAGACAAATACAAAGTGAATCCAGTAGAGCTTTTTATTGCCTACCTGGAATGGGTGACAATAGTTGAATAAACTTTTGGCTCTCAAAAAATGGTATCAGTGCCCTATTAGTTGGTACTTTGCCGATACAGATTCCACCATTTTACTGCTGGATCGGGCCCCCGCCCGATACTGGTATCCGTATCGGTGCAACATTACTTAATATAAACTATTTTATTTGATGAAATAAATTCGAACAAAAATAAAGAATGACACTCCTCGATGGCGACTGCAGTTTTGTTGACAAAGAGCCGCGGGGCAATAAACCTGACCAGTAAAATGTTCTAAAAGCAAACTGATTAAAAGTGTAAATTAGGCAATAAAATAGGCCTGTGGACTAGGCCTTTTACATTAACTCCTATAACGGTACGGATAGTATTAATGACAGTAGTGGTGATATTTAAGACAACCAGAGTAGGCAACAGGGCAACTGGTGTGTTATCACTGCTTCTCAGATGCTCGTTCATGAAATAAATCCAGTTATCAGAACAAGGATTCCATGGATAGAATAACTTTTCTAAAGGGTTCAAGTTTTAGTCCAGTGCGATGTATATATGTTTTTCCGTTTTCATAATGCATTTTTTGGCCTATGCGACTTAAACTCAGGAGCGACAAATCCGGTAACTTATGAGCACGCTGAAGTACGCTGAAACACGTCAACATACGGCAAGTACGTCTGTTTACATATACCAGTGTATGCTCATAAGTGGGCCATAAGTTATCTCATAGTTGAAATACGTTAAGTGTAAGTTACTCATAAGTCGTGCGTCTAAGTCATGGGGTATGCGTAACTTATAAGGAAGTTATCTCGAATCCAATTATATCAACGTATCTGCCGTGTTTCTAACTTACAGCTACTGTATAATGGCGTATTGGCAGCATTTTGGTATAAAGGGAAACGGTCAGTTCTCCTCCAGACCTCATCGCCATCTTAGGGTGAGCGAGAAGGTGAGAGCGATGGATCCTCCGTGCGTTCACGCCCATGTCCAACAAACTTCCTTGCAGACATGATGCTGAATCTGCTGCGACTGCAAACCTTTCTTTTTATCTTTTCTGTTTGGCAGACGGTAAACAGCTGCTAGGTTAATACCGTGATCAAAGACACCTTTTTATGGAGGCTGGGTGCCTCCTAGCGCATTGCTGCCTCTCTCAGGACTCGTGACATTTTCGTGACATACTTGTGCTTTTTCATGGGCATTATGCTGCCGTGCGTTATGCATAAGCTAGGCTGTTGTCGGACATAAGTTCTTGACTCGTTATGAATGCTTTTTATTAGAAACCCTATGGTTTTTAAAAAAAAGGTTGCTTTTTATAATAATAAAAAGAATTTATAAAGAATATCAGCTGCAGAATGAAATCGAAAAAAAAAAAGCTGCCGGAAAGTTCGACACTTTGATTTTAATTCAATTCAGTTTATTTCTATAGCCAATTCACAACACACACGCCATCTCAAGGCACTTTACAGTTCACCAGGATCATCCAGTCAGATTGATTCAAAGTTTTCTATCTAAGGAAAACCAGTTGATTGCATCCACTCCGACTGACAAAGGCAATCCCTCAGCAAAAGGCATGCTTGTAGCGAGAGTGGAGAGAGGAAAACTCCCCTTTAACAGGAAGAAACCTCCAGCAGAACTAGAATGTGATGACTGCCATCTGCCGAGGCACCTTTGGGGTTCAAGGAGACAGAAGCTATGAGATACAAAAGCAGCTGTAAAAGGCGTGGACCCGGTCCAGGAAACACACATTGAGGCAGGCAGACGCAGCTCCGAGCCAGCTCCCCACGTCAGAGTGGAGGATGGAGAGCACACATCCAGCCAGTCATTTTTAAAACTTTATTTTTATCATCCCCCTTAAACATCATATTTTAACCCTTCTTTTGGTCTAGTAAGTGAAATCCTAATGAATAACTGGTTAGAAAATGGCAAAAAGGTTGATTAACAGATATTGTCGTATTCTTTTAATTTATCTTTAGCAGCTTCTGCACTCCTAGTCGACCTTTTTAGTCGCATCTTTGCTGCGTAACTTAGAGCTCTGACTCTTTGTGGTTAAAAAGCAAAGAAAACTTTCCTGTAGTGATCTTGATAAATCTGTGTCACTGATCACACCTCTCCCTCCCAGTCACTTCCAGCTGCGGCTCTTCTCCTTGGTCGTGCTGATCAGCAACAAGTTTTTCCACAAGACTGTCCACCTGCAGTCCTCTCTGACGCCGTCCGCCTCATCGGAGAAGCTGTCCTCGCCCCAAACCTCCCCGAACCGCCACAGACTGCTGCACAGCCAGTGATGGATCCACACCATGATGCCAAACAACATTTGGCGTCAGACAGCGTGGTGGGGGGGAAGAAAAGTGACTCTTCCCTGAAGATGATGATGATACGCAATGTAAAATGAAGGGTTTATGTAGAATATCGTATCTAAGTCCAAACCAGGCACATTTTGACTCACCCCACAGTCTGGACACCTTATAGAAACATTTTAACAGCTGCAACTTTGTTTGTTTGGTCTTCTCTTTCAGTTGAATTGTTTTATTTGTATAATGTGCCATTTAAATGACTCAATTTCAGATTACAGCACAAGAAACCGTTTTAATCTTGAGCAGATGTACCCAAGTAGACCTTTTTTCTTTCTTTCTCTCTGTAAAGGACCTTAGAAGCAGCAGCAGTAGGTTTTACCTGCAGGATTTTCAAACACAAACGTATGAATTATTTCCCTGCTACCTTTCAGTCTCACATGAGGTCAGGCAGGTTTATGTTGCTGTTTATAAGCGGTAAGAAAGTCGCTCCTGTGTTTGGTGTCTCATCCAACAAGCAGGGGAGAGTTTACCGTATCCAGTGCTAGTTATTGGCTGCTCACAGTGCCGACGCTGCCAAACCACTGCAGTTTTTCTTTTGTTTTTTTCCACTTCACCTACAAACATGCAAAGCTCTGTGATGAAACGGGGAGTCAAACACTTTCTTTTTATAAATTAGGTGATCCGCCTCTTTTAGCGAAACCTGTGTCGTCCCCAGAGAGCTGTCCTTATGTCTAACTCTCAAAGACCGTTTGTTTTCTTCTGTGCTGTATCTCATACCTCTTAAACCTTCCTCCAGACACCTCGGCCCTCTCGCTAATGTTTCCTCCTTCACTGACCGAGCTCATGGCTGTGCATAGAGGGCAGTGATTCTCAAAATGTGTGCAATTCTAAAAGGAGCATAGTGTTAGTGGTTTTATTGTTTTTCTTTTTGTAAATGTAATTCACCTAATTTGAATAAAATTTGGTCAGTATTCAATATTTGAAATGTGTGTGGAGATTATTTCAGCTTTTTATTTGATTTGAATTTTTTTTTTTTTTTTGGTGTAATAAATTCTTAAGTGGGTAATTTTTCCTCTAAAAAGAAAAAAAAGGCTTCACTTACACAACACTGGTGGCCTTTCATGAAGCAGCTGAGTTGTTTTGTTTTAAGTAAATCCACTCTTTTTTTCTGCCAAATTTGTATGTTTTAAATCAAATTCCTCCTTTAGATATGCTCTTTTCTGTGGATGCGTTTATTTCAAGAAACCAATCAAGAAGTACTGGTAAGAGTAGGAATGGACAGACTGGATTTTCTGGGACTTGTTTCTTTTGGCTGCTGCATTTAGGTAATTAAAGGTTGAGGCCTGAGCAGAGTTTGTACGTGTGACACCCTTCCTCACCCACCAGGGTTAGCTCCCAGCTCCCTCATGTTCAAGTCTGAATTGTTAGAGATCAAATGGAGCAACAGGTTGTTAGAAAGACGTTAGTCCTTCATAGGTCAGGGCCTAATAGCTGCTAAATTGCCTTCTACTTATTTGTGACGTCATTGTTTCTGCTTTTTATTAGAGTTTGAAAATAAGAAAGAATTACAGAGGTATAACTTTGAAATTTGTTACAAAAAAAAATAAGGACCTTTTTTTTTTTTTTTTTTTTTTTTTTCTAATAACATTTGTTTCACTAGATTAAAGCTGACTATAAAGCAACTTCCCAGATTTTCAGTTTTTTGACATAAAACTTTAATTTGATCTTTTGGTTATTACAGCAGGTTTGGGCAGAGATCGATATGTTGATAAAAGGAGAAGATGATTAAATTTGAAAAAACGTTTAAAAGAAATTATATAAATAAATTAGTTGGACTGTAATTTTTAATGGATTGATAAGTGAAGCATGAGAACTAAAAGCTGCTGTTCTATGTTTAGTTCACGTTCTGCAGAATAGATCTCATCCAGTCGACCTGAGAGGTCTGGATGGTTGATCCACTGTGTCTGTAATTAGAAGGCTGTAAATACCTTGGAGCAAATTGATTCAGATCGACTGAAGTATTTAAAATCTATGATCTGAGCTACAGAGAGCCAATGGAAGGACCTTAGAACTTGGCGAATGTGCTCTACTTTCTTACTTCTAGTGAGGACGCAGGCAGCACCATTCTGATCTGCTTTTCAGGCAGACCTGTGAAGACACTGCTGCAGTAATCAGTGCTACTAAAGATGAATGAGGTCAAGTCTGCTGAGACATTAGTCCCTTTGAAGGCAATCATGTCCTTTCCAGGAAAATGATTGCTTCAAACTATATGATCTGGCTGATAAGCTGTAATAATTAGAATTTCTCAATGTGCTGCATCACCTTCTGCTAACAATGTTTTTTTAGTTTGAGCGTTCTGATGAATCCAGTTTATCCAGGCATGCATCCATCTGCAGCGCAGCTTTTGGCCTGCCTTCATTTCATTTAACACCAGAGAATAAAGAAGAAAAAGCTATCATAGCGCAGGTAGAAAAACGGTTATTCAGAAAAGCTGCAAAGCCGCATGTACAAACTTCAAAGGAAATATGAAAAGACACCAATCAACAGCTATATAAACACATAGTTTACTAGTTAAAGTTCTCAAAACATAATTTGTTTCAGCTTTGCCTTAGATTGTCATTTCTATCAGACCAACTTTAACACTTCTGTCATTACAAATGTAAATATTTACTCCAACTATCTATTATCTGCTGCAATATCTCTACCAACCTTTTAAGCCCAGTGGGAGGGGTTTATCTGTTAAAGTGAAGATTAATATCAACTATATTAATCTAAGATGGACTTAATGGGAAAATAAATGTTGCACTTTAATGTGATTACATTTTAAATTCATGACGCACTGCAAAAAAAGGAACCACAAGTTATTTGATTCTGAAATATTTATAAATGAAATTAACATATATTGATTTTATATTTGAATGCGTTTCTTTTTTTAATGATTTTCGGTAGAATACAATTCAGCTTTATTTTATTCTATTCCATCATAAAAAGAAATGAATTCATTAAAAAATAAAATTAACATGTATCAATGTTATATTTGAATTAATTTCTGTTTTTAATGATAGAATAGAATTTAACTTTATTCTATCTAATCATTAAAAAAATAAATTCATTCAAAAGCAAAATGAACATTTATCAATTTTATATTTGAATTAAGTTATTTCTTTAATTATATTTAATTATTCTATTGTATCATTAAAACCTTAAAAACTTAATTCAAATATAATATTGATATATATGTTAATTTCATGTATAAATATGTATGAATATAGTCATATAAGAAATTATTCTCACATTCATTATTTATATATGTATGCCCTTTTATTATATGTAACAGTTTCGTGTTTATCTTTATACATTTAATACCTTTTTGACTCCATGATGATTAATTGTAGTTTAGGTAATATAATTTTCCAACAGCAGGGGGAGACACGTTTCCACATCAACTCAAAGGACACGTCACTACACCGCAGCGTCAACGTAGACAGTAACAACTGATTGACAACCAAAGAACCAATCACATTCATGTGGGCTAATATTTACCCGACAGTTAACCAATAAACGTGCACGTCAATGTAAAAGGAGGCGGGATTACGTTGGAGTAAAGGTTGTGTGTGAAAAGTGTATGAGTAGCAGGAGCGGCGGAGCGGGTAAGTGTCTGCTTTTAATCATTTAATATTTACATGCTATTCTATTCAGAATCTGATACTTTCTCTCCCAAATTTGCAATATATGTATCCTTTAAAAGAAATGTTAAAAAAAGAGTATCGTGAGTTTTTTCTTTACTAAAAGGGGGCTAATATGTTAGCTTGTGAGGCTTCGCCTCTACATTTACATGAACCAAAAACTGCATCAGAGCTAATTTAGGAGATGCTGAAAAGCTTTCATTGTTTAATTTCCATGTGTTCCTCCACCCAGTCATGCATGCACACTGTCTAAATGCAGCGAGTATTTCAGTGTTTAAACACATTTGCCGTCGAGGCTGGTTAATGTCTGTCATTTTAAGGCTAGTTTGACTGATTTCTCTGCTAACTGGACAGATAGCCTTTCAAACAGAAGCTCTCTGTGATTTCAGCTCCAGGTTTAGATCAGATGTTTGAGCGCAGACCTCTGCACGGTGTGAAGAGTGGCTGCTTCCTGGTTTCTGACGCCATACCTATTGCGTGTCCTTAGCTGGTTGGGCTGAAAATGGAAGCTCAGATCCTGACTCTGGCTGCCATTCTATGGGGTTTTCAATTCTATTCAGTTTATTTCTATAGCGCCAATTCACATCACATGTCATCACAGGGCACTTTACAGTTCAACCAGATCATCCAGTCAGATTGATTCAAAGTTTCCTATCTAAGAAAAACCAGTTGATGCATCAACTAGTCAATTCAAATACAATCCCTCACTCTAAGCATGCTTGTAGCGACAGTGGAGAGGAAAAACTCCCTTTTAACAGGAAGAAACCTCCAGCAAAACCAGGCTTAGTGTGAGTAACCATCTGCTGAGGCCGCTGGGGTTCAAGGAGACGGAAGAGGCTAACAAAACAGGCTAATCTCCAAAATCTAGCAGACAGGCCAAGGCATAAAAAGCAGCTGTAAAGCAAGTGGGGCCCCGGCTCCAGGAAACACACAGCCAGGCACACCAGGCCCGGAGCCAGCCCTCTCATGTCAGAGGATGGCACATCCAGTTGGCTCACAGTCAGCCGAGCAGGGACTGACTGGAAAACAAAGGCCCAGCTCCAGCATCTAGAAACAAAGGTGTTGATGGCAGCAGCACAGCTGATATTTCTCTCCAGGATGGAGTCACAGCCAAACAGGAACAGACCAGATGAAGCTGCTATGAGAAAAAGCAGAGAGAGCATAATGTTAGAGATTGAACTAACAGATTCTGTAGAATGGGAGAATAGAGACAGAATGAACCAGAATGATGAAATGGGGGTCCCTATGTCCTCCAGCAGTCTAAGCCTATAGCAGCATAACTACAGAGATAGCTCAGGATAACCTGAGCCACCCTAACTATAAGCTTTATCAAAAAGGAAAGTTTTAAGCCTAGCCTTAAAAGTAGACAGGGTGTCTGCCTCACGGACTAAAACTGG
>JAGKQL010000015.1:23594862-23693236 GCA_018398635.1 Cyprinodon brontotheroides | reverse complement strand
ATGAAGTGACTCCCTCTGTTTTTCCTCTCCTCAGGTGCGTCTGATGTTGGTTCTGGCTCCAGTTATGTGCATTCTGTCAGGTATCGGTGTGTCCCAGGTGTTAACCACCTACATGAAAAATCTGGATGTCAGCCGGCCGGATAAGAAGGCCAAGAAGCAGCAGGACTCCACCTACCCCATCAAAAATGAGGTACTTAAAAATGTGCATTAAGCCTGGCTTTGTATGTGGAGAATTGCTCCGTACATCAGAGTTGAAGTTTAAACGTTTGTTGCTCTTATATAATCCTCTGCAAAGCAACTGCAAGGTTTTTTCCAAACGATTTTACCACATTTGATTTTGATTTTACATACTCTAATAATCCCAGAGGGAAATTACTTCTCGGCATTTTAACCCCATCCCCCTTTTGGGAGCAGTGGGGAGCCAGTGTGAGGCGTAAAGGGTCTTGCTCAGGGACCCAGAGAGTGGCAGTCTGTGGGATCAAACTCACAATCTCAGGATTCAAAGCCCTATGCCCTAACCACTAGGCCACCACTCCCCTGGTTACATTTTGGTGTTGGCCAGGCGTCTTCAGCCTGCTGCTCTCTAGATCTTCAAAGGTTCATAAAAACTTTACCTGTAATTAAACATTTTGTTGTTTTTGTTTTAATTTCATATACCGTGATTTTCACTCGCACCATAAGGCGACCGACTAAAAGGCGCACTCTCAGTTATGTGTCCCATTTCTGTATTTAACACACACACAAGGCGCACCGGACTATAGGGCGCGTTTTTTATATACAGGTACAAGTCCTCTACTACCTTTAAATACCTCTACTGCGTATTTAAAAATACAGCGGGGGCAAAACTGAGTATGACTGTGCAGTTTTTATTCATGTATTTATTACAAAGTATTAATCAAACCTGGCAGCTGGTCGAGACAGACAGAGATGACAGCGCTGTGATCACTCCTAAATTAACTTAAAATCCTGGAAACCTGCTGACGGAATATGTTCGCTTTTATTGCCGGTATCCTGGTGCCCGCAGCTAAAATTATTTAGATGAAAAACACCTGCCAGCCACCGCGTGAACCCGGAGGCTGCCCAGCCTACAGGCTGCTGATGAAGAGATTTCTGCTTGCTCGGTGCACCGCCGGTGCGTGGGGGTCTTGTCCTCTACAGAAATAATAATAATAGGATAATCTGGATGAACTGACTGCAATTATGAAGTTTTCAGGTGGACTTTCTCACTTAAAAACATATTAAAAACTGCTTTATTTCCACTGATCACAGCAAATATAGCTGCAAGATTTAGGATTATTTAGGATGAAAAACACCTTCGCCAGCAGTCAGCTGTGAACTAAAGCGATTTCTCCTGTCAAGCAAGACCGCTGGTATGCGTGGGGGTCTGGGCCGCCCCACAGAAATAATAGATAATCTGGATGAATTGACTGCAATTATTAAGTTTTCAGGTGGCCTTTCTCACTTAAAAACATATTTATACTTATTTATTCCCACTGATCACAGCAAATATAGCTGCAAGATTTAGATTATTTAGATGAAAAACACCTGCCAGCCACCGCTGTGAAGCGGAGGAGACCCGCCCAGAGGCTGCTGTTGAATTAAGTTTTCAGGTAGAAAAAATAGAGCCGGAGCAAAAACTGAGTATGATTGTGCTTTTATTCATGTATTTATTACAAAAGTATTAATCAAAACCCATCAAAGTCATCATCCTCTGTTATCCTCAACATTCCTCTGAATAAAACAGCTGCGCTAAATCAGACATGCCAGCTTCCCCTTATCTGCGCTGTCAGTCACTTTCCGTGCAGCGCGGCTCCTCAGAAATAATGCCGGCTTTTGCGTAAAGCTTGAACAACAGAGCCAGCAGACATGTTAGTCCATCTATTAACCATCCTGCAAACGGTGGCGTACCCTTACCCGGCGCTGCCTTCCATTTATCCTGAAACTGTGGTCTCCGCTCTGTCATCCATCTTCTCCCACGCCGCTCGCAGCCTTACTGTGAACGTGCCGCAATACATCGATAAATGAGCCGTGGAAGTTCCTTTGTCAGACCCCCGATAACGGCGAAAGCACAGCTGCTCACCCAGCCTTTTCATTTATAAGCATTAGGTCATATGTCATCAGAGCGCTGGGTTCGTCTCGCTGCCAGCTCCCCAGATCAGCTTCTCTGATTGGTTGATGCGGGCGCTGGCCCAGCAGCAAAACTTCAATTTTTCCATCTCAGCAGCAGCGAAGCTCTGCTACGGGCGCTTCAGATGCTTAAGTAAACGCCCCGGACACCGTTGCAATCTCAAAACGCTGCGACCTTGCAGCTGCTTTGTTGCACCTATACGCTGGCCAACCATTGACTTTGCATGTAACTCGCTGCTTCTGCTCGCACCTGTTGGGTCCGGTTCCTCACACCGATGCCGAGCGTTGAACAGCGAAAGCACAAAGGCATTTGTTTCCCCATGTTTTTCACATCAGCTGTGAGATGGGCACGCATGGAGTCACGGATTAATTAATGGTGATGAGTGGAAAAACACCTGGTCTCCCCTTACATTCAGCCACTTTTTCATCATCTCCTCAATGAGGTGGTCTCAAAAGTCGCAGTTACAAATATCAATATAGGGCGCACAGCACATTTTGAGGGGAAAAAAAAAAAGACGTGTGCGCCTTATAGTCGTGAAAATACGGTATAAAAAAGTGCAGGTTGAAGCTGGAGTTTTTATTGCGTGTTTGAACTTAGTTACAGTGTCAAACATTTTGTTTTTACCCCAGTTTCCCATGAACACCAGTCCCATCCTAACAGGGATGATGGTTCCTTAGAAAGGATAAAAAATTTTCCTTTTTCCCAAAACGTCTTTTTTTTGGCAGCTGAACTTGAAGCCAAAGTGACCCTTTAGATGTGAAGGTTGCAGACTTCTGCTCTTGGCTGTAGGAAGAAGAACCTCTGTCTCAGTCTGACGACTTTAGCTGCCTCAGAGGTTTTCTCCCATGATTGTATCATATTTATCTTAATCCAGCTTCATCTTTGTCCAACTAAGCCAGATTTGTAGATTAGATGTCTTATGGTTTACCATCATAACAGATTTCCCCCCTAATCAGGGATCTTAACAGCTCCAAGCGGCATGAGCCTCTTGGCTGCTTCTGATTCCTTTCCTTTTCCAGCCTGGCTGACCTTTTAGATGGATGCTCATGTCTTGGTAGCTTTGAAGTGGATCCATATTGGCTCCATGTCCACATTAGAGGTCCACTTTTTTTATGACATCTAGCCAGTGCCCAATATGTGCTCCTAATATTTTTAATTGCTTTATTTTCCTCTGTTCACATAAAAAAGTGACATAATGATGATAATTTTCAGTTTAAACAACAAACATTTCCAAACAAAACGAAACACTAACAGTTGATGTCAGATGGAGGGAGCTGCGATATATTTGCTTCATGTGACCTAGAGGCGCGGCTGCTGAATGAACTAATGAATCCATAAACTTGTTTTTCAGCTGATATACGTACAAGAAAAACTGATCAGCCTGCCCATGCATCAGTCTGTGTTTTATTATTATTTTTTTTTAGTTTAGATGAGAGGTCATGGATTAGCGGACCGCGGTCCGGATCCGGACCCCCTACTGGCTAATCTAGACCCAACCTGATTTAAAACATTTATAATTTACTGTATGTTGTCCAACGGCTATAACTTTGCTTGCGCCGCTTCTCCTGTTTATAATGGTAAAGCCATCCGAAGTGTCCGGCACCAGGCTACACATCATACAAATTATCCAATGAGCTGCTGTCAGTCTGGGTTGCTGCTGCTGCTACTTTTATACCCCATTTACACTACCCTTGAAAAACCGTGCCAAGACCGGTCTTAGCTCAGTAACTGAGATAACTTATCGTGTGGAAATAGAAAGCAAACTGAACTGAACTGAAGCGAAGCTAGACACAACCGAACTGAGATAACTGCAGACCAGTTCCAGAGGGCCTCGCTCCTCGATAACAAGAAACGCATAGAGCAGAATGCGCCGCGCCGTGCCTGGCCGCACATCCCGGATTCACACTCCATTCCAGTAGTAGGCGGTAATACCCTCCGGAGCAGCTTTTGCCAACCAACACAAACTTGCCAACAACTACTTGATATCCCTCCTTCAATACTGGCACTAATACAGCAGATCGTCACTAGGAGCCCACCGAGATAGATATAACAGTCGCCAGAACCGAAGCTTGCCTGGTTAACTGATCCGAGCTCGACCTGTCTCTCTGCATGGATCGCTTTTTCAAGGGTAGTGTAAATGGAGACACACAGCAGGCAAAACCTGTGGCAAGCCGGGCGATGGGAAAGAAGGAGAAGACGATGAGAAAAAAGAGAGCAGAGAAAGTGTGGACTGCTGGAAGAACTGTGGTGGACTGGGTGAAAGAAAAGTGAAACGTTGATCAAAACGTGACCCTGAACATTTAGAGTATGTTTGGCTCAACCTGCTGCTGTGAAGCAGGAAAGATTCCTCCACCTCATGAACAGAACTCAAAAGATAAACATGGGATCCAGGCTGAAATGATCTGTGCTTTAGAATGACTTAGACTCCATTCAAAACCAGGTTTAAAACCTTGCAGGGCAGCATAAAGCCCACTGCCAACATTAAGACAGAAAAAAGAAGTAAAATAACGGTCAGTTCAGCTGTTTTACAAAAATATGTGAATCAGGAAATTTTCTATAAAACCAAACTGAACGATTGTTGTTCTCTACTAAAAAAAAACACTTTTAAGATTTTAAAATGGAAAAACATTTAATTTTTAATATTTTTTTATTTAAATATGCAATATATAACATGGATGCATAAACACCTCATTTTATTTCAGTCTTATATTCTGTTTAAAGTAACAGATTATGTTTAAAATATTCTCCGGACCTTTACTGGTTGATTTTCTTTATTCTGACCTGTTGATTTTTAATTGGTTAATGGTGGGATATTGATTTCTAACCCAGCTTTAGTCTTCGTGATGCCATTTGTTCTGTTCTCTAACAAACATCTGAAGCCAGAAATAAAGCAGCCCATAGATTTATACATGACATCTACATTTAGAGACAGGAAGTGCTTTCGGCATGCTTTCCTTTTTTTTTCTTAATATTGAATTAATAATTATAAATTATTAATTCAATGAGCCTCATGTGGTTCTAGGAAGCGTAGTCTCATCAGGTAACTGATTCCTCTTGGTTCCATCATGTGTTGCTGCCCCCTACAGGTAGCCAGTGGGATGATTCTGGTCATGGCTTTCTTCCTCATCACCTACACCTTCCATTCCACCTGGGTGACCAGCGAAGCCTACTCGTCTCCCTCCATCGTTCTGTCGGCCCGCGGAGGTGACGGCAGCCGCATCATCTTCGACGACTTCAGAGAGGCCTACTACTGGCTGCGACACAACACCCCCGAGGTCTGACGCCCCAAAGGAAATTTAGGGAGGGAGCAGAGGCAGCTTCAGTGCTGGGATCGTTTTGAGACCTTCTGCCATTTTTATAAAAGCAACTTTGATCTCTTTCAGGATGCCAAGGTCATGTCGTGGTGGGATTACGGCTATCAGATCACCGCCATGGCTAATCGGACCATTCTAGTGGACAACAACACCTGGAACAACACGCACATCTCAAGGGTTGGACAGGTGAGTTTTTCTGCATTTTTTAAAAAGTCTTATTTAAATGTCAAATCATTCTGGCTTAAACATGTATATAAATGTACACTTTATTAGACAGAAAATTTGTATTTTCAAAAACATCCTGTCTTAAAATCTGTTACCTTATGCAGGCCAGTTAGTTATACGTCAGCCCGAACACAAATTCAGCCAATCATATATCAATGGTCATCTGTCAATCAATTTTTTCTGGTCATAGCATCTTGATTCATATGTCACAGCAAATATACGCAGTGATTAAAATAAGAATCTTTGCAGAGTAGTGGTGACCGTTACAGGTGTATAGTTAGAGAGCGAGTTGTTGGCTGTACGGACTTGTGTTCTCCCCAAGTATGTTCTTGAGAAGAACACAGGAAAGTATGGACTCTAGGAGAACAGGAGCATGCAGCTTAAATACGGGTCGTATTGGAACAGACGTCACCACCCGCAAAGCTTGTCTGGAGCTGCATTACACCTCCTGTTGTTAATAGTCTCTAGATAATAATAAATGATGACTTTTTTCATTTATTGAAGGAATAACAATTAACACAGTCAGATAAACGCAAATCAAATAAATATTTTGCCAAATAACAAACAATCAAATATCGCCATTAGAGGCAGCGGTCCTTCACACACGGCTATGCAGAGAGAGGGCTGCTGCAGACGGGCTAATGTTAGCCCTGGCTGCCGTTAGCCTCTGAGAGGTCCGCTGGTTGCCGCCGCGTCCTCTCAACATCGAAACCTTTTTTTTTATTATGCATTAAATCGGTAATTGGGCCATATAGTGACACTTAGAAGTATAATGTTCTCGCCTCCATTGATCTTAAAATGTACTTTTATTGAACAAAAGCTTACAGAAAAAGAGAACTTTTAACTTAATATTCTGAGCTCTGCCAGCGCTCCTTGAAGAGGGAAAGACGGAGAGATTCATCAACGCACCTCCAACCAACACAAAACTCTCCTCCTCTTGCATGTTTCCTCTGTCCATAGCGCTGCCTTTGACAGTGTCGCTTTAAAGTCAAATTTAGTTCTACTTGGTCCCAATTCACTTCCCCATTGGGAACCCACTAGCACTAAGTTGCTAACTGGTTAGCAAGATGCTTCAGAGAAAAGCGGCCACAACCAAACTACAACTTGCTTGCTTAACCTTCCACCACAAACAATCCCCACCCCCCTTGATAAGCAACCATTCGCGTGCTCACTTTATTCACTCGTGCCAAAGTCGGGCACCACTCAGGGAGAATTCAGACCGTCAACTGTTGGAACAGCTGTTTCTCTACGACTTTAACTTCAGGTTGTTCCTGTTTGAAAAGCTTTCAGTGCTGAATACAGGAGTCTCTGTTTTCTGCAGGCCATGGCGTCCACCGAGGAGAAAGCCTATGAGATCATGAGGGAGCTGGACGTAAGCTACGTCTTGGTCATCTTCGGAGGACTGACGGGTTATTCCTCAGACGGTACGCTTCCATAAGTTGCTGCTCTTTAACACCATGCACCTTAAACACCTGAAACATTCAGCGCTGCACTGAAATGAATTTACCTGCTAGGAAATGTTGCTTCGCTAAACAGTTTTTTTCCCTTTTTTTTATTGAGTCTTTGTATAACTGTTGTTCTCTGCATTACAGACATCAATAAGTTCCTGTGGATGGTTCGCATCGGAGGGAGCACAGAGACTGGCAAACACATCAAGGAGCACGACTACTACACTCCCACCGGAGAGTTCAGAGTGGACCGCGAGGGCTCCCCCGTCCTGCTCAACTGCCTCATGTACAAGATGTGCTACTACCGCTTCGGACAGGTCTACACAGAGGGCAGTAAGTGATGGCAGCAGCATACTGGGTCGACGTTTGACAGGATGAATCGCTCCACCTTAGATAATGATGGAAAATGACCACATCGCCATCATTAGATCAATTAGGATAAACTTTGTAGAGGGCTAATGTCAACAGAGCTGATGAGTTATTGGCCACGCCCCTTTATTTTGCAAATGCAGACTATCTGTAATCAGGCCTGACTAAAAAAAAAAACAGGCTGCTCTTTGTTCTGTTTTAGGGCCTAAAATGGATCCGTTTATTTAAAGTACTTTGAACAGCTAAATGTGGATAGGAATGATTTTCCACTCAGACTGATGTTCTCTGCAGAGAGGCCTCCTGGTTACGACAGAGTGAGAAATGCTGAAATTGGGAACAAGGACTTTGAACTGGACGTACTGGAGGAGGCCTACACAACAGAACACTGGCTGGTCAGGATATACAAGGTAAGCCTGCTGCAGAGGTGTTATCGTTAACTAAAAAAAAAAATCTGGAAATAATATCAGGGTTTCCGTGGGTCATTAAAAATCATTAAATTCTTATTTTTTTTAAATTAAGGCCTTAATTGGCATTAAAATTTATTAAATGTGCTCATTGTGGCATTTAAAATGCTTTATTAAAAAAAAGGGTTGAGGTGGAGAAAAAGCTAGAGAATGGGCAGCGCCGATGTTAACCATTGCCCGGACGCCCTGGGCAAGTAGTTTTTATTGTTGGGAGAGGCTTAAATTTCATTGCATTTGCCGGCCGCAAGTGCAATGATCGCGAAAAAAAATTATCACTCAAAAATTACTTTAAAATCACCGCATTCATTCGCTGAAAATGACCAACAAGCGCTGCTCTACGCCATCTTTTGTTGCGTTGGACTTCCTTTTGTACACATTCGCCAGGTGATTTGAAAAAAGCTGCGTGATTTTCCACCAGATGGCGTGATTCAGCTCTTGGGGAGAAAATTCTGCAGAGCAGCAGCGCTGGATGATGAATTTAATCTATACTATAATACACGCCAGATTAAAAATGATCAGTCAGGGATTAGGAAAAATAATAATAACTGTATGCATCAGTGTAAATATTTCTATCATATGGCAGTCTTCTACAGTGGCCATACATTAAAAAGTTTTCATACAATTTTTTTTTCTTTTATTGAAGTGGTGCATTTAAATGTTATAGAGCTAAACATGTTAAATTGGTGAGTAGTAGTAGTGTAAGTTTTTAACCTGTCAAGTTTTTTTATTTTTAACATTACAATTTATATCTTTTCCAAGCACACAAACAGTTTAAAGCAAAAGTTTAGTTTGAAAAAGAATGTGCAGGAAGGATTGAAAAGCATGTTAACACGAAATGTAGGCTTGAGTTCATTATCTGACGATGCAGATACAATAAATTCAATGAAACCTGGAAACTTACTGAATTACAAAGAAACATTTAAAATGAAACATCATTCACACATATATATACAAAAACAAATATTAGGAACTATATGTATCAAACATTGGTTATAACTGGGCAAGTAAAAATTGTTTTCTGGGCAAATGAAATGTGAAGGTCACTTGTCCTTCGGGCAAGTGGTAAAAATCCTTAGTTAACCCCTGATGGGAAAATTAAAATACAAACAAAAGTGGCTTGAAAACGAGGAATTTGGGACATGGCTGCAGCCTGTTGACGGTGAAGATGACAAAGGATTTTGCCATGTTTTATTTATATATAGATATAAATAATGGTTGGAACAGTTTCCCCTCTGACTTTAAGTAAGATCTCTATTTTGTGAATTTCCATCTACAAAACATTTTGTCAGGAATAATTATGGTAGGACAGACAGAACTCCACAATGATTGTTTTCTTCTTTAAAAAAAAGAAACTCAAAAAATCAAGGTGCAATGGGAAAATGCATTTATTTAAAACTTCAACTTACTGGTGCAATAGCAGCTTAGAATTCTTTCAGGTTCTCATGCAAAGAACATGTTGCATTAGAGCGTCTCCTTCGATAATCGTATTACAGCTCTGATGGTTTTACTTCTGAAATCGACTCTTTGTGGACTTGTCCTAAACACTCTTATTTCTGTTTTAGGTGAAAAGATCTTGGACAATCGGGCTCTTTCCAGGACATAAAGTCTCCAGACGCTAACGTTACCTCTTGAGCCTATACAGCACTGTGAACAACACCTTCCCATGTGGTCAGAGTCCTGACTGCAAACAGTACTTTTTATACTCTTGGGGAGAAACCGCAGTAAAGTGATTTGGGGTTTTTCCGCTTGTTTTGGGGTTAATTGTTTCTAAATGTCCATCTTCAGAGGAAGCTGGTTTCACAACATCCAGGCTGAGACCAGGAAGTCTAATTTTCCAGTGGGTTTGTAACTGAAAGCAGTGTTCAATAAAGAGTGCTTTGGATTTTTTTTTACTGTGTAATCAATTAAACTGGGATTGATTGAACTGTTTAACTGATGGTGGTTTTTATTTCAGAGTCTGAGCAGGACCCACATCCTGACAGGTTTAGCTTAGTGTGCATTAAAGTCATCTTAGAGTCTTCCTAAAACATTTAATCATGAACACAGGAGTAGTGCTTTACATTTAAAGATTGCATCGTGCTTAAACTCAAAGTCCCATAACAATAAAATAAAGTTTCTTATTGAAACTTGAGGTTAGTAAAATAAGGTCTATGTTTAGTGTGCAAAAGCGGAAGTCCTTTACATTTAGGTTGGAAATCCGGTAGATTAATTTAATCCTGGTCTGGCAGCTCCTGCAGCAGAGCCGGGTTCTTCCTGTAGATGTAGGCGTTGGGATCTTCGTCCAGCTTCACCAGCTCGGCCAGAGACGACACGCAGGGGTCGTGGTCTGTGAGCATGGAGGGCAGGTGGGAGGAGATTCGCTGGATGCGGTTGGAGCGGCGCACGGGTGTCAGAAACTTCAGGTCTTTGATGTTGCCCTTTCTCCGCGACGTGCTGGCCTCGCCTTCAATGGTTTTTTTAACACTAAAAATGTTAAAGAGTGGGGCGGTTAAACAGCAAAAAGATTTAGGAAGTAACAAAGCTAAAAACATTAAAGTTCAGAGACTCACCTTTGCAGATATGGAGTCGTCTTCACGCTATATTTGATGATTGAAGCATCAGCTGGTGGCGTGGTCTCCATCACATCCTCCTCATCACTTTCCTCATCTTCCTGCTTCACTTTCAGGTCTCCGATTTCCGCCTCTTCGGCCGGCTCAGCCTTAATCTCTTCACTTCCACGTCCTTCTGATTGGTCGCTCTTTAGCTCAGCATCTGAAGACGGGATGAGATCGATTTAAAGTGGTTCAGCGTGAAATGAGTTGAAAACCTCAGTAGTAAGCTAATATTTTACCATCGCTGCTTCTGGATGGAGTCACCATGGCCTCCAGGGCGTCACAGAGGTTCAGAACAATCTGTGAACATGAAAATGTGTTATTTTCCCTTCAGGTTAACATATTTTTGTCTGCTGGGGTGGAAATCTGCTCACATCGTCTACTCTGCCCTGAGACTCTGTCTGATCCGAGTCGTCCAGCAGATCCAGCGTGGTGTTCATGATCCCTGGAGACGCTGCTCTGATAACTTCCGCAGAGGGAGCTTTGATGTCAGGCGCCCGATCCTGCGTCTCCAGGCTTGGATCAGGTTCAGCTTTACACGGTGCGGCGAGCTGCAGCTCATCACCGCCCAGAACCTTTGGACCCACTGTAGCTTTGGTGGAAAGCTTGGTTTTTGGAGGAGCTACGGTTGTCATGGCAGGTCTTTTTAGCGTCTTGCCCTTGGAGGCCAGCCACTCGGCCAGCTTTGCTCTACAGAAACAGGAAGTTTAATTTTACTAACAGTTAATCAATCAAAGAAGTGTTTATTTTTCTTAGCGTTATTAATACTTTACCTTTTTTCCTCGGCCGTCTCCATGGTGGCTCTGTACTGACTCAGCGTGCTAGAGACCGCAAGTTTAAAGGCTTTCTTCTCAGTCGCCGGAACCTTTGGCTTCGTGTTCTGATTCCCTCCCGGTTTGGTGGAAGCCACAGCAGGGATGGTTCTAGTAGGAGGCCGTGTGGAGCAGAATCCAGCAGGACGGAGGGCGCCGACAGCAGGCCTGCTCACCTGATGGGGTTTATCAGTAACAGACTTGGACCTCATTGGCACCTGCCTGCTGGGGACTTGCCTTGGAGCCTCAGCTACGGATCTAGAGCGGTTCTTTTTGGCCGTGTCTCTGACCTTTTCGCTCTCTGGTTTGGGTGCAGCTGCTGCTGCATTCAGAGTATCACTGGACTTCCAAATGGATCCGATTTTTGACTGAACGATCCTGCCTTTGTACATCCCTGGAGCAGGTTTTGATGGCGGCTTCGGAGCTTCAGCGGGTCTGAGCGTTTGTGCTTTAGTTGGAACCACTGCAGACGCTGCCTTCCTATCCATCGGTTTACTCTTTCCTTTGAGAAGATCATTCTTATTCAATGCATCCTCTTTCTTGTTGCCTTTGGGCTGGAATGGCACAACTGATGATTTGCCCGTTTTAATGAATGACTTGGCTCCAGTTGGAGGCTCAGTGTTTTCCTTGTTTCCCTGATAAATAAAAATAGTTCAAACCAAAGTTAAATAACAGTTGGGAACTCAGTGTAGTTTCTTTTAACGTTTTAAGTAATGATTTAATCCAAACTTACTTTCTTACTGGATTGGTTTCGCCGTGAAATCGTAACAGGTTCCATTATGTGGCCTAAAAAACACAATCACAGAAGAATTAAACAATAACCTTAATGAGGATAAAGGTAAAATCATATCGGTATTTAGATGGATTCACAGTAATGATGGATTAATGAGGCGTCTTGAAGCCAAACTGTATTGATACTTACGATGGATACTTTCTGACTGAATACTGACACCTGCTGGACATTTAAAGACACTACAGGCAGCTTATTGGACAGAATAAACTGAACTGATATCATTTAAGTTATATTGTATTATTTAATATCTATATTTGAATTGAAAATATCTTTGATATTTCTAGATGCAGCCAATAATTAATATAAACCACAAGTATAACATTCGAAAGGGACTGGTGGACATGTCCCCACCGATCATTTTCACATTTTTCCCCGCTCATTTACTTTTAGCCAAAGATAACAGAGGGCAGAGTCGCTATGTGGTTGAGGAGAGACGTACACAGCAGCACTCAGTGAATATTACCCAGCAGCTATTGATGTTTAAGTAAAATCACTTACAAATACGGAGCTTTTACATAAAAATGGCAACAGACTTAAGTTTATTATGAATTATCTAAAAGTATGCTTAAAGGTATAGTTTTAGAAACTAAAAGTGGACAGATTTTGGTATTTCTGATGGCATCTACATGAAGTATATTTCTTCTTGTGAAGAGAGTCAACACATCAATGCAAGTCACCATAATGTAATGCACTAAAAGGCATCTCTCTAACTATAACTATAAATATCAGTGGGTTATGGTTCTCTTTTCTCAACAGTAGGAAAGCATTCAATAAATAAATGTTTGATTTATTTATTGAAGGGGGTGGAGAGGAGGTTTTAAACACAATTTAGTGATTCAGTCAGTTAGAAACAACCATCACTAATTTACAGCTAGGATCAAAATAAACGGTATTTTAACAGTCGGCTCATTCGCCTTCATTAACTCCTAAAAGAAAATTGCGATTATAATAACTCATTATATTTTAGATGAATTGAGAAGTGGCAGATAAATCTTCGCTTACCTTCCAGCGGTTGTTTAGAGCAGCTGTTCACCACCAGGATCTGAGCAAAAACACGCCGCTCTTCCTCCTCAGGAGAAACTATTTGATTTGAGTTGGCGCTTACTGTTGTATGATTGGTTGGGTAATATCGCGAGAACATAGCGCTAACCAATCATTTGTCCCCAAACCATAAAAAAACGCGACAGCTGACAGTTACTTTAAGAGCTGCTTTCATAGATCAGTTTGAATGTTTGAACCCAAATAGAATTCCTGAGGTACCGGTCGGAACACACCCAGTCCCAGTGTGACCCGGTTCTGGTAGAATCAAGTGGGAAGAGGAGCCTAATGGCGGACTGGTTTATACAGATGCACAAGAACCGCTAAATGCGGCACATTTCTTACAACGTTCACAATCAGTTATCGTCATTACTCTCTAAACTGGGCAGTATTACTGTCAGAGAAATATGGTTGGATTTCTGTATTTGTTTATTTTTCACATAACTCCGGTAGGAAGTTGAGGTCAGCTTCGGAACATGCCGAGACATGTTTCTGAATTTGCTAAATTTAACGTCACATAATCTTACCTTTTTTTAATGTCCAAGACAATCGGAAGTCAATTGGCCTTCAAAATAAAACGATAATTGCACTGTTAACTTTAAAAAAGTTAACAGATTAGAAGTCAGAATTCCTGATTTTTCTTTCAGAATTCTGACTGGGATTCTGACAGTTTACACAAACATGTTAGCATCAACCTGTTGTCCTAGGAAAGCTAAACTAGCTCTCTTGTTTTAATGACCTTCTGCTCTTACATTAATGAAATTACATCACCGAGGTACCCCTCGGGCAAGTAAGAAAGAGTAAGCCTAATTGCTGTCATTTTTCCACCAATGTTGTTACTGGCCTTCCCTCACATGTTTGACAGCAGGCAAGTGGATCCAAGATTTTTTGAGTATTAAAGTCGAATTCTGAAAAAGTCAGAATTCTGACCTTTTTCTATATTATACTGAAATAAAATTAAAAAATCTGTTAACTTTTAGAATTTTCTAGTGCCCCTGATCCTCATCTGTCTCATTACACTGTCACAAGAAATGTACAGAGAAATGAAATCAACTCTCTGCATTTAAACTCATTCCTTGGGAAGCAGTGAACACTACGTGAGTGGCCGAGGGGAACGTGAGGTCGCGAGGGGTTAAGGTCTTGTTCAGGGGACCCAGGGGTGGAGGCAGAACCTCAGATTCCAAGCTCCCTAACCAGGAGGTCTTCAACAGGGTTGTGCGAAGAAGGGGTCCACGGGGGTACTGCATGGTGGTCGCAAAAAGCTGTAATTTTTTTCCACTAATTGAAAATGTCTTTAAATCCACACATAAATTCAACACACTGTAGTAAACAGATAAATGGAGGCAGAAGATACCCTTCTTAAATAATGCAATACACAGAACAGACCAAACCTCCCATGCTTTTCTTTCATTCACAACACCTGTCCCATCAACCAGAATTCAGAACAAGAAACAATAATAGTCCCAGAGAGAAATTGTTAACAGTGGACTGCAGGACCAGTTTGATAGAACACAAAGTTTCATACAAAATATATTAATAGGGGGTCCCCTGCCTCCATCTCATTAATCAGTTTGGGGGTCCTTGGCCTGGAAAAACGTTAAAGACACCTGACCACTAGGCTGGCAATTCTGTTTGCAGGATGGATGACTTACCACTTGAGCTAACCAGCCCTTTGGGATTAATACAGTATTTTTGAGTTGAATAAAAGCGAGCAAGTGAAGGATTTAAAAAAAACTATTTTGAAGAAAGCTTGGGCGTGCAGGTGGTGCAGTGGTTAGCTGGGTTTGAATCCAGCTTTTGGTCCATTGCTGCATGCCTCCCCCCCTTCCTGTCAGCCTACTGTGAAAAAAACAAGCCAGTAGTACTATAAAAACCTAAAAAAAAAAGAAAGCTAGGTGAGAAAAAGAATAGTAAGAAAGGCCTCTGAAATTAAGATTTCATGTGCATGTCAGTAATTTAGAATTATCATTAAAACCTTAATTTAACTTAATACTTGATAAAGACATTGATTAAAGACATGCAGCCTGAAATTTGATTCTCATACTTAAAAAGGAATTTCCCAATTTATAAAATGCAGAAACTTTTTGTCTAAGAATCAACTAACAGGAAACTCCTGATTTGTGAAAATTTGAGTCACAGTCAGCAATGAGCATATAATTAATTATACCATTTCTATATGATTACCTGGGACATATTTTCACAATATTAATAAAAAACATTGCAACCGACCCCATTTGCAAAAAAAATCCATTAAGTTTGACGTGTTCCTCATTTCTTCTTAATGAGTGTTATTTCCTAGGAATTATTATTGTTTACAAAACTTAACTAAACTGCAACTTGTGGCTCATGAAGAATATACATAAACAGACATCATAAATTAAAATGAAACCATGACATTTTGAATTTTTTTAATGCAGTTATTAAACACCCAAAATTAACACAGCAAACTAAACTTAGCATAATCATAACATCCCAAAAGCCATTTTTATACTAAAAAAAGGTTTGTCCTGCACATTCTAGTTAAGACAAAGAATGTTTCATCTAGCATTAGCATACATTAAGTCAACTTTCTAGGTGCAAAAACTTAAAATTATTACATCCCTGATTTACTAGAAATATATTTGCTCAAAATTAATTGAATTGAACTAGAATACTGTATTTCTAAAAGCAGAAGGCCTACCTGTTGAACTACATTGGATTCAAAAAATGCGTTTTTCAGGGGCTTTTATTTCGAAGCTGAAAACCGGAAGTGCTGTTCTAGCTCCACCCACTGATTTGTAGGCTATCCGATAGACCGAAAAACTGCTGAAGTTACTTGCCGCCATATATTTGCACTTCCTTCACGGAGTCAGCCCAAACATGCCAGCCTGAGGTGCGTGTATCATATATGATGAGAGAAAGATATATGGTATATATATGTTATGCTATATATGGGTTGCTATATATATGGCTGTGATGTATCTTCCAATTATATGTAATATATAATTGCCATAACAGTGTAATAAACATTTGTATATTACATGCACAGAATGTATCACTTTTCTCGCATCATTAGATAGTGTGTGTGTGTAATACTGTTAATATCAAAGTACAACATTATTATGCTGCATTAACAAACTAATGTTATTGTGATAGATTGTTATAATATGTTATATTACATGATTTATAGACTTCATACTTAACATAAAATGTGACGTGCCTATTTTTTTCCCCCATTAAATTACAGTAATCTACTGATGCTATGAAATAAGAAGGGTGTGACAAAGTTATCTTTATTTTAAAAGTCTTAAGCCCCCCTGAAAATGAGACGCTGTAGCGCTCATAGTTCACATTCAGACCGGTCTGACTAGGGAGTACCAATATGGCGGCCGGTGGCTTCACCCCATCGTCTACTACCAGCGGCCAATCAGCAGTCCGGTGAATAAAGAGATCGGTGGGCCGCCTAGCTTAGCAGCTAACGTTAGCATCTGTTGCTTTCTTCCGAAGCGCTGCTCAGAAAAACGCTTTTTTATTCCCTTAGAGTCGTGATGCAGCATGGTTGCGTGGTGCAGGGTTGCCCCAGCGGCACCTCCGACTTTCAGGCGCTCTTCCGGTTTCCACGAGATCCAAACAGGTAAGTAATGGTGAAGCAAACATGTAGCTTCCTGTAGATGCAGTGTTTGCTGCACCTTCATCACATCATTAATGCATATTAGCTGAACACTAACCTGTTCAACCATCATGATGACCCAGGGTCCTGTCAGCTCCAGGCACATCTGAAGGTTGCTACAGATTTCTGTCATAAACTTCTAATGTTTTATTGTTTATGCAGTTTAAACTGTAAAATAAGGAAGATGTTTGTTGTGTTTTGTAAAGCATCCCTATAGGAAGGTGATTGTAAAGGTGTTTACCTTCACAGATCCCAGAAGTGGGTGGAACAGTGCCAGAGGCCCGACCTGAAGGACAAACCAGCCCAGCAGCTCTTCAGATACTACAGACTTTGTGGGAAACACTTTGAAGCATCTGCCTTTAATACTGTGAGTCTGGATGATAAACATGATGGTTTGATCCTCAGTGATTCTATCCACCGTTTTGTTATTGATTAATTTACTTTATTGACTCAAAGTGCAGACATTTACTGGTTACATCAGCTCAAATAGTGCACGAGAAGAATGTGCCAAAGGAAGAAAAAGATGCATGGGATATATACAGTATATACCGTGCGTTAACCTATGACAGCTTTTTTTTTTTTTTTTATAGTAGGATCATTATATCGGGTCATTGCACAGGGCGTTCACACTGGAACTTATATGGATTGATGTTTTTATATATATATTTATTGCATTGGCTGCCAAATATAGAGAAACAGGTATTGCACAGGGTGTTTACACAGGTATTTATATAGATGGATATTTATATTTATATACAGTTATTACACTGGGTGTCAAATATAGAGAAATAGGTTATTGCACAGGGTATAAAATGGTGAATTACACATTGCACAGGTTATAGCCGTTGTAGTGTCGCATTGTAGAGTCTGGTTGCAGCAGGGATGAATGACCTGCTGTAGCGCTTCTTTTTACAAACAGGGTGTAAAAGTCTTTAACTACAGCAGGGTCCGAATAAAAATAATGTAACACTGAAATAAAATGGGGTGTTTATGCATCCATATGTTATAGCAATTAGCCAAATAAATAAATAAAAAAAGAAAATCTTTCAAATTCAAAATCTAAAGTGTTTTTGAAATAGATAACAACACTCATTCAGTTTGTTGAATGAACATTCCTGATTTATATTTTGCATAAAACACCTGAGAGCAGTGGGCTTTATGCCGCTTGCCCTGCAAGGCTTTAAACATGGGTTTGATGGAGACTAAGCCATTCTAAAAGCACATATCAAGGAGCTAAATTTTGAGCCTGATCCATATTTATTTTTTATTCTGTTCATGGTGGAGAATCCTGCTTCACAGCAGCAGGTTGAGCCAAACATCCTCTAAATGTGTGCAGGGGTCATCTTTGAGCACCATTTCACTTTTTTTTTTCACCAGTTCACCAGAGTTCTTCCAGCAGTCCACTCTTTCTCTGCTCTCTTTTTCTCATCATCTTCTCCTTCTTTCCCATCGCCCAGCTTGCCACAGGTTTGCCTGCTGTGTCTAAAAGTAGCAGCAGCAGCAACCCAGACTGACAGCAGCTCATTGGCTAATTAGTATCACGTGCAGCCTGGTCCCGGACGCTCAAGGGGGCTTTACCGTATTAAAAGGAGAAGCGGCGCAAGTGAAGTTAGACACATGCAGTAATTTATAAATGTTTTAAATCAGGTTGGTTCCAGATCCATACTGCAGTCTGATAATCTGTGACCTCTGATTTAGTTTTCCCTTTAGTTTTGCACGAAAAATAAACTTTAAACTACGTCAACGGGCATGTATCCCTTTAGTCATGTACAAAAAAACAATATAATGACTTATTTTTTGGTGTTTTTTGGAAGCATATGGCAATCTGACCCTAAATTGTTTTTGTTTTTTGTTGTTGTTGTTTTTTTCATGTCTAAAGGGATTCGTGTCCGTTGAGGTAGTTTAAAAGTACAAAACTAAAAAGGAATAAATGCAAATCTGACGTCTTGCGCATAGGTTTGACTATGGGTATGCTGGTCTGACGAGGTATGCTCATCTGACAGAACAGCGGCCTTTCTCCCTCAGTTTGTTCAGTCTTTTTCTGTCCCTTTAAACATATCGCACTGCTCCTCATCCGCTACAACATCAACTTTATCTCCCTTTTAGTGTTATCAGTGTAATTAGTTGTTTTATTTAGAATCTTTTTACTTTATTTGATCATTTAGTGATTAAATGTCTAACCTTCTGTTTTTAACTTTTTGTCCACACCTGCCTGTAGGATAAGGGATCTTTGACTTAATTCAAAGATGGCTGAATCATGTAGAGCTTTGTTACTCTGTATGATGTTAAAGTCCCAAAGAAAAGCTCAGAATGCCATCTGTCTGCCTTTGTTTCAGGATGCTCCTGGTTCTGTGTTGAAACCTGATGCCATCCCATCGGTTTTTGACCTTCCAGCCCAGCCTCAGACTGGCAAAGCGGCGGTAAGCAGGCCGCATCCTGTTTAATGTGATCAGTGTCCCACCTCCTGAAGATTATCAGACTCCTTCTAACCAGACTTTATGGGACTGGACGAGATTTCAGGGAAACATCCTTTAACTTTGTGCCTGTTGATCTCCCTCTTTAACCATTTTCAGAAAGGATTGGTATAAAAGGAAATATCTGATGGTGCAGAGAAACAAAGACAGAATTGAATGAATCCATAGTGATTTATTTAAAACATTGTTTTAATAATAAAGACCTAGATGTGACAGAGTGCAGGTCCTTTCATTCTACTTTAACCATTCGGAACATGTCCACTAGCATTAAGGCTGGTTTATGCTCAGAAACAAGGTTGTCTGCGTGTGTCGCGGAGTTAACGCAGATATTCAATCAATTCAGTTTATTTATATAGCGCCAAATTCACAACAACGTGTCATCTGAAGGCACTTTACAGTTCAACCAGATCATCCAGTCAGATTGATTCAAAGTTTTCTATCTAAAAAGGGAAAACCAGTTTATTACGCATCGACTCATTGACTCGAAGGCAATCCCTCACACTAAGCATGTTTGTAGCAACAGTGGAGAGTAAAAACTCCCTTTGAACAGGAAGAAACCTTCAGCAGAACCAGGCTCAGTGTGAAGAGTTAAAATACTCTTTCCATTGGCAAACTCATTTACCTACTCAAATTAAGGATAAATACACTTAAATTAAGAATCTTTTAATTATTTCTAGATCATTTTCCCACTGCGTTGTTTGCACCCAGCAGGGCAGCATCACCGGCCACTAAGTCTGGTTTCTAAAGTCATTAGCCACAGTTTTATCGTTGGGAAATAATGTTTGATTTGGTTTAAGCCGACTATGATGAAATAGATCTAAATGAAACTTTAGATCTACAACTTTTCAAAACATCAATGTTTAACAGTTCAGGTCATTATTAAGTGTTCAGCCCAGATAAGGTTCTGTGTAAAGCTCTTTTTATATGTAGCTGAAATATGTAGTTTAAGAAGTAATGAATAGTGTGGTTTCTTATTGCCTTTTAAAGTGGTGCAGGGAGGAAGAAGATTAATTTCAAAGAGGGGAAAATAGCAAATTTGTTGATTAATTCCTGCAGATCTATGGAGTGAATTTGATTCCATTATAGATGCAAATTATAAAACATATCTGCAAATTAAATTCGGGGAAAAACGCATTTCGTAAATTGAAGTTGGACAAAAATACTAGGGATGCACGATATAATGGGCCCCTATATCGGTATCGGCCTGTATCGGCCTTAAAACTGAATATCGGACATAAACCACCCACCCGATATTTAACAGGATATTTGATCAGCTTCTGAGTTTCTAAAAAGTCTAAAAAAAAAAATACTACTTCTTCTTCTTCCTCAAAAACTTCTTTTACAGACTTAAAAACTTCTAAAGGCAGGGAAAAAATATTTATACATTAAAATATCCCAATATCTTCATTATGCTGATATATTATGTCATTTAAAAACACCATATCAATGTCTTTTAATAATGAAAAGCTTGATATGTCATCGTTATGCACTTTGAATTCCCCCGAAAATTCACACAATTTTGCCATATTTTTATATGTTGATATATTGATGTGGTATCGATCTATTTTACTAACAAATTCATACACGAAATTTGCAAAATATCCGCGAGTTTGTAGCAAAGAGCGGGTAGAAATTTCCTGCGGGGTACTGAAAATAAAATAGATTGACTACAGCGTTTTTAAAAATCAATTTGATATCAGCATAGCAGAAATATATATTTGAGGTATATTATTTTCAAAGTGTCAAGAAATGGATAACAAAACTACTATTTACAATGACTACTCCGGTTACCGAGACCGCCCCAGCTGTGCCGGAGGAAGATGACGAGAAAACGTACCTCAAAACTTTATTCGAGGTCCTTGTTCTGCTCGGAGAGCAAAGCATTCCTCCCTCTGCGCCCTCGAATGGGAACAATGACGACTCCAAGATGTGCAACTTCCAGGCGTTGCTGGAATACCGCCTGAGATGGGGAGACGAAGTCCTGAAGAAGAAGTTAGATCCTGCGAAGCAGAACAGCCTTTTACAGAAGATGGATGCGCTGTTTGCTGTCTGTGAGCAGTATGTCCGCTCTAAGGTGACCGAGGAGGTCAAACAAAACGGCTTTTTCTCGCTGATCACCGACGAGCCGCTGAAGATCTCTGGAGAATGGTGCCTCCCGGTGTTTCTGCGTTACGTGGATCAGTCTAAAAGCCGCCAGGAGAGGTTTGTGGGGTTCTTGCCCTTCGAAGGAGACGCGGATGATCTTCCTGAGAAGCTGCTGGAGGAAATGACCGAGCAGTGGGGTCTAGATATGAGCCAGTGCAGAGTTCATCTCTGTCTTCTGCTACCTTGCTTTTTGTATTTCCAAGTTATGTTAATGACCTGTTTACTATCTCGGTCTGTTCACCCCTTGAACCTGTCACTGGCCAACAGCATGAGCGTTTCTGGCGTTCAGCTCGTCCTGTCCACCTTTAAGAAGATCGAGGCGTTCTTCTCTCAGTCGCCTCTGCTGCTGGTGGAATTTGAGCACGCCATTTCCATCTTCTACCCAGACAGAGAGGACAAAGCGGAGGAGCTGAAGAAGATCTGCCAGACCCGCTGGACCCAAAGGAATGACGGCTTTGAGGTGGCGCTGGAGGTCATAGAAGCCCTGCTGCTCTGTGTGGACAGCGTCCACGACAACGAAGAGATGAGGTGGAATGACCAGGTCACTCACAGCGCCTTGGAAATCTCCAAAGCAATAACTGACTTTGAGTTCATCATAGCGTTAATCGTGCTGAAGAACATCATGGCCCTCATCCAGGCGTTTGGGAAAAACCTCCAAGGGAAAGCGGCAGACGTCCACGCCGCGGCGGCCAGTCTGAACGCCGTGCTGCTGTCCCTGAAGGAAGTCCAGGACAACATTGACGTGTATTGCGACTTTTTCTACGACGACGCCGTGAACCTAGCCACAGCCATGGAGATCCCCGTCAAGGTTCCACGGTCGTTCTTACGGAAATGTCGGGAAGAAGCTGGAACCGTTCAAACAGACGTTTACTACAAGGAGCGCCTGTGCGTTCCCGCGGTCCATCACGTGGTCGGCGAAATGAATGACCTCTTCTGTCAGAACCACCGCAGGGCTTTAGGGTGTCTGTCTCTGATCCCAGACATCATAGAGGCGAACAAGTCTGGTCAGCCGGACGAGGAGAACCTTCAGCTGTTCAACGACGACATCCCAAACGCGGGCAGCCTCTCCGCCGAGCTGAAATGCTGGTGGGTGAAATGGGGCAAAAAAGCCAAAGGCGAGACGTTTCCCTCCAGCCTCCACGATACGCTGCAGCTGGCCGACGTCAAGTTCTTCCCCAACGTCTTTACGGCCCTCAGGCTGATCGGCATCCTGCCCACGTTGGCTATGGAGGACGGCGCCGACGTGGCGTTCAAGCGTTTCCAGATGTACACGGAGAATATGGCCGACAGTGCCGCGTCTAAAAGCCTGGCGCTTCTAAACGTAAACTACAATGTTGGGTTCGATCTGGATTCATTGGTGGAGATCTACCAGAAGATGTACCCTGAAAGGACGGAGGTCTCATGAGCTTCCACACTCATTCAGTGCTTCGTCTTCTGTCCTTAAGATAAAATGAAACATTTCTATTCTGTTTTTATGATGAATTGTAGAAGTTAAACCTTTTTTTGATATAATCAATCAGAGCCTTTGGAAATGTCGGCTTTCAGAATCACTCAGATCCGAACCGCTCCACTCTGCAGGAGCTATAATGCTCAGGCTTGAATTTGCAATAAAAAAAAATCTGAATTTATTGTTTATTGTTGTCATTTTACTTTTATTTCAGGTTTCCCTCAACTTAAAAAGGATCATTTCTGGATAGGACTGTAAAATCCTAGAGTTGATATAAATAATTTTCCTGAGAACACATTTTTATATCATAATTAAACATCCTGCATCGGCTACTTTGGTTTTCTTCTTTCGACGGTTTAAAGGTAAAGGGAAGCGGCTGCTCTAATGGTTGCATTTTCTGAATTCTCACGAAGTGGTGCACGACTTTTACACAAGTGAATAAAAAGAGTGAATGTGATTGGTCGACATTATCGTGGATTGTTGTGGCAGAAGGTTTGCAAACAGTTTGGTTGAGGAGCGCTTTTTGGAAACATCTTGCCAAAAGCCTTTGTAACTTAGCGCCCAGCAAGGTTCCACAATGGGGAAATTCCATTGGGACCAAGCACTAAAACCCAGGTGACCAAAACGCGACACTGTCAAGGGAGCTATGGGATTTCTTGTGAGGAGTACGCCAAAGAGGAGGAGGGGTTTAGTGTTGGAGGTGGAGTGGATGAGGTCTCCTCCGTCAGCATTTTTATTTAGAGGAGGAAGCGGGGGATGAAGTTGTTGTCGGAGGAGGGCCAAGAGCCCAGAAGCTTGGTTTGGTAGAGGCTTCGGCATTTTTGCATGGTGAAACGCGCACCGCCGGCGGCTGCCGCCGGTTCTGTTAGCTCTCGCCTGCTGAAGACAGACGTCCATCCCGTGAACACTGGGGCCGAACTCAATAGGGAAGGAAGTATTTAGCGGCTGGCCATTGCATTATATTAAGCTGGGACATATGAATCAAGATGCTATGAGCGAAAAAATTTGACTGACAGATGATCTTTGATATATGATTGGCCGAATTTAGGTGTTCAAGCTGACGTACAACTAACTGGCCTGCAGAAGATAATGGAAAAAAACCCACAGATTTTAAGACAGGATTTTTTTTTAAATAGATATTTATTTTTTAACCTTTAGGACAATATAATCTGATAAAGAGTACATTTATATACATGTTTAAGGCAGAATGATTTGACATCTAAATATGATTTCCCTTACTTTAAAAATGGTTCACAATACTTGACATTTTTCACATTTTATCAAATAAACTGTTCCATTATCAATATAGGCAATGGGCTAATCTAAAGCACAATGATTGGGGAAACAAATGTGCAAATGATCACATTATCTGCAAACAGAAATTTAGAAAGTGTGTTTCTAACAAATCCCCATTGCTCTATAGTTTTTAGATGGATGATAATAATTAAACTTAATTGATCTCACATGGGAGAAATTTACCTCAACATTTAACCCATCCCCTTGGAGAGCAGTGGGTTTTGCAGCACCCGGGGAGCAGTGTGAGGATTAAGGCTCTTGCTCAAAGACCCAGAGCTCAGGCTGTCGGGATCTCAGAGCACAAGTGCACTGCTCTCATAAGGCCAACACTCCACCAATCTGTCAGTTTCCACACACAGGGACCAAAATCTTAGATAGTTCTGGTTTGGTGAATTTTGCTGGAAAAGCCTAGGATTTTTCATAACTCCAGATCAAAAAATATAAGAGGGAAATGGTGACACCTGCTGGAGATGTTGCAGGGATGGTGCCAGTCACTTCCATATTTTCCTGAGCTGTCAAACCATCCAGAGATATTGCTCTCAAACTCATGAACATTTAAAGAACATTTTTGCATTTAATTTTCCTTTAACCTTTGAATGCATATTTCTGTGTAACATACCGGTCGAAAAACTGAACTATAAGGATCAGAAATGTCTGGACATTTTGCTGGCAGGGAGCAAAAAGGCCCTCACAGGAAAATGGTTTAAACGGGAACCACCAACAATTGAGCACTGGATTAACGTAGTGAAAGAGATATAGGTATTAGAGAGACTGTCTTTTTCTGATCTTAACTGAATGTTTGCAAAGGGTGTGATTTTTAATGATTCCAAATATGCAGCATTAAATTGGACGCACAAAGAAATGATTTGTACCTGCAAAATTATTGCCCTCCAAGGGGCCATAATGTGCACTAAAGTGTGAAGAACCAGCTATACATTCAATAAATTTTGTTCCATATGGTTTAGTTGAGTAAAGACTTTGGAGTCAGTCTGCTCATTTATAGTGTACCGGCTTGTTCAGCACATTTTTTCTCCACTAATACCTTATTTATTCTAATATTTTTATTCTTTACAGTCCAAATATGTTTTAAAAAAAAAACTGCAGAGGGACACTTTCTACAAGATATGGTCAAAGTGGACAGAATATGTCAAACCTGTTATGAGTGATTATTTTTGTAAATCTTGCTTTTATTCAGTTTGGTTGTTGATACTCAGGCTTCCCCGACAATTTTTGTGTTTTTTTGTTTGTTTGTGTTTCTGTTAAGGAAAAAAGTGTAAAAACAGAGTGTAAAATTACATTGAAATTGATACAATTATATCATTGTATGTAATGTGTTTTCTCAATGAAAAAATTAATATAAAAAATTATCTTTGAAAGTTCTATACAAAATATGCTGGTGGTGATTAATCTGCTGTCCGGATCACGCTCAATGCAAATGAATTTGAATTAGTACTGTAGCAACCATCAAATTGTCTTTAATTTTGGTTGCTTCTTGGTGCAAAAAATCCAGATCCTAATGAGCTCAAAAGGCAATGACCAGACTGGAGAGATAAATTTGGGAAACGCTCCCATTTATTATGGCACATACTGAATACTGAATCAATCCAAACTCCAGAGTGGAGGTCTATGGCAGCAGGCAAAGAAAATGGGCAGTGGTGGCCTAGTGGTTAAGGGCATAGAGCTTTTGAATCCTCGAGGTTCTGATTCCTGAGCCCCACTCCTGACTAGACTGACACTCTGGCTGTCTATAGCAACACCCTTAACCCCCGATGGCGCCTTCACCGGCGGTGTTCATTGCTCCCCAAGAGGATGGGTTAAATGCAGAGGTAAATTTCTCCAATGTGAGATCAATAAAGATCAATTTTTATTATTAATATTGATCAATATGTAGATATAATGAAGCAAACCAGTATATAACAGAGTGGTAAAAAAAAAAAACATGACCTTCCCACACTGCCCTTACCTTGACACTTCTATAGATTCCTCCCACAGTGACACCATATTAAGAGCAAAATATAAGTCAGAGAGACAATTCACATCCAAACCAAATACCACAACCAAACCATCTATCCATTTTCGAACACGCTTAATCCCAAGTGGGGTCATAAGGGGTGCTGGTGTCTATCTCCAGCTGCCAATGGGCAAGAGGCAGTGTGTTTTAGAGAAGCCAGTTAACCTAAAAGTCATGTTTTTGGACTATGGGAGGAAGCCGGAGTACCTGGAGAGAACCCACACATGTTCAGGGAGAACATGCAAACTCCATGCAGAAAGACCCTGGGCTGGGAGTCGAACCCGCAACCTTCTTACTGCAATCCAACAGTGCTACCAAATGGCTCCTATAAGAAAAACTAGACTTAAGTATTTATAGTTGAAGAGTTCTAAAATATGATTTAAAAAACTTTCACAATTTAAATCTAGAGAAGAAGAAATTCCATTTAGGCTGTAAAAAACCCTGAAAACTAAACCTGTATGCAAATTACAGCCCACTTATAATCATTATTACAATCATTAGTGCTGTTTTTGGCCTGGATTTCTCCGATTATTTTTGGTTAAACTCATGTAGGCGTGAATTAAGGGTGATATTATTATAGTTGTGCTGAAAAGTCTCTGTACCCTCAAGTTGCTGAAAAAAAAGAAATCAGCTGCCAGTGAAATAAGTTGAAATTGAAAAAAGTACTAAATAAAAATGATCAAAAATGGAAATCATGACAAGATTTTGGATATATAATGATCAATATTTTACATTACATTTGTTTTTATTTATTATAACTTATTTTTCACATCTGTGTGTTTTGTGAATTAGTACACTAGGAAAAATGATACTAGAAATAAGTAAAAATGTTTTAAATCCCAGTGTATTTACCCTTGATTTGAGTCAGGTAAATGATGATAGTTTGCCAATGGAATGAGTATATTTTTACTCTTAAAACAAGAGAAAATAAGATAAAATGCACTTTTAAATAAGACAATGCAATTGTGTTTTTATAAAATGTAAGTTGTCTTGTTCCATTGGCAAAAATGTATCCTTTACCTCCTCAATCCAAGAACAAATGCATATATTTTAAGAAAAAAATGACTTATATAGATTTCAATTTTTCCAGTGTAGTGTAAAAGTGGTAGAGGGTGTGTAAACTTTCAAGCACAACCGTGTAAACGAAATCCTAGTATTTGACTTTCCAGGAGAGATTGAATTTAGGCCACAGGTGGAACTTCCAAAGCTTTACTGAGAGCTTAAATTATTACTCAGGACAAAAAAAAAGGTTTGTATAATCAGTCAGTGTGTGCAGAAAATGGGCTTAATAAAAAGCTTCATTGGTTAAATGGGAATAATCTAGATTATTATTTTTTTTATTACAGACAATTTCACACTCCCTGTTATGATTAATAAAAAAAAAATCAGTAGACAACCTTTTTGCTTTTTATTTTCCAACAACAACAAATGCAAATTTTGGTACAGTGTCCCTCAGGTGATGGAGTCACCGTAATCATAACCCTTTATAGGGCAAGTTAAATGTTTCTGATCTCTTTGCATACCTCTTCTTAATAAATAGAGTCTCCCGCCCCTCAGTGTGAGGTCCAGAAGCACAAGATCTATATCCATCCATTCAGCAAAGATGTATTGCTAAATGGCTCTACCGCTAATTCCTATTTTGGCATTTGACAATTAGATGAGACCTTTAATAAATGGAGTATTACCTGCTGTAAATTAAGCTGGAAAATATGTTATCAAGTTAAGAAAAAAGTTCAAGCAGGAGCAGTGGGTAGCACTCAAGTTGCCTTGCAGCAGTGAAGCTGTTAAGGCTATTTCATCTCCCGGCCTTTGTTTTCCCAGTGCATGGGTGTGTTCTCTCCGGGTACATCTGACTTCCTCCCACAGTCCAAAAATATGACTGTGTTGGTTAAATTACGCTAAGTTGAAAAATAAGTTAAGCAGTTGAAAGAAAAAAAAAAAAACTAAAAAAAATGTAAGTGCCAGTATCAGCATAAATGCCTCTAAGGTTATGTTGGACCAAAAAAAGGTGTTTCTTTCATGAATTTCTTATAGAAGCACTTTTGTTATTTTTCTTAATATATTCAGGCAAGTTGGTGTTTCTTCTTATTACAGTGACATTAATTTTTGCCATCAAAATATCCATAATTTTTTAATGTTACAAAGGTAATAATGTCTTGTGCTGGATTCCAATAACACTCAAAATATTTCACAGAGTTTCCTATAAAGGGATAAGAAAGTGAGCAGATTTTGTGTAGTATTAAAAGCAAATATTTAGTTTTTGTTGATGAATAATTAGATTTTTTTTTAAAATATAAAATAAGGTTTTGTTATATATCTACCTAATCACTAATCAAAAAGCAGTTGATGAGCAAATGAAAAATAATAATATTAGAACTGTAAATATATAGTCATATGTTTATATAACTAATTTTTTTCTGCATTTATTGCTGTTTTCAAGGCTGCATTTTAAAAAAATGTATTGTCTGGAGCTGTTTTAAAAGAAATGTCATTTTGTTTACACTCGTTTATACAAAAAGACAAAATAAACCTAAGTCTAAGAAAACCAAACCAAGCAGATTTTCTTTGCTTTTGCGCCCTCTGCTGGTGAACCTGTGTTACTGCATAGACTAGTTCCTGGTTAGTAGGACAACACGCTTTCGGCCGCTGTTAGCTCAGCTCGCAGCTTCAACTTCGGAAAGCATGGAACTAGTCGGATCTTAGTTTGCCAAAGAGATACTAAAAGACAATATATGACAAAACTGTGACATATTGGTTTGTAGTTTGTGTCCAGGTTATGATTGTAGACAGAGTTTGGTTTTAGTGAGCTCAGCAGCTTGCAGCCGCCAGCTAAGCTAGCTTAGTAGCTAGCCACACTACAGTCCAAAATGACTGACTGCTGCGCTGCAGCAAACTGTGATTACCGGCAGCAAGAGTCAGAAAACAGCACTCCACTGTTCAGCTTCCCTCTGGACCCACATCGGTAAGAATCTCCCTCGTTTTGTGCAAAAGTTGGTGAAAAGAAGCCTTTTGCACAGCTCGCGAAATGAATGTGTTAGCCGCGGACTGTTAGCATTGGCGATTAGCTTAGCATCGGGGGTTAGCTTAGCATCATGTTAGCTAACTGTGACACAAGTCGGTGGAAAATGGCGCAGACTCACGTTACTCTTCAAAGAAAAGCCCATGAGAAACAGTCAGAGATCCCATCATCTGTCACACATCGGAACTAGTCTGACTTTGAATAGTTTATAAACAATAAAAATAGTAAATTTAAAGGAGACTTTTTCCTTCACAAATGTAGATAGCCACCAGATCAACAGTCCTCAGCCATCAGGGGCAGTTTGGTAACAACATTTATTCCTTTGCACTGCCCTGGCTGTGTAGGTTTAATCATATTTTAAATTTCTTAAAATTCATTATCTGCGTTTCAAAGTCAGATGTTTTCAATTTAAGTTGTGCAGTTAGGATCAAAGGTCATTAATAACTAATGATTATTTGTTCTGCAACAGAAGTGCTTAAATAGTCTTTAATTGCAGTGTTTTTCTATTTGTTTTCATTATACTTTCAGGTATTTCTTTCCAGATCACAGAACAAATCTATAATCAATGATTAGATATTTAGGTCTGTGCTTTTCTGATAATGGGTCCCTTGTGTGTCTAAAGTAGAGCTGTAATTAATAATCGTTTTATATCAATGCATCGACCCAACAGACGGCGATCCGATGCATCGACACGTTCGCGAGAGTATCGATTCATGGTTTCATCTTTTTATCTATTTGCTCCTGGAACAACTTTGCTACTTCTGTTGTTTGCTGTTTTATCTCAAATGAAATGCATAACAATATTAAAGCTTTCATTGATGTATTAAAAAAAATTTGAAACATTGTCTAGCCTGTAAGGTAAACAAAAAAAACACTAAAAAATCAATCAAACCGTGATCGTGATTTATTCCTGAGTATCGAAAATAATCCATTCGTTGGGTCAGGAAATTGATACTGACCGTCCGAATGCCGTATGCATTTTGATGGATGTGATTTACAGCCCTGGTCTAAAGTACAGAATTCATCTGATTTATTGTAAATGTACAAAAACTCTCTGCTGAAGAATCTGTTCTGTCTTCAGTTCAGGTTTAGATTTAAGTTATTCAGTATTTAAATCAGGTTGATCAAATGCTGCCAGTTCAGCTGTGATTATTCGCAGATTGTGTGTAAATTAAACCTGGTTCATTTGGAAAAGTTTTCCTGTTCTGTCAGAATAATTTGATGTCAAAGAAGATCCTTGTTAGGAGGTTAAACTTGTTTTTATTTTCACCACACACCCAGTCATGGTCTCCTGCTGCCCATATATCAGCGTTTTCATCAGGATGACATGACCTGGATGAAGTCATCCCCGCATCGGCACAGAAACAAAAATCATGTTCTTGTTTCTGTGTTTTTAAATAACAGTTCTGCTAATTTGGTTCTGTGCATCTACAAGCTGTTTGAGGAGAAAGAAGACATTGTAAACCGAACAGATTTCACTTTTATAATATCTATCTTATATAATATCTACTACATTATTTTATACCACAGAGTATTATGGCCAGGCTAGAGATTTATTTTTCCTCTATTTCGATAATAAAGTCTTAACATTATGAGAAGAAAGTTGCAAAATTACAAAAATAAAATCGTAAAATTACGAGAATAAAGTTGCAACGAAAAGAGTCATAAAATTACGAGAATAAAGTCGCAAAATTATGAGAATTAGGTCGTAAAATTACGAAAATAATGCCGCAATGAAATTAGTCTTACAATTACGAAAATAAATTCGTAAAATTACGAGAATAAAGTTACAACGGGAATAAAGTCTTAAAATTACGAGAATTAAGTTGTAAAATTACGAAGATATTAGTCATACAATTATGAAAATAAATTCGTAAAATTACGAGAATTAAGTTGTAAAATTACGAAGATAAAGCCGCAACGAAATTAGTCATACAATTACATACAATTACGAAAATAAATTCGTAAAATTACGAGAATAAAGTTACAACGGGAATAAAGTCTTAAAATTACGAGAATTAAGTTGTAAAATTACAAAGATAAAGCCGCAACGAAATTAGTCATACAATTACGAAAATAAATTCGGCCAAAAGTACGAGAATAAAGTTACAACGAGAATAAAGGTCCTTAAAAATTACGAAGAATTAAGTTGTAGAAATTACGAAGATGCCGGTACATACAATTATGAAAATAAATTGGTAAAATTATGAGAATTAAGTTGTAAAATTACGAAGATAACGCCGCAATGAAGTTAGTCATACAATTACTGAAAATAAATTAAGTAAAAAGTTACAGAGGGGACTATGAAGTTACATACGGGAATAAAGTCTTAAAATTACGAGAATTAAGTTGTAAAATATACGAAGATATTAGTCATACAATTACAAAAATAAATTGGTAAAATTACGAGAATTAAGTTGCGGAAATTACGAAGATAAAGCCGCAATGTGGGGTTAGTCATACAATTACGAAAACAAATGTCGCGTTAAATTACGATAATAAAGTTGCATCGGGAGCCAAAGTAAGTAATATTAAAGAGAATAAAGTCTTAAAATTACGAGAAACAAGTTGCACCAGCATCAAATTGGGCAGGATGACTAAGTCGAACGTTTCTTTCTGAAACGGGTTGTTGCATGATGACTTTATTATTGTAATATTACAACTTTTTTTTTAATAATGTTATGACTTTATTCTCAAAATAAAAAAAAATCTCTAACCTGGCCCTAATACACGTCGTCATTTTAAAAGTCGTCTGCCTGGAGTCTAAACCGTTTTTAGGTCATTCATACGTCTTTAAACTCAGTGGGTTCAGTTGGTCCGCCTCTCCAGTCAGGTGCATTTTTTCTTTAATTAAAAGCAAACAGCTTATTTAAATAGTTTCAGAACAAAGACTATATAGCTATAATGGCTGCATCGAGTTCCTGTTTCACACAATGAAATCAACTACAGGTCGTTCACTTGGAGATTTTTTATTTAACTTCTCATTAATCAGTTGTGCAGATTTGAATATGGTGTCATTGTTCATATTTTCATTGAGTTTATCTCAAGTAAATGTTTACCTTTTTTTATTCTTCAGTTGCCAGCAATGGTTAAACAACTGCCGTCGCCAGGATTTGGTCTCCCAGCCTCCAGAGCAGCTGCACAAGCTGTACAAAGTTTGTGCAAAACACTTTGAGCCGTCTATGATTGATCAGCAGGTAAGAACCAAACCTGAGCCCAAAGGAAAACATTTAAACCGATAAAGGGAAGCAGAAGTAGCTGAACACCCACCTAAGTTAGCCACCAGGGGGCAGCGCAGCACCAGAAATTGAACTAGAGGAGAGAATTAGGGAGAAGCTTGTTTTGTTTTTGGTTTGTAGATAGTTATCTGGATAGATGAGATTTATGAACAGCAAAACCTGGAGATTTGCCCCCTAATGAACCAGATTTAAATGTTGTTGTTTTTTTTTTTCATATTTTTTGGTGATTTTTTTATAGGTATGTAGCATTTACATTGATCATCTTGCTGATAAATGCAAACAAACTGGAGGGACAGATGTTTAACAGGGATCCTTTAGTGGATCTCTGAGCAGTAAAGTGGAAGTGGAGGCCTCTTCTATAGCAGCAGGATGTGTGACAAATACTCACATGAGGATGTTTGTTCATGCTAGTTAAGGTTTTTAAAAATAAGCTTTTTTCACTATTTTTTTCAACAAAAAGAAAAAACTTGTTTGCCATCCCATCAGTTATTTGGGTTTTTTTTATAGGTGAATGAAAATAATTACAAGCCCTCCGTCCATCTTACAGTAGGTGTAACTTTGGGAGAAAATGTGTTTTTGTTTTTGCTCATCTTTGTCCTTTAGATGTGAATTCATGTGATCCAGTCCTGCTTTATGTGGATAAAAGCAGTTTATTAAAGATATTTCTTATTTATGCCCAATATTGAAGCGTGGTCTGCGCTGTTATTCCACACCGAAAGCTGCAAGAGGGACGATCAGGAACTATATACAGTGGTGTGAAAAAGTGTTTGCCCCCTTCCTCATTTCCTGTTTTTTTTGCATGTTTGTCACACTTAAGTGTTTTGGAACATCAAACCAATTAAAACAATAGTCAAGGACAAACAAAGTAAACACAAAATGCAATTTGTAAATGAAGGTGTTTATTATTAAAGGTGAAAAAAAATCCAAACCATCAAGGCCCTGTGTGAAAATGTGCTTTCTGCGCTCACTGCGACACACGCAGATGACCTGGTTTCTGAGCATAAATCAGCCTGAACAGCATTTAAACAGCATATATGAGCAGAATACTTCAGACTGGTTTATCTTGAAATGCAACAGGATAGATGAGAAAATACAGGAACTCTGCTGCAGTAACAGTGCAGGTTTAAAATAAATGTGATCCTCAGCTTTTAGGCTTCCTGATGCAAAGCAGTCAGTGGGAATACTGGGAGACACATCTTGGTTGGTTAATTTTTTATATTCTCAGTGACATTTTGTGCAACTGGAGGATAGAATGGGGCGGTCCTCTGTCAGCCCGCGAAGGCCCGAGGCACTGAGAACAGAAATACCTACATGTTGGTTAAAGGTGTTTTTGCAGGATTTTTGCAAATAAAAAAAAAAAGACTCTCTCCACTTTAAAAAAAAAAATAAAAACGCATGTGTCTGTTTAAAAGTTGCTGTTCTCATAGCTCATACAAGATCACTGTGCCTGAACGTTCGCCCTAACCCCTAAATGCCTCAATCACTATATAGAGCGGCGACTATATAGTGGACTTTATAGTGAGTCAGTTAACTGACCGTTTGGACAGATGATCACTATTTTTTGCTCAGTTGGTCACGTAACTCCTCCTCCACTGTGCCGTGTCAGCGCCATCTTTGTTATCAATGAATGCATAAACACCTCATTTTATTTCAGTGTTAAATTCTGTCTAAAGTAAAAGATTATAATTAAAAATGCCTCTGGATCTTTGCTGGTTCATTTTCTTTATTCAGACCTCGCTGATTTTTAATTTCCCACCCTAATGTACTAATGGGTTAGTAGCTTGAAATACACAGAACCTGAAACAGAGAGCTGATCCATGTGACAAAGCCTTTAAATGTATGATTGTGTTTTTTTTCAGAGCCCGTCAACCGCTGTGTTAAAGGAAGATGCTGTCCCTACAATATTTGACTTTGCTGTGAATCAACAGGAGTCGTGTAACAGAAAGAGAGCCAGAGACCCAGTAAGTATTTATTTCAGCATTAAAGGAATAGTACACCCAAAACATGATTAGCCTTCATTTTCTACTCACCCCCATGCTGAACAACACTCTGGAGTACTTTTTTTGATATCTCAAATGCATCTGGATCTGGGAGGCTTGCCGTCTGCTGACCAGCCAAATAATGGGAGGTTCATGGCTCGGTAAGCAGAAAAGTCCATAAAAGTCCACAAAAATGTGTCAATATTCCTCCATACTGCTCGGTTCACAATGGCCCAAGTGTCCTGAGTGGGTAGCATCCAGAATTTACCCGAAACGCAGTCATTTAGAATGTTTTTAGAGCATAAACAGTAGTGTATAGGATTTCTTTAAAAGCGCATTACAGGCGCCACGCACGCTACGGAAGTCAGGGCAGACCAAACCAGCGATTCATTCAGCTCGCAAAGAACTCATGCTCTTCCTCAACACTGAAGTCCTCAGACATTTTTCTTTCATTGTTTTCTTTTCTTTGCACAGGTAAACAGCACATTTTTTCTTCTACGCTGGCATTATTGGCAGAGCAGACGCTCGAATGCGCGACTTTCATCTGGTTTGGTCTGCCGCTTCCTCAGAAGGCCGCTCGAGTGCCGCCAAGAGATGCGCCGCTTTCAGGAAATCCTATACACTACTGTTTATGCTCTAAAACATTCTAAATGACTTCGCTTTCGAGTAAATTCTGATGCTACCCACTCAGGACACTTCCTGAAATACATTGAAGAGTTAGTATGGGAGGAATATTGACACGCTTTTTGTGGACTTTATGGATCTTTCTGTCTCGGGTCACCATAGACATCTCCATTATTTGAATGTCAGCAGACAGCAAGAAGCCTCCCCCAGATTCCAGATGCATTTGAGATATCAAAAGTACTCCAGAGTGTTGTTCAGCATGTGGTGAGTAGTAGAAAATGAAGGCTAATCATGTTTTGGGTGTACTATTCCTGTAATAACAGACTCTTTGGTTTTTGTACAAAAGTCAATAAAATAAAAGCCTTATTTCTACAATTTTCTCCTCATCCAGTCGGAGGAGGAAGCTGCTGTTGTAAAGAAATCAAAAGGTAGAGTGACTCCTTTGTTTCCTTGAAAATAAATCCTTCATTTCCGTTTCTCGGTTACTCTATTAACGTTCTGTCGTTAATCCATTCCAGAAAATGCACCAGAAGCTACAGAAGACGGGATAAAATCAGAGGAACCACAGAAAGAACCTGAAACCCAGGAGGACTGCTCCACCTCTAAAGCAAAAGAGACTCTGAAAATTTACTTTAAGGAAACCCTGGCCGTGATAGGCTTCAGCATCAATGGGGCGAACGCGAGCTCAGACGAACCGATGGGAGGCGTGCGCGGTCAGCGCGCTCACAATCGCATCTGTGTTGAGAAAATAGACAAGAAGGAGATCCTGCAGTTCGGCGAACGCTTCATGCAGGAGGAGATCCAGAACAGTCTGCGGCTGTCCAGGTTCTTCTCCATCCTGCTTCAGGATGTGACTAACATAGAGGGAAAGGAGCAGATTCCGGTTTTTATCCGCTCTGTAACCATCGCGGGTTTCCCCCAGAAGCACCTGATCGGCTTCCTGCCCTGTGACCTGGACGCAGAGAATCTCTTCTACATGCTTCTCTCCGAGCTCCGAAACAAATGGGGTTTACGGATGGAGCACTGCAGAGGACTCAGTTATCTCATCACCGGAAACCTCTGTCAGAAAATGCGAGATCTCACCTGCAGGATCCTGAAGGAGTTCCCCCAAGTAGTTCTGTCCCCGAGCGACCCGTACGCGTTCAACATCTGGATCATCCGCTGCATGCCGGTGCCCCCCATCCAAAAGGTCGCCGACACCGTAGAGGAGGTGGCCACGTTGATCCGGCGAATCCCAGAGCTGAGCAAACGATTGGACGGAAAGATCCTGGCCACATACGGCCACATTAAGGGCGAGGTGGACCGGATCAAAACGGCTCTCAGCGAGAACTGGGAATACGGCACCGACGCCTTCCAGACCATGCTGGAGATCCTGGAGCCTTTCCTCACCTGCATCAGCGAGATCATTTCCAAGGTGGACGAGGAAACGTCCGAACAAATGGCCCGGCTCGTGCCGGTCCTGAAGAACTTTAACTTCATCATCACGCTGGTCGTTCTAAAGAACACGCTCTGCTGTGTGAGCATACTGAACGCCAGTCTCAGGGGAATAATAAGCATCAGCAGTACCTTACAGTACACCATCTCCAACGCCTTAAAGCTGGTTAGCAAATACCAACAGGAGCAAGGGGAGCATTCAGAGGACCCCTAAGGGAGAAGCTGTCGGCCGAGCAAAGATCCAGTCTCTGATGAAGCACATCTATATTTTAGAAAACAGCAGAAGAAAGTACGCCTGACCAAATTCCCATGGCGGACTTACAGCAGTACCAGAACATAATTAAATTAATAGGACTGAATCTTATTTAGTAAAGAACAGAGGAAGTCTGTAGCAGAGAGCTGGTGAGAATCCTGCGATGTAGACTGGATAAATCACCTCCTACAGGGTTTACCACAACTTCACCTGCTACATTTTTTAGATGGCCGACGCCAACATAAACAACATGGCGAAACCAGAAATCGTTTTTAATCAACATAACAATCATTCTACTTTTACTTGAAGTGGAAGCATGCGAGCAAGTCGTAGAATCCTCCCCACCACCGTGTTCGCTGACTCTCAAAATTCCACATATCGTCTAAAAGTTTAAGGGGTCTGAATACTTTTGCAAGGGTGCTGGGAACGGTGTTAGTGTGTGCATTTACAGGCCGACGTGTACCGACAGTACAGCGATCATGGTGCTGGAGCGCTGCCAAAAACTACCTGAAAAAAACCTGCTGTAGCGAAGAGAGGCATTGATTGCAGGGAGATGGCGTTCGTGTACGTGTCCTCTTAATGTGCTGTTCGGTATGGATGCTATGGTAGATTTATTTTATGATAAATGGTGGAATAGCAGACATTAATCAGCTGCTGCAGGAGGTGACCTATTAATCAAAGGAAGAAGGAAGACAATAAGGCGCCCTGCACTCGAAAATATAGAAATCTAGATAAGTCATTTTTTCTTAAAATTAGTGCATTCGTTCTTAGATTGAGGAGGTAAAAGACACATTTTGCCAATGGAACAAGACAATTTATATTTAAAATAAAATAACACAATTGCATTGTATTACTTCAAGTGCATATTATCAAATTATCTTATTTTAAGAGTAAAAATACTCCACCCATACTTCCATTGGCAAACTATTTTATTTACCTACTCAAATTAAAGGTAAATACACTTAATTTAAGACATTTTTTATCTCTAGATGGTTTTTCCAGTGTGTTAATTGCAGAGGTGTCAAGTAACTAAGTACAAATACTTTCTTACTGTACTTAAGAACACTTTTTAGATATCTATACTTTACTCCATTACTTATTTTTCTTCCTACTTCTACTCATTACATTTAAAGACAAGCCATCTGTACTTTCTATTCCTAACATTTTTAAAACAAACGTTACTTGTTACTCTTGGATTCGCGTTTTAATGCAGAGGTCACGGGTTAGCGGACCGCGGTCCGGATCCGGACCCACCTGCTGGCTAATTCAGACCCATCCTGATTTAAAACATTTATAAATTACTGCATGTTGTCTAACGACAGTGTCTAAAACATCACTTGCGCCCGCTTCTCCTGTTACCCTGAAATCCCACATCCTCCTCCACTCCGCTCCAGAAAGCCTGCGCAAAGCAAAGCCTACAGGCCTTCCTCTGAGCTTTAGGAGAGCATGTGCGTCATTATCATTAAATCCATAGGAGCAAAATATACAGAAACGAACTCTTAATTTACTATGACATATTAAAAAATCCCCATCAGCATCAAGCATATAATGCGGTTTTCTGATGGAGATGAGAAATCTGCTTCCTGATCCGTTGAAGTACCAATAGTTTGCATCAAATTTTTTTAAATAAACAGTGTTAGTTTTTGAAATATGTAAGAACTATTCTCTAATTTGCTAGTTGCAGATCTGTTGTTACTATATTTTTAATTTGACGAAGCAGATCTTCTCGCTGTTCTTTTTCCTGTTTTGATACTGTTGCAGTAGCAGATCTTGACCTGGCTGGACGGGGCGGAGCCTGAACATTTAGAGGATGTTTGGCTCAACCTGCTGCTTGAAGCAATGTATTAAGGATTCTCCACCATGAACAGAATCAAAATAAATATGGATCCAGGCTCAAAATGAGCTCCTTGATATGTGCTTTAGAATAGCTTAGTCTCCATTCAAAAACCAGGTTTAAAACCTTGCAGGGCAGATTAGTAGCCCACTGCCAACATTAAAGACAGAAAAAGAGAAAAATAAAAAAAAGCTAGTCGGTTCAGGGTGTTTTTATAAAATATGGGAATCAGGAAATTGTCTGTATACCAAGACTGAAAGATTGTTGTTCTCTATTTAAAAAACACTTTAGATTTTAAAATAGAAAAATTTCAATTTTTAAAAATATTTTTAATTTAAAAATTCAATATATAACATGGAATGCATAAAAACCTCATTTTTTTATTTCAGTGTTCATTTTTGTTTAAAGTAACAGATCATGATGATTTTTTTTATATATATATATTTTTATTGGAGCCAGAAAGGAAATAAAACAAAACAAAGATATAAATGTACATATATACATACATATATAAAATATATATTCACATATATGTACATATTGGCCATAATGTGCCTCTTTGCTGTGATCGCACACAAATCTATACAATCAGTATCATACTGACAAAGCATCGCATCAAAGTAAGAATTCTAAAATTACAGTCCAGCAGTTTCAGCCCTTTTTTTTTATTTTTTATTTTTTTATATTTCAAACAAGAAAGAAAAAGGAAAAGATAAAAAAAAAGAAAAAAACACACAAAAGAATCACATAAAATACAAACAAACCAACCCCCCCGCACTTCCCCTCTCAGCTCAAAGTCCACCTGTTGGAAAATAAAATAAATGAAGTGTCATTCAACAGATATGAAAACCCCTACTCATAAAATAACAAAATACAGTGGCAGGCACCTTCAGTTGGGCAATACTTCTAAGTTTGAAAAATAGGAAAGGAAGCATTGCCACTTCTGGTAAAACTTCCGTCTAGACCCTCGAATGGTATAGTTAATTTTTTCGAGCTTTAAAAAAAACATCATGTCCTTAAACCAGTGGGATATTGAGGGACATTTATCAGACTTCCAATGTAGAAGTAAAGTACGCCTTGCCAGTAAAGATGTAAAGGCAACAATCTCCTTTTGATCAGCACTTAGAACTAAAGTAGGGTTGAGGACACCAAATATAGCAACTAATGGACAAGGTTGCACATTTACTTTCAAGACAGATGACATGATTGAAAAGTAGTTAGACCAAAAATTATACACTTTGGGACAAAGAAAAAACATGTGGCCAAGGTTGCATGGGGAGCCTTTACATTTGTCACATACATCCTCGATATCCGGATAAAGCTGAGAAAGCCTAGATTTAGAGAAATGAATCCTATGTACAACTTTAAACTGGATCAAACTAAGACGAGCACAGGATGAGGAAGATCGAATTCTGTTAATGGCATCATCCCAAATATTTTGTGTCAACTGGATTCCCAACTCTTTATTCCATATATCTCTAAGCTTAAAATTAGAATCAACCCTTAACTTTAAAATAGAACTATAAATCTTTGAAATTGTACCTTTTTGGATCGGATCATACGCAATAATTTTTTCCCAGGGCTGTTCAGGAGGTATAGAAGGGAAATTTGAGAAAAAGTTTAGAGATTTTAAATTTAGATTAAACGTTTAGAGGGATGGAGGAAACAAAATATTGTTAACCAAAGGACATAAAGAGGAAGGACCAACGAACTTAAAAAACCTTCTAAATTGAGACCAGATTTTCAGTGTATTAAGGACAACTTGATTATTAGTAAATGAAGAGGGTTTTATAGGTAATGAAGAAAAAATTAGACCAGATAATGAAGAGCCCACACAGGAAGAATGATGATTTTTAATTGGTTACCCCTGATCTATGCCATGCTACAATGTTGGATTCAGAAAAAGATGCTGAAATGTTTGAAAGGTCGGACACAGGCGAGAGCGTATCGGGAGATGGAGACCAGCAAGACCTCCCTCATCCTTGGCCCTATCTCAAAAGAATTTTTGGGGAAATGAGATGAAAGAGGTGAGCTTTCTCCAAGTTCATATAGTGGCATCTGGCTGTTTTAAAGGTTACTTTATACTTTTATACTTTTAGTAGTAGTTTTTGGAGCACATCCTTTTTCACTTTTACTTGAGTAAAGAGGTCAAGTTGATACTTGAACTTTTACTGGAGTGTTTTTAAACTGCAGTATCTATACTTCTACTTAGGTAACAAATGTGTTTACTTTTGGTACCACTGGTTAATTGTGAACTAATGTGCGTCTGTGTTAACAGGATGACGACGTGGCGGAGAACCCTTCACAAGGTGAGATCCTCAAAATACTCATCACATTGACCTGGTTACAATAAAACCTAAAATTAAACTAACTGGTAATACATTTAAAGCAAACCGACCTAGAGTGCAGAATGTTGAAAAATAATAACCACTGGATTTGGTTTCCAAGTTTAAAAATGTTTCTCTTCCCCTCCAGGAAGCTTTTGCAATTCAGAATGTCAAAAATAGCTTTGAGTTTAAGGCTTTATACCAGGATTTCCGCGTGTGATTAAAGATCATTAAAAGTCATAACATTTTTTAAATTAAGGCCTTAATTGGCATTAAAATTAATTATATGTGATTATCAGGGCGTAAAATGCTTTTTCCCCCTTATTTCTTTTACATTATAAAAACAATTTAATCAGATATATCAGATATAACTGGTTCCGCATGTTTGCGCGGAACTGCTTCCAGTTGATCGTAAAGCCGTATGTTTGTCGACGGTAAAGATGACGGAGGATTTTACTGTGATTTTTATGCACACACACACACACACACACACACATATATATATATATATATCATGTACATTGTTGATGATATTAAAATTATTTCCAAGATTATTAAAATAGCATTAAGAAGCATTAAATTACAGTTACTCATTCCTGTAAACAGTAGCCCAACAAAGCCTTGTTTTTGCTTAGTAAACATGCTAATTGAGACGGACGAACACGGGTCCATTTGGAATGGGCGTCGTTTGGCTTCTTTGTTCGCCCACATTTTTAACTGAAAAAGCATCCTGGATGGGAAGCGAAGGTTTTCAAACTTGCAGACCAAATTCAGTGGATTGTTGTTGTTTTTTTTGTTCAGAATGACTATGACCTGGATGACTGAGAAACTTCACCAAAAACATATATGATACATAAATTATATTTCAATGCTGAACTTTTAACAGGAAGTTTGTCTGTCGGCCGTTTTTTGCAATAAAATGCAAATTTTTGGTACTTCTAGTATGACTTAAAGGACGACTAACCCCCAAATCGCTCCCATGGTTGCTTCTGGCGCTTGTGCTTTGTACCGGTTTGCTGAGAATGTGAACATACAGTCGCGGCAGACATGGGCAATACTAGGTCAGCAAGTCATCTCCATGCTTTTGGACCCAAAGCCAATTAACCAGGTGAGTCCAATCTGCACAGGTTGGTTCACCTGTGAAGGTGGACTCACCTGCTTCAGTGGCTGGGTAGAACAAATACATGTTTATCAGAATGTTTCTTATCCCATTATATCTGGTAACTAAACATCGCTGGGGGCTGTCTCGTGTTTAATGAGGGCACTGCATCTAATTTTGACTTAGTATCGGTTTTAAAACTGCAAATATTTATGGCACGGTGGGGGGTTCAAAATGCCTCCTGTAACAATGAGTGAATCCAGTCATATACCGCTTTCACGTTGGCTAAAAAACCAGTTTAAACCAGGGAACAATCAGCTTTTAGTGGCAATTAAGGCAGCTCACTGAAGACTGGTTAATACTCAGAAACACGCGGAATATGCGCCCTTCCCTTTTCCACACCTGGATCTCTGCATCGCTTTTCGCCCTCATGTCCCTCCATTGTCTCACAAACTTGCCCCCACTTCCTCACCGCATCGGCTGTATCTAGACCCACAGCTAGTTCCTGATTGTTCCTCTTGCGTTGTGGCGTGGAATAACATAGCGCAGACCACGCTTCAACATTAGGCATCAATCAAAATATCTGCAACAATCTCACTGCGACACACTGCTGTGGGAGGATAACTATGGAGCAATATGTGTGCCTTCGGATAGGCATGCAGGAACCAATCCAAGCCTGCAGTGAGAAAACACGCGCAAGCTCAAAACCAGTCTGGCCCGCGTTCAACTCTGGAAAAACTCTTCTCAACACACTGTTGTAGCACTCAGTTTCATCTCTGCTAGGATCCGTCTCTGCTCGCGCTCGACCTGCTCTCTCCATGCTGAACACCAGCTGTGCGCTCGACTCTGTCTCTGCGCTTGCGAATTCATAAATGTATGTAAATAAACCACACCATCAGCAAATCACGGCCAGGTTTTTTTCATTCAAAGTATATCCGGTTAAATGAAAAAAAACAAAAAATCAGGAAATCAAACAACTCTATTAGTTTTGCGGTCAATATTCAATTTGATGGACAGCAGATAGTACTATAAAATATCTTGAATAATCTCAAAAAAATATCAGTAAAACAGTTATTAGATCATTACCTCATCCATCTTGTTTTGCCTGCTATTAATATTAGAACATTTTTAGGAATCCTTCAAAATATTCCAATATTAGGAATGGTGTTTCGTTTTAGTTACAGAATTTAATTTAAAATCTGGTCAAATAATATCAGTGATGGAATTCAGCCTCCCAAGGAGAAAAGTTTGTGATCATATTGGCCTTGGAATGGATGAAGAAATTGTTCCATTAAGAAGTTTTAATTTGCTCTGATTCTAGTTCAGGGTTTTATTCATTTAAACACAATCATTCAGTCAGCAGACAGTAGGATATATTTGTTTGCAAACCACCATGTTTACATCTATTTATGAATTCACGAGCACAGAGACAGAGTTGAGCGAGCGGAGAGACAGTCAAGCGCACAGCTGGTGTTGAGCGTCGAAAGAAAGCGTGTCGCATGCTTTTGTATTTTGATCCGAGCAGAGATGGAACCGAGCGCTACAACAGTGTGTTTAGAAGTGTTTTTCAGAGTTCAGTGCGCTGCGTGCTTTCACTGCGCACGCTCGGATAAGCTCCTGCGAGCTTAAAACGAAGGCGCAATGAGGTCTCCATAAATAACCAGCACTTAAGTTTGTGTTGCAGTGTTGTAGTGGACCTGCTCCGCCATTCAACAATGCGAATCACAGAAGGACAGATGGACAAAGCTTGGTATCTCAAATAATATTTATTGTTGTCCAGGCAGGTGCTGGCAGTGATATCACCATAGCATGCGGCATGCGGTGTGCAGCCCTTAAAATACATCCTGTTATTTAGTTCATGTCTGCATTGAATGAAATTGTTTTCACATTGATTATAGAAATATATTTGGACTCCACTTGATATCATTTTTATATTACTTTGTAAAAGATTTCTTTATCATTTCTACTGTCTGTATTCTCACCAAAGTCCTCTCTCGACTCTTATTCTAGTGGCAGCCCATGGAAACCATGCTGAGAAGGATGCAGAAGAAGAGCTGAAGCAGATCAATCTGGAGATGGATGCTGATCGGCTCGTGGAGATGAAATGTGCAGAAACTGACAGAGAAGCTCTTAAATCTGCTTTGCAAGCGGCGGTGGTGGCTGCTTACAGCAGCAAGCCGCACGGCGACGCATGTCCCGCTCAGGACGGGGAGGTGGAGTACGTGACCAAGTCGGAGATGAAGGAAGTCCTGTCCGTGTGCGAGAGCGCCGTCAGGGAGGGGATCCTCACCGAGGTGGGGACTTCCTTTTTCTCCCTCATCATTGACCGGGTTGTGAAACTGGGAGAAAAGGAGTACCTGCCCATCTTCATTAGGTTTGTGGACAGTTTCGATGTCATGCGCTTAGAGTTGCTGGGATTCCTTGAGTCAGATCTGGAATGCGACGTTATGGTACAAAGCCTTTTAGAAAAAATAACGGCGGAGTGGCGTCTCGATCTGGGAAACTGCAGAGGTCAAGCTTACCTCGGCTCAGGTGACGTTTCCTACAAGCTTAAAGCCTTCGCCTGCAAAGTCCAGGAGAAGTATCCGCTTGCCATAAGCACTCATTGTTCTGCTTATTCTTTCAACACCTGGTGGTCCAAATCGATCCCTGTGCCTGCAGTTAAGAGAGCCCTGGATACATTTGAAGAAATCCTGGCCTTTTTTGGCAGCAGTGCCGCCCTAGAAAAACAACTTGACCATGTGATTGCATACGGCCTTAGAGAGAGCTATGAAAAAGTCCAAGAGCTACAAGGGATGTTCTGCAGCCTTTGGCAGGAGAAGCACGATTCCTACGAGGTGTTCGTCCAGATCCTCGAGCCCCTCGTCGAATGCTTGGAGAAGATCAAGAACAACCCGCAGAGGTGGAAGCCCTCCGTTTCCGAACAGGCTGCAGCTCATCTGCAGAAAGTCCTGGAGTTTGATTTCCTCATCACCATGGTGGTCCTGAAGAACGCCGCCTGTTTTACCAGAGAGCTCAGTGCAGGTATCCAGAAGGACCAGTTCAGCGCTGCATCCCAGCTCTGCCAAATCACCGGTATTGTGGCCACTCTGAACAGAGTGAAAACCAACATGAAGTTGTTCCACCAGAACTGGTTTGATGAGGCGTGTGCAATAGCGCAGAGCCTTCGCGTGCAGATCGAAGTGCCCGACAACTCAGTTCCAAAAGACGGCATGATAAAGCCAGTCAACTACTACAAAGACTGCTTGAGCGTGCCCCTGGTAGACAACCTCATCAACGCTGTCAAGGATCATTTTTCAGACGACCACAAAGAAGCTCTCAACTTCCTGTCCCTGATCCCGCGCTCGGTCACAGTGAGCTACATGTTTGAGAACCTGAAGTCAAAGCAGCCTCTCTACAGCAGCGACCTGCCCGATGCCGAGAACTTCTTCACTGAGCTCTGCTGTTGGAGAGTAACATGGAAGACTAAGGTGGCCTCCGTTACCATCCCCAGCTCCATCTTCCATACACTCCGCCTGCCGCTCATGCAGTACTTCGGGAACATCAACACCCTGCTGAGGATCATGTCTGTGCTTCCCAGCACCATGCTGGAGGACTGCGGCGTCGTGATGCGACACAAGAGGTTCCAGGACTACCTGAGGGACCAACGACCCCAAGGACAGGTCTGTGTGTTTGGCCATGCTTCAACGTCAGCAATCCGACTTCCGCAGGGATTCGGGACCGGCATGTGGTCGTAGCCAGTGTTTGAAGGTTACTCCTCAGAAGTTGGAAGGCATCTGTTTGGTATGTACCTGGGAACGTGATATTTAATCACCTTCATCTTCCTAGGTAAAGCCCTTTTTAATTTAATTATTAAATAAACTTGTCTCTCGCTTTGTTCTTGCAGGATAAGCGGCAGTGAATCCAAAAGTTCTGATCAGGAACTCTGGAAAACAATATGGAAGGTGCAACTCGGTTGGCGATAAAAGACCTGCTCTCAATATGTGTACTTGTGCGTTCTCGTGTGCTCGTGTACTTGTGCAACATCAACAGCATCAGCCCTTAGTACTGTTCCAATTCACAAGATGACAGCAGACCAAGAGATGGGACAAAGTCCCTGGATGTTGTTCTCGCCCTCGTGCCATTTACCCAGCATGCATCACTCGCAGAGCTTGTCCACTTCTTCGAGATTGACAGCTGTCCCAGCATGCACTGTGTTGCCGTTGTTCAATGAAAAGTAACAGTTTTGAAGATCATTTAAGGCAAGAACATAATGGCTTCTTTTAGGCATCACTAATTGGCCCATTTACTGATTAATTCCGAAGTTGAGAGTACCGTGGCAACCAGCAAGGACCTCCAAGGCTAACCTTAGCCAAGGCAATAACCTTAGCTGGCAGCTAACCTCAGCCAGGGCTGAACCTTAGCCCTGTCTTGCAGCAGCCCCCTCTCTCTGCTTTTTGAACTGTTTGTGAAGTTCTGATGGTTTATTTTGAGTTTCTGTTTTATTTTGGCAGTGACTTTTCATCTGTGTTCTTTGGCTGAAGACGCTACAAATGACTCTCAATGAAGATCTCATTTTAAATGATCTCTTGAGTGTATGTTTACTGCGCCAAAATACAACTATTTTCTCCATATAAATGCATTTTAATATGTCCTTAAGCACAAGACGTACCGTTTTAAATGCGTGCAAAAAGGAATTTGAACTCCTTCATATCAAAGAACAAAAAGTTTGCCTAAAGAACTGATTGCAAATAGTTTCTGTGTATAAAATAAATGCATTTTGTCCTCCTTAAACAACAAAGACAGTATTTGCTTAAAAAAGTGCAAAAAGAATTTGAACTCATTCATAACAAAGAACAAAAAAGGAAAAAAAAAACTGATTGCAAATAGCTCATATTCAATAATAGAATAAAACTAGAGCACAGAGGCCCAACATTAATTTACGCTAAAGAGAGAGCTGTGGTTTGGTCTGATGGCTCACAATGGATTGGATGTCTTTTCAATTTTTGTGTTCCCAATGTGCATCAAGTGAAACAGTGTTTCATCGTTGAGTCTGTTTCTCTTTGGATTTTATGTGCTTCATGTTGGAAAAGCAGCTCTTGCAAATGTAAGTGCTCCCAACCATGCTGGCCATTGAGAGGGCAAAATCTCAGGGACGTGGAAAATGGGTCTGCCTTACGGGTGTAAATCACATCCATCATGGTGATTCGATGCAGTATTGATTTCCTGACCCAAACGATTCGATTATTTTAGAGTACTCAAGAAGAATACACCACGATTCGATTAATGCGGTTAATTTTCTTTTTTTTTTAACCTACAGGCTAAACAAAGTTTTCAAGTTTGAAATAAATCAATAAAAGAGATTTTAGCAATATCGTTATGCATTTTTTTTTTTTAGAAACAACAGCAAATAACAGAAGTGAAAAGTTGCATCAAAAAATTCTGCAAAATACTGCACTAAATCAGTGCAATGAGTGCAATGAAAAACCTCGGCTCCAGACATCCGTCCCCTCCACAGGCGGCTCAGCTGCTCGTCTCCCAAATTGTAGCTGACCGCCCAGACAGGAGATGGCTTGTTTTGTTTATGACCCAATTACTTGGAAAACAACTTCGTGAGACGACCAGCTAGAAGGCGAGTCTTGTGAGCGCTGGGACCCTTTTCCACCTGGATCTCTGCTGCTTTTTTGGCCTCATGTCCCTCCGTCATGGGACTAAGCTGGCTACGCCTCACCGCCTGCGGCATTATCTAGACAGCCCACAGTGTGTAGCACAGACCACAGCTTCAATACTGAGAGCATAAAATCAAAAATATGCACCAGTGAGTTTGACGCAGAGTATAACCAGGAAGCGAGGTAAAATAGGTTTAGCACCACCGCAGCACGGGAAGAGAATTACGCCCAAATGGATAAAAATAGACCGGAGGAGAAAAAAACACATGAATCGATTCTCTTGCGGACGTGTCGATGCATCGGACCGTCGGTTGTTGGATCGATGCATCGATACAAAACGATTATTATTTACACCCCTAGTCTGCCTGCAGGTCGCAGAGTTCGAGCTGCAGCTCCGATAGTTGCCCGCTGACCACAGCAGAAAGGGGGTCTGTGAATTGTCCGCTATTGTTTGCGTACAGTGCGCCCTCTATCGGTAAAAAATATATTTTTTTAAAATTAAATAGTTAAATTATTATTGTTGTTGATCTATTACTTGAGCCGCACTGAGTGATGAAGAAGGCCGTATCTGGCTGCCAGTTGCCCATCCCTGATCTAGAGACTATTAGTAACAGAAGGTGAAATGCAGCTCCAGATGAGCTGAGCGTGTGGTGACGTCACAAGTACGCTTCTGTGTTCCAATTGACCCATATTTATGCTGCGTTCTCCCAGAGTCCGCACTTTCCTGTGTTCTTCTCAAGAAAATACTTGGGGAGGACATGAGTCCGTACTCGCGCTCTAGTGAATTGAGAAACAGCCAGAGGGTTTTATATTTTTTTTTAATGATGATTTTCAAGTAATTCCATTTGTTTTTTTTGTTTTTGTTTTTCCCTTGATCCATTTAGTTGACAACGTTAAGGCTGAAGCTGAAGAGCCGAGTGTTACAGAGCCTGCTGAGAAGTTGCAGGACAAGAAATGGTTGAAGGACCAGGAAGGGTTGTAAAAGTGTTTGATGGCTTATCTGACTTTAGGCTGGCTGCGCTCCTGGGAAAAACCAACCGCAGTCTCCGCGACCTTAAGGAGGAAGACCAGGAGCCTCTTGTTCAGGAGCTGAAGATGTGCCACTGGTTTGGAAGTCAAAGCCAAAGCATACCATGGATTAGTGACGATGAAATGCTGAACCTCCTCATCAGTGGAATCAGAGATACGATACTTAAAGAGATGCAGGAATCTCCGTTTTTCTCCCTGATAACAGACAGACCTGTTAAAATTGCAAACAAGACTTACTTACCAGTCTTTGTTCGTTATGTTGGGGAATCGACTCCAAAAGTGGAACTTATAGGGTTCTTACCGTTTAATGAAAACAGAGATGTTGACTGGCAAGCGGGCCACCTGGCAAAGATCATCACTGAGGACTGGGGTTTGCCCATGTCTCAGTGCCGAGGCCAGGCTTTCATGCATTGGGGGCCGGGGTTTCAAAGCCTAAAGAAAATGTCTTTAGAGTTCCTCAGCAGCTACCCGCTGTGCGTCGTAACGCCCAGTGAGTCTTGTGGTCTGGCTCAGTGGCTGGCCAGTAGTGTGCCTTGCCCTTCTGTGGCCAAACTGCTGGACATCACTGAAGATCTGCTGCTGTTCTTTGACCAGTCTCCTCATCTGGAGGAACAGTTAGCTCAGGCTGTGGACGGGCTTCTGAATATGCCAAGAGAGGCTTTAGAGGAAATTCCAGAAACGTTCTGCTCCAAGTGGAAAAAACGAGAGGACTTTTTCGACATCCTCGCTGACACCTTAGAGGGCGTCCTCAGCTGCCTGGATGCGGTGAGCTCTGGCACGGCGGGTGCAAAGTCCATGCATGCACAGGTTCTGTCCGCTGCTCTGAAAAACGTGGATTTCATCATCACTCTCGTGATTTTGAAGAACGCCTGTGCGCCGCTTCGTAACTGCAGCACAGTCTTCCGCTGCGGAAACCCTGCTGACATCCTTTGCGAGGTGGAGAAAATCCCTTCAATTATCGAAACTCTGGAGAAAATGTTAACGAATGCGAACGCTCTGCACAATTCTTGGTTCGAACAGGCGTTCCAGTTAGCGACCAGGGTGGCTCCTGAACAAGTGTGCTTTTCAGAAGAAGCCAACAGTTACGATTCTCCAGAGATTTACTATAGAGATAATCTGAGCATTCCTCTCCTCCACAGTCTGATGGAGGAAATGAAATATTGCTTCTCAGGCAACCATTTAAAAGCTTTGTCTGTCCTGTCACTGCTGCCTTCTTGCAACCCTCAGCCCATACTGTCGGAGTCGACGGACAAGCCTTTCAGCCTTTACCTTACGGATCTCCCGGAGCCCGATGCGGCCGAGCAAGAGCTTAACGCCTGGGCTGCCGTCTGGACGGAGAAATACCAGGATGTTGCTCTTCCAACATCTATTGCCGAAACACTTGCTCATCCAGAGTCCAAAAGCCACCCGACCGTGGCCCTACTGCTCCGACTGGTTGCCGTACTCCCGAGCGTAAGCATGGAGTGCGACCTGATGAAGACCACGCTGAACTCCATGAGGGATCTGTTCAAAAACACTGCATGTAGAGGCAGCAAAATCAGTCAAGTGATGCTCCGCTCGCACGCCACAACACTACAAAGACTGCCAGAAGTCATCGAGAAGTGCATGGAAGTCGATCCGGAGAGCACGCCGTGTCTGTCACAGGTTTGTTCATTTTAGCTTATTTCACCACGAGTTCTATGGTTTCACTTACCAAATCATAACCTTTAAACATTTAATAATTATGACTGATTAGTCTTAGGATTTTGATGCTAAACTGGACTTCTTGACTTACACAGCAAAAAAATGAAATCTCAATAAGTAATTTTTTCTTAAAATAAGTGCATTCTTTCTTGAATTGAGGAGGTAAGGGAGACATTTTGCTAATGGAATAAGACAATTTACACAATTTACAATAAGAAAAAGTAATTGTATCATCGTATTTCAAGTGAATATTATCTAATTTTTTCTATTTTTAAAGAGTAAAAATACCTATCTCTATTGTAAATCATCAGATGTACCAAATAAACTTAAGGTAAAATACAAATTTAAGAATTTTTTACTTTTTTCTAGATCGTTTTTGCAGTGTACAGTTGCAGCCATTGAAAATGGCCCTTCCTAGTCAAAAGCCAGCCCTCCCCTGTCTCTCTTTCTTCCAGCCTTCTCATGTAAGTATCCCTTTATACTTTACTCTGACTCCACCCTCTCACTGAATTACAGGGTCTGACCAGCAGATAACGCTTATTTAGATCTTAGTGTTCACAAATCATGACAGAATATTTTAGATGTTTACACTGGAAAACAATCTAGAAATAAGTTTTAAAATTTAAATTAAGTTTATTTTGTCCTTAATTTGAGTAGGTAAATGATATAGTTTGACAATGGAATGAGAGTGTTTTACTCTTTTAAAATATGATGGTTGGATAATGCACTTGAAATAAGACAATGCAATTGTAAGCTTTTTTCTATTATTTTATGTAAATTGTCTTGTTCCTTATTGGCAAAGTGCTCCATTTTAAATTTCCTCAATCCTCAAGAAAAATAAAACACTTATTTGAAGAAAAATGACTTATCAAGATTTAGATTTTTTCCATTGTAGGGACAAGCCAAGGAGCAGCCAAGGAAAGTGGGGAAATTTTGAATTTTTGAAAAGTGACACTTTACTTAATATTGTACTATTTTCGTGTTACCTACAATTATCTCTACTCCCCTGGCTAATGTTGAAAGTTAGAAGACAATCTGCACTAGAAAACAAAAATCAAAATGTAGATAAGTAATTTTTTTTCTTTAAAAAATTGCATTTGTTCTTGGATTGAGGAGGTAAAAGAGACATTTTGCCAATGGAACAAGACAATTTACATTTAAAAATAAGAAAACAGAATTGCATCACCTTATTTCAAGTGGTTGCAACAACGAATCGATAAAATCGATAAAATCGACTTTTAAAAGCTGCGGCGCAATCCTAATTTCATCATCGTGGATTAGCGTCGCTACGATGATTACGCGCCATCCTACCGCCGCCATCATCACTCGCCTCTTGACCGAAAGAGGAAGAAAAAAAATATGGCAGTAGCTGAAGTCAGCCACAGGTGCAGTGTTGCTTACAACTCAGCGTAAATCCTTTTCAGACCCTCCAAAGACTAATTATTTCTCAAAAAAGGCTTAATTAGCTTACGGCTGCAACCATGTACTTTTCGCCTAATTGGCGGTTTTAGAGACTCTTAGTAAAAGCATGTATCACCTTTGCCTTCTGCTGGGTGCCTCCCCACCCCAACCGCTGCTCTCAAGCAGGAGTCCCTTCAGCTGCAGTCAGACCCCTCAGTCCAGAGATCGCAAAATGAAGCGCCAAGATGCACCGGGATTGACGGCGCGAAATTGATCACAATAATTAAAATAGCCTGGCGCTTTGTAAAGCCGGGTGAAAAAGTGATAATATGCAACTTTTTTCAAAAGAAATTAACATGGCACGGAACCACCATGTTTGTTTGGTTTTAAAGTGGGGAAACGTTAACGCTAGTTTCTCAGGTAGCTCATCTGATGCTTTCCTTACCGTAATTAGTAGGTTACAGACAGTGATAAGGTTGGCTACTTATTTTACTTTTAATTTCATTTGAATTGGCTTAAGCAGCATTTATATTTACTTTATAAATAAATTAACTTGCAAATTATGAGGGCAAGGCTTTTAAAGTTTAAATCTTCTGGCAAAGATAAAGCAAAGAAGATCCTGCAATTTATGGAAGTAAAGCAGAATAAAATCCAGCAAGATCAGTAATATGTCAATTAATTATCTGCCACATTCCCATGTAAATATCTGTCTTTGGAGGATGTGTTTTTTAGCACCCCTAGTTCTCTCATTTTTATTCCAAATACAATTTATAATTTGAATCACAGGGCTATTTTTATCTCTATGGTTCAGTATTTTCTCAAGTAGCAACTTTAACTGTTATACTGTCTTAAAAGGCAGAACTCTTCTAGTCTAAAAAATCCTCATTTGTTGAAATGGGGGACCTATTGTTTGAACCCTTAGGGGCTTATAAAACAAAAATGCCTGTCTTTTTTGCGCTTTTATGAAACAAAGTACCCTATATTTTGTGGATGTACAGCTACATTTCATGTAAGTTTGCGTTGCGTAGTTTTAACACATTTATTGCACCAGTACAGTTAATGAGCAACCTGTACTTGTGTGCTTGTTTGTTCTTGTCTAAAAATGTTTATTTTGGAATAAAGAGGTTAATATAAAAAATATTTTTTGTCCGATTCATCGATTAATCGAAAAAATAATCGTCCGATTCATCGCATTTTTAAAATAATCATGCTAGTTGCAGCCCTAATTTCAAGTGCGCGCGCTTTTATCTAAATATCTTATTTTAAGAGTGAAAATACTAATTCTATTGGCAAATCATCTCTTAATTTTGCCTACTCAAATTAAGGGTACAGACACTTAATTTAAGAAATGTTTACTTATTTCTAGATTGTTTTTGTAGTGCATGTGTTTAATGCCATTGAACTCTGGAAAACAATCTAGAAATAAGTAAAAATGTTCTTGAATCAGGTGTATTTACTAGTGTTGCGCACCGATGCCATTTTTTTTGGCCCCGATACCGATACCCGATACCTTTTGACTGTGCAGTATCGGCCGATACCGATACCATAATAATGTAAAATAATTGCCATCATGGCTTTTGACAAGCTGCTGCTTACCTTTGTGAAGCAGGAAAAATCTAATACAAAGTGAATCCAGTAGAACTTTTTATGCCTACCAGGAGTAGGTGACAATAGTTGAATAAACTTATGGCTCTCAATATGGTATCGGTGCTCTACTTGTTGGTACTCGCCGATACCGATACCACTATTTTAGGGCAGTATCGGGGGACCGTCCGATACTGGTATCGGTATCGGTGCAACACTAGTATTTACCCTTAATTTTAGTTGGTAAATAAGATATTTTTCAATATTGAATGAGTATTTTTACTCTTAAAATAGGATAATTATATAATATGTGCTTTTAATGAGACCATGCAGTTGCTTTTTATTATTTTCTATTCATTTTTCTTAAAATTTGATTATTCCCTTCCAGTTGTTGGCCTCAAGAACTTCTTAGAAACCCATGGTTCTTAAACATGCTTTGATTTAAGTAACAAAATAAGCATCAACTCTACCTGTTTTAGGGAACTTTCACCAGACACAGTTTCAAAATAAATGCTGCGACCTGTAACATCCACTTAATTAAGTCCATGTGTAATTTAGTTTAAACCAATCCTAATTCTAAAAGTTTAGTCTATTTCTTTGAAATAGTTTAGATTTAACATAATATACTTTAAAAAAACAACAACAAACAAACAAAAATGTTCAGCTCGGTTCAGAAGTTGACTTTTTAATTAGCGTTTGCTGTTTTGGTGTTGGAGTCCTGCAAAGCTAGGTAGAGGCAAAATACCTGATATTGGAGGCCTGAGGGCCTGACGTCTTTGTTGCCCCCCTTCATGACAGGCTCTGGAAGCTGAAATGATCATTACGGCTGCCTGAAGGAGAGGCAAGTTCAGAGTAACATCAGGTGTATCTGCTTTGCAACATCAGTTTTTCTTGGTTTGCTTTTGAATCCTTAATGGGTGATAATCCTCGTTTTGGCCAAAAGATGGCAGTGTTGCTTTACATTTTGTTTGTGAAGTGTGTTAAAGTTGCAACTGGCGATGTGTAACTAAAAGTCTCTTTACTTGTTTTAGGTAACAAAGGTTCTCCAAAGATTGAAGTTGGACAGAAGTAAGTTGGAAAAAAAAGCATGTTTTGTTGAAAAGTGTTTGTTTTTTGTCTTTTTCAATCTCAAGATCTTAGTGCAAATTTTTTGTTACTTAAATTCTAGGAAACCTTGGAGTGAAACCGGCGGAAGCTGCAGAGTTGGGGGAATCCGCTATGGCAGAGAAATCTCGCAGTGAAAACGAGGCGGAAACACCAAATAAGGAAGTTCCTCAAGAGGCCGCGGAAGGACCTAGAACGACCGTGTCTTTCTATGAGCCGCAGCTACGTGAACACATCCTAAAGGAACTCTGGGACTCTCAGTTCTTCACGATTATAACCGAGCAAACGGTTGAAATTGACGGGGAGCTCTATATCCCGCTGTGTATCAGGTACTTGAACAAAGAGGACATCCAGTGTGAAGAAACGCTGGCCTTCATCCCGTTCGTTGAAGACTCAGTTGTCCTTTCTGAGGCCATTCAGACTGCCCTGTCTGAGAAGTGGGGACTGAACATGGAGTATTGCAGAGGACAGGCCTTACTAAGCGTCGGTGAAGTAGGAGCTCAGATGAGAGCTGTAAGTTTAGCCATTGCTACAAAATACCCTCAGGCTATTAGAACAGTTAGCTCTGCTTTGTCCCTCAACGTTTGGTTGGCCAGATCCTCTCCTGCTGAAGAAGCAGCCAATGGAGCCGTCATCATTGATAGATTGTTACACTGGCTGACAGAGGACGTAGAACGCCAGAACGCGCTGGAGGACATAATCACTTTGGTTTTCCAGCAGGATGAGGCGAAGGCCAGCGAGTTAAGGGACAAACTCATCAAGAACTGGGAGAAGAGTCACGACATGCATGAGGTTATGATAGAGCTTTTGGAAGCAGCTGTTCTCTGTCTGAACGAGCTGAAAGAAGAGGGAAGCACCTCAGACCAGCTCCAGGCGTCGCAGTTCTTTGATTCAATCCGAAATTTTGAGTTTATCTTTTCGAGCGTAGTGCTGAAGAATGTCCTGGCTGTGACAAAAAAGCTCAGTCAGTCTCTTCAAGGAAAACCTTTAGATATGCTGCTGGCCGTGAACACCTTGCCTGACATCAAAGCGTCCCTCGGCACACTAAAGAGCGAGATTGACATCCATCACAAGTCCTGGTTTGAGGAAGCCGTCTCCCTGGCTTCAAAACTCAACGTCCAGATGTTGCATTCAGTGCTTCTAGAGCCACTGAGTGACTTTTATAAAGAATCCGTCAGCATGAAGGTCGTGGATCACTCGATAGCAGAAATAAATGACCTCTTTGCGGACAAGGTGTTGGATACCTTAAGATGTCTGGAGATTGTGGCCTTATGCAATGTTCAAAGTGGAAACCAGCATTCTTAGTGGTCTCGTGTTTCGCCTGTACAAGGAGGACCTGCCAGACCAGCTCTCCCTGCACTCCGAGATGAAGGCGTGGAAGGAGAAGTGGCTGGATCCCATGGCGGGTTACCTTCCTGCCACTGTCCTCGATACACTCAAGACGTCGCAGATCCGAAGTTTTAGTAACATTGAAACGCTCCTCAGACTTCAGGTCATTTTACCTTTTTCAAGGCGGGAGAGCAACTTCAGGCAGGGGAGGAGGAGTCTGCAGGAGTTCATTCAGCAGAAGAAGAGGTCCCTCTCTGAGCTCCATCCTCTGTAGCGGTTGGTCTTCTGTTTGCAGTGTTGACAGGAAGTGGATGGCAGTACCGCCAGACTAAAGAACTGAGTAGCCTTCATGGAGAATTGTCCCTGTATATTATTGAATTTTTCTGTTGGTTGGCATTCTGCAAAGCCCTATCCTAAGCTCTGCTGTTTCCTTTCTTGTAATTTTTGTAGTTTGTACAGTCGTATCTCCCAATGGGACCAATGTCATGAAAAAAAACCATGAAGCGCAGTGATGGTTCTCGGTGCTTGTGCCTTGATGAGAAACTAATGATTTTACCCCGCTTCATAATGAATCAGATGGTCAGCATTGTCCCATTGGTTTTATTTGAGGAAAAAAAAAAAGGTTTTCTTTCCCCTCAATTTTCCAAAACAAACCATGTTATTTATTCTTTTTGAAAACGCACCCTTCTACTTCCTGGGCACAACTTAGAAATCGGTTAGTTCGTTCATCTCTGTTGATTTTTCTTTTCCCGTGTTCGCTTACCTCCCCGGGCTTGTGAATGGATTTGCTTGTAAAACGGGATCTTTGAGAATAATGTTTCCTTTTTATAGGAGTAATCTTCTATATATATTTGTCAAAAAAACTGGTGTAATAAAATGATCCAAAAAACATGTTTTGACTTTGTTGGATTTGAAGCATCTTTTAGCACAAGGTGGCGCTTGTGGAGCTATATTTAAAAAATTTTGATTCATCATTGATACCAAACTACAGTTCTATCACATTTCTTTAGTTATCAAACACTATTAGATCAGATTTTCACTCTTAAAAAAAGTCGTCAAACCTTTGAGGACTGATCCTTCACCTATAAATAGTGGGTTTACAGTTGCTAATTATTTTCCAGACCTTTCTGGTTCTGGGAAGAAAGGAGGGACGAGTTCAACCTGTATTTGTGGGAGATGCAAATCATCTCGTCTGATCCTTTGTTGCCTTTGTCTGTCGGGTTAATATGTAATTCAAAGGAATAAGCGTATTCTGCCGGCCTCCTGTTAATAATTTGCTGTGAATTCCAGCAGTCCTTTATGTAGAAAACAAAACACAGACCTGCACTGGAAAAAAAATCGAAATCTAGATAAGTCATTTTTTCTTAAAGTTAGTGCATTTGTTCTTGAATTGAGGAGATAAAACAGACAATGGAATAAGATAATTTGGATTTAAAATAAGAAAACACAATTGGATTGTCTTATTTGAAGTGCATATTATCGAATTACCTTTTTTTAAAGAGTAAAAATACTAATTCCATTGGCAAACTACCTCGTTTACTTATTCAGATCAAGGGTAAATACAGTTAATTTAAGAAATTTCTACTTGTTTCTAGATCATTTTTCCAGTGCGCTGGTTGAAGTGATCTTAAAAGCACTGCAAAAACAATCTAGAAATTAGTCAAAATGTCTTAAATTAAGTGTATTTACCATTAATTTGAGTAGGTATTAAGATGATTTGCCAATGGAATGAGTATTTTTACTCTTAAAATAAGGTAAATAGATAATATGCACTTGAAACAAGACTATGAAATAGTTTTTATCTTAATTTAAATTTAAATTGCTTGATCCATTGGCAAAGTGTCTCACTTACCTCCTCAATTCAAGAAAAATGCACTTATTTTAAGAAAACATTACTAATCAAGACTTCGATTTTTTTCCAGTGAGTGATTTTTATTCTATTAGTTTTAATCTTTTTTTTTTCATATCTTTTTTATAAGTGTAGCTCCAGTAAAATTATATAAAATAATTAAGCAATAAAGTTCAGTTTCTGCAGATTTATAAATGCAAATGGTTTTTAATGGAAAACGCAGATTTAATTTAGCCGGTTAGACTTCTAGTGGGTTTGATCTTCCTATATAAAAAAAAGGTCAGTAGTGTTGAGGAACTGGGAATGTTACTGTTGCTTTAACCTCTGCTGGTTCCTTCCTCATACAAGAGTGCATGTTTAACAAAGGTTGGTCGAAAACTGCAGTTTCAGTGCTTGGATGAATTAAACGCTTATGAGCTTTAATATATATAGTTAATAAAGGTTTAATAGGCAGATTTAGATGGAAAGGAACTGTAGTCGGATGCCAGACTTCAAAAAGTCAAACATGCATTCACAGAGTGGTTTTACTTAATGGGTAAAACTGCTGAATTAGACTAATTAAAAATTGTTGAAAAGATGAAAGACTTTATTTAAAGGCCTTAAAGTGTCTCTCAACCAGCAGCTAAACATCTGCAGGCTGTGCAGTATTTGTTTACCTTTTTAAACGTCCATGCTGAGGCCGCTGCAGGTACAAATCTCAGGTGTGGCCTGTGCTTTTGAGCGTGAAGAAACACATCCTCTCTTTTCTAAGCAAAACAAGGCATTCCCATAATTGACCCACGCAGCAGGCTTCCTGTTTAATGTCAAGGTCCTGCGCTGATATAAGAGCCGTGACGGTCCGTAATCATGTCCATACACCACCAGGATTTAAATACACTTCCAAGGAAGACAGGAGGCTTAAGTGGATTTCATTTCAAGGTTCCCTTTCAGGGAGATTTGGCAGCACGGGTCACGATGCAAGACTTTTGGTCTGAATTACTCAGATGTCAGCTTGTTGATTGTACTTTTAAGAAACACTTCATTTTTATTTGCGGCTGTAAAACTGTAGGATTTGAAACAGTAGGTGAAATGTGAAGGACTGTCAAGGTCCTGTTAGTGGAATGGAGAATCATAAGTTATCTTCTCAGACAATCATTTTTTTTTTTGTTTTATTACAAATTTGATCTAATCCAAACTATTTCTTTAATAGAGAATCTGGAAAATCATCCATTAGTGCTCATTTTTTCACTGCTGTAATGCTCATACCATTTAGGAATCCAATTCTTTTGCAACCTGTAAAAAAATACTGTATAAAACCTCCAACTCAACGCTATTCCTGACATCTTGAATTGAAAAAGCTTCCTGGATGGGAAGCAAAACGTCTTCAAACTTGGAAACAAAGTCCAGTGGATTGTTTTTCATTTTCTTTTTTTCGGAATAATCTGTAAAAACTTTCACCCGTACCAGATGGATCTTCGCCGCTTAGATGTGTGATCCTGCTGTCAGGCTCCTCATGTTTACCAGGAGGCGTGGGAGCAGAGACGGGTGTGAATGGATGAAGTGTCCGTGGATCCTGGGAGTCTCCCCACCCGCCTGGCTGGCCCTGACCCCCACTGAACTTGACACCTTTTGCTCCTCTTCAGAAACACCTCTTTAGGGTGTCGTCATGCGTCCTGATGAAGGACCTGTCTGACTGCTTTGAAAATGACATCAGGGAGATACTGATACCGATCCACATAAGCAGGATCAGATGATTTAATGTGATATAATCCAACAGAACACGAACATAAGAGGTTCTGACTTGAGTATTGAATCATATAGTAGCAGCACAATGGGTGTATTTGTTTACATTTCCAGTTTTTAGTGATTATAGTGTTCAGAAAAGAGTCCTGGCCAAAGGTTATACCACAGGCAGGGAATGATTTACCATTAGACAAAACTAGGTAGTTGCAAAGGGCCTCAAGTTCCTGTGGGCCCCCATAAAACTCCTTTTACATGTAGGGTTGATACAGCTATTATTTATGCACATTATGTTTTTGATAATAATCCTTTTGATAAAATGCCATCAGGACGCTTATAAGTGTGTCTCAGGGGCCTTCTCTTCGCTGTCCACCATATTGGATCAGTCCATTTGCTGCACTTGTGCAGAAAGGTCCAAGAAAGCAGCAGCAAATCATTTGAAAACAAAGTGGGAAGAGCAGTGTTGCTAACTTAGCACTTTTGTTGCCATATTTAGCGACTTATCAAACACCTCTAGCGCCTTTTATTTCAAAAAAGCACCTAGCACCAAATCTAGTGACTTTTTCTGCTACTGGAGACTTTGGCGACAACATCTAAAAGCAGCGCGAACTCTGCTCTCCAGATCAAGTAGATTGGTAACCCCCGCCTCCTGCTGTAATCTATCTTGTCTGCTGTCATGATTCATGCAGCTATTATTTCATCCAAATGAAAATAGAGAACAGATAAGCAGATCATGGCTTGTCTACAGTGAAAGAAGGACTGGGTTATTTACTTTGGAAACACAGGAAGCAGGCAATGCGCTTCAGTTAGAATGGGCTTAGTGATTGGAAAAATATTTCATTCCTTTTGAGACAGCATGAAAAAGTCAGCTGAGAGCGTGGCTGATATTAAAAGAAAAGAGACAAAAGAGGAACAGGGAAAAGCAAGAAAAGGGATAAGAAGAGATGGACAAAAGGTAGAACAAATAATGTATGTTTATTGTATAAACATTTCTGTATCTGTACAATGGGTCTTTGCCTAGGGCCTCACATTTCCTAAATCCACCCCTGACCACAGGCTACTCTTGAACGACCACATGAGTCCAAACGTCTATTACTTAAAAGGCTTCAATCCTCAAAGCTAAAAAAGAGACGCGGGGTTCAAACAATCTGATTGGACGACAGTTTTTGTCTCTCATGTCTCAGGAACCAGAAGCAAACGAATTGGCGCCACTTTCATTTGGCGGATGTGACGTTCTTCTCATCTTCGAACCTCAACTCTGACCCATAATGTTCCATTTATTTGTCAATAACCAGCTGGCAGCACATCCATGTGATAGAGAAGCTAAATGAAAGCTAGCCGTTACAGCTACAGTTGCCTGATTGTTTCCATTTGAAATTCTCCTTTTAAGTTCCTCCTTCAATCCAAGAATGACGGCTGTTAAGAAAAGACCTGCTTTTGATTCGAAGGAAAGATTTTCTACGGTTTTATTGGGTTTTAGCTGATGATGAAGAACAGGCAGCGATGGTACGTCGACAGAAAGTGGAATCTGTCGCTTTATTAGTTTATCATTGTGGTTTTCTTCTATCTGACATTAAAGTGGAAGTTATTCTCTTCTTTCTGAAGCATTGTTTTTCCCAACATGTTTTGATTGATTTGAACTTTAACCCCGTCACAGTCGGCCTCGGGTAAATCCTGTTGGCTCCTTCCGCCTCAGGGGCCCCTGTCATTTAATCTAGATTTTTCTTTTTCTTTCACTGATGGGTAAAATCTACTTTGATTTGCAAAAAAAAAAAAAAAAATGCTTTTAAGTATTACATGCAACATTTCTTGTACATATGTTTTCTTCCACAAGCATTTATATAATTTACAAGTGTTGCTAATTTTATTTCTTTCTTCTGGTTGTGTTTTGAGAATCTCCTGTAACATGAAGCTGTTCGTTCAAAATAATGACTCACTGTAAACTGTATAAAGTTATTGATATGAACAAAATTTTGGATTTCTCTCATTATGTATAAATTCATTCATGACCGCAGGTTAATTTTTTTGTTTGAGTCACACGTGAAATTCGCTTTGAACGAAGATCACGAGATCAAGTCACAGACTTTGAGAGAGCGCCATTTTCTTCATCTCTCCATCCTGGGTGGATTTAAATAAACGCAGGTAGCAAAGCAGTTGCATATAATCAATGTTATAGCTGGTTAGTTAACTAGTTAATACTAGCTAGCTGACATCTGAGAAGGTTTACGCATTTACTAATTGCGTTATGACAATGAATCGCTAACGTTAGCTAGCCAAAAGCCCTTGCTCGTTCTCCAGAGCTAAACAAACATTGCTTGAAGGAACAGAGTGGAGTTTTGTACGTGTTTTATTTTATTTATTTTTGTTACAGTGTTCTTTTTGGCAATGTGGCAATAAGAAAAGAGAGCCCAATAGATTTTACTTTCACAAGTGGAGCAGTATGGCTATCGTCATAGTGTTCCTCTTGATTTATGCATATAAATAGCTTTATTATAAATCATGCAGGTAGTATTACAGATTATATGGACACTGCAATTTATATAGAACAGGAAGGAAAAACAGGAAAAGGGAGAAAATATGAAAGAAAGAGGAGTGAATGGGAGAAAATTATAAAACGTCTTCAGTCTGCTTCCTCACCTGCAAAGAGAGATGTAATAAAGAACAGCACAACCAACGGATATAGTATAAGAGATACGATAAAGTGGCAGCTTGATACTATTGCTGAAGTATAAGTAGTATTATTAAATCTGACATGTATACTGTGGTAGCTGGTGGGCTTTCTGTATGGAAGTGAATCTCTAAGTACCTGGAGCCAAGCACCTGTAGTTGTTTGTGGCGTGCACTTGTGCATGTAAAGTTTATTCAAGGAAAAATGCTCAATAGTGGTTGTGAAAGAGCCAAAGACCCCCAAACTTGGAGTTCGAGGGAGCGCCAGGGGCCCAAAACCCCAGATGCCCAAACAGATCCCCAAAGCAAAGGCGCCCTGGAGGGGCCAACCCAGGAAATCAGACCCCGTACCAAGGGAAGAGGAGAGACGACCCCGAGGACTTAAATGCTGGATACCCGGCCGTCACTGGCAGCGGGAACCTCCAGTGATATGTTATAAAGAGCTGGAGGGCTGTTGTGGTGCACATGTTGGTGACGGATGCTAACTGCTACCGGGCTACATTAACAATGAATAAATACATTTAAACTAATCTGTTGGCCAAGTGTTTTTCTTATAGAGTTTGTAAGATGGGAAATGAAAAATATTTGAATTAAAGTCAAATGAAATGTGAAAGTTATAATTTGGTTATATTTAAATTAACTTACTGGTGTCAATACAAACAATAATTCATGTTAGTTTAGTTAAAGGTAAGTACATTAGGTTGGTTCATCAACTGAAAATGTTCAGAAAATCATTTGGAACAAGGCAAAGATTTAAGGTTGGGCCAAGTGCAGTATTATTGTTTACATCAACATAAAATACTTTTAGATGTGATATATGGACATCATACTTTTTCCAGTGTAAGGATGTTTATTTTTTGTTTACTGACAAGCATCTGAGTTAAATAAAGACGGCAAAGACTCTTGATTCTCTCCACTAGCAGCCATGAGAGTAAAACTGCGCGCCCATTCAGGCTCTGATCCTCCTGGTTGAAAGCAGAGTGTCCTTCCTCCCCTCTCCCCAGCTCTGGATTCATAATACCAGCCTGATCCTCCAGGGATTACAGCGACAATGGCCTGGAGCTGTGAGACAAACTCACTTCTGACTCAACACGGAAAATCTTCTACAACTCTTACAAAATCCTACGGAAGAGCATTAGGGCCACTGAAAAAATATTAAAAAAGTTAACTTGTTTTTAGATATTTAAGTTTAATATGGGAAAAAGTCAGAATTCCTACTTTAATCTCAGAATTCTGACTTTTTTCTGAGAATTATGACTTTAATCTCAGAATTTTCGATCTTAATGTAGATGGGTACCGTGAAGGAAGAGATGTGGGAGCACACAGCTTCACTGACAAAGATGTGAGTTGTTAGGGAGGGCCAGTTACACATTGGTGGAAAATGACGCAATTAGGCGACTTTTTACGTGCCAGAGGGGTCCGCAGTTATGCTGTTTCACTAATGGAAGAGCAGAAGGTGATTAAAAGAATGGAGCTAGTTTAGTCTCCAAAACTGACATGGCTACGGCTTGATGCCAACATGTTTGTTAGCTGTCAGAATTCAGACAGAATTCTTAGATAAAAGTCAAAATTCTGAAATTAATCTCAGAATTTTGAGGAAAAAAAGCCAGAATTCTGACTTTTTTTCTCCTATTATACTGAAATAAAATTAAAAAATCAGTTAACCTTCTCTAATTTTTCAGTGGCCCTAATCGTCTTCCGTAAAATACAAACAATCTTGCAGCACAAAAAAACCCCAAAGTCTAGTAAATAACAGTTTCTTATATTTTCAACCACTTCTCTGGTGGTTTTAATAACATCCCAACGTCTGAAAGAATTTGTCTCAATTACTTGACGTCCCAGATGTAAAATAAACTTGAAGCTCAGGATCAAACCGCATCTGATTAAAAGTGTATTTCAAAAAAAAAAAAAAAGTAAAAACCCTGGAACAGTAACTGAAGTCGTAACTTTAAGAGACACTGATTCATGTTCACCAATAATAATCCCCTCATTTTAAACCCGACTACAGTTACACTCAAAAACTACAAATGTAACCGTATCTCCATAAAGCTGGTTTTCATCCTCGGTGTGGATTATCGATCATAGCTCCATTCTGGCTGCCTTCTTCCACGACATGACTTATTATTTCATCATGATAAAGCTGGGTGCCTCACCCTTCACCCCCCCCTCCTCTGGCTTGGAAGGTGAGATGTGGAGATCAAGGGGCTGCGTGTTGATCCCAGCTCAGGAATGGAGAGCCTGTGTGTAAAAAGCCCGTCTGTAGACAGGCCCGGTCCTGCTGGAAGCTGCATAACTCCCACACACACTCTCTGACCCCGTGGCCCATTCACAGCCCACCGTCATGCAAAACACATCAAGCCTCTTGACACAGGGACCCCGGCCCAGCGTATTGTAAATAAGCTTCATGCATATGGAGCTATCGTAAAGCTGTTTGGCAAACACCGGGGCGGGTTCCCAAAGGAAGAGGGCTTCTTGTTTTGGTCTGCCTCGGAGGCAGCGTGACAACACCTGGCCGTATTAGCTGAGCCAGCCCCAAGGTCAAGGTCTGGACAAAAGCTCAACTCTAGTCGCATACCGAGCAAATAAAAAGAAAAAAAGTAGACGTCGCTTTTCCCACAGCCGCTCCGGCAGCGTATCACTTACAGCGTGGTTAATACTGGAGGAAAACAGGCCGCGCAGGAAAGCTATGTAACATTAGGAAGCTTTTCTCTTCTTTTTTTTCTTTTTAAATGATCTTTAAACAGAACATATGTTGGAGAGTGTTTGTGTGTCTAAATGTGGAATAACCACAATATCCCGTCACACTGTATTACAGCGTCTATACTGTAACTGTTATATGGTGTCCGGAATGATTAAAGAAAGATGTGGTTCGTCTCCAAAGAACCCAAGAGCTGCATTTTCTCTTTAAGTCGCCTTGAATAACTACAAAAATGGAGTGGAGGGATTTCTGTTGGCTTCTTCTATATCTAAAGATAAACTACATTGATTGACTTGAATAATTAAAAGGGAGGAATCTGAAGAGAGTTCCTGATTTCATTTGTTTATAGGAGCATAAAAACTAAAATTTTCATAAAGCTTGAATGTTAATTTTATTATTAGACAATTTTAGTAACCTTGTGAGGCTCTGCTAAAGGTCATCTACCCTCTGATCAGGGCGAATCGATTGCAAATCCAATAATCTCTTGATTTTTTATTTTTTTTTGATTACCCCTTGGATAAAAACACTCACATGAAAGTATTTTGAAAATCTAAATTTCAAGCCACTAGTGTTATTGGAATCCAGGACAAGACATTATTACTTTTGTAACATTAAAAAATATGGATATTTTGATAGCAAAAATGAATGTCATTGTAATAAAAAGAAACGGCAACTTGCCCTTTCTATAAGAAATTCATGAAAAACACACATTTTGTTGGTCCAACATAACCTAAGAGGCCTTAATGCTAATACTGGCACTTATATTTTGTTACTAACTAGGCTTATTGACATTGTGTTAACTTTTCAGGTAGCTTTTTTTCTTGACTTGTTAACTTTTTTCCCAACTTAATTTACAGTAGGTAATATGTCATTCAAGAAAACACCAAAATAAGATGTACAGCCATGTAGCAGTATCTTTCCTGAATGGCTTTATATAGAAATCTCTTGGCTTCTAGACTGTCAACCTGAGGGATGGGGGGGTGCTCCCATTTGCAAGGGGTATGCAAGGGATCAAAAACGCTAACTTGCCCTATAAAGTGTTAATCGATTAATAATCAAATAGCCAAAGATTCCTTAAAGATTGTTTTTTTACGAAATTAAACCAACTAAAACTTGAGGAGTTCTGGTTAGAGCATATTGACAGATGAAAAAGTTTTTATTTTTATGTTAAAAGCGAAATATTTATATATTTTCTTACAATTTTGGTTTTAGAGTCACTATACTCCAGTTAACGATAAATCAATTACTAAATTAGTTGACGATTGTTTCAATAACCGATGTATAATGATTAATCCGATTAAAGGTTTCAGGCCTTGATCTGACTACGTTTTTCATCTTTTTTTAGCTCTTTCCTTTCACTAAATATGCTCCTTTAAGGTATTCAACAGAGACATTCTCAGAGTAGCCAAACAGTTTTCTGACTGTATAGAACAAAGAGTGCACTGCTGATCAGCTGGCTGAAAGATAAGCATCTTTATCGTGTCTGCAAAACAGAAATGATTTGGATCTATCTAATGATAAAGAGCTTAAATACTGTGAAATACAGACATTTTTCTGTCTTTGTAATAAAATAAACATCCGTGAATAATTACAACTTGATAGAATATAGATATATATATGTTCAAAATATAAGCTTTTACATATGGGGGATTGAATGTGGCACATGCCGCCCCTAATGAGCAGAACATTAGAGATGAGAAAATGAATATAAACAATTCTTTATTTATGTTAGAAAAGATAGAAAATGTGGCTTGCAGCTCATTTTACTGTCATTTTATCGTATCATTTTTTCATAAGCAGAATCTTTTGAAATGTTCGACTGCTTCTCGGCGTAAGGAAGCTTCTACGCCTCTGTTTGCAGAACAGTTGGAGAACGACTGATCAGTGCATCTGCTGAGGACGAGAATGAGAAAGAGAAGTTTGAATCAGTGCTCCCATCTATCTGGACAATTTTAGAATAAAACTAACAAATAAAACTCTTCACTTTTTAAGCCCTACCTGCTAATACACAGTTCTATGTTAGCTGGTACCTGGTAACATATTTTATCTGAGTGAAATTTAAAAGTTAGCCTTCTGAGAAAATGTACAAGTAAAATCCAAGCTTATCTTAGCATCATAACTTTATAACATAATAAAAATGTTAAGCGCAAATTCCGCATTTCATAGACTAAAATAATCATAAGAAATAAAAAATATTCTTCTCCAAACCTCTTTTTTTCAACATAACACCAATGAAACCAAAACTTCCAATGTGTAATGCCTTCAGCTCAGCAGACAGAAACATTAAAACAACAAAAGCTTGTCTACAAAAGAGAATACGCTAAAACTTTGAATATCTGTCTGCATTTTTAAGGTAAAACAGGTTGGTTCTTCCTTCATGGAAGTTTATTCAAACGTAGCGACTCTTCATTATAATAGGTATTTTTACTATGTGAATCCCAAACTTAGAAATTAAGATGCAGCTGCAGCTGCAGCTGCAGCGGCAAGACAAGGAAATCACAGATAAGATAAGCATAAAAACCCAAGAAGTCACTTATTTACAGAAAAGTATTCGTATCCAACATCAGCATAACAAGTAAGAGCAGTAAAATATGTATAAAATAAATAGGACTAGTTATAAACTTATTTTATGAACCAGAGTTTAAACATCACTCAGAGGTCTTATTAAACAGAGCAATGTTATCAGAAGTAGACAGTAGTCTAGTTGTAAAAAAAAAAGACAGGGGGATGGTGGAATTTTATTTTATTTTATTTTCGCTGTATACATAGCCCAATTAATATATTCTATTAACCTAAAGCAATATGCATGTTCTGGTTGTTACATGTCAGGTACGCCAGTCATTGACCTTGACCAAGGCACCTTACAGTTTTTGATTTTATTTATTATGCTCAGGCTGCTCATAAGCCCACTTAAAAAACGAATTTAACCGTTTTTGGCATTTACTCAATCATATTTAGTTACTTTAATACAATTGTTTCATGTTAGTAGGGTGGGTCATGAAACAATTGTGTTAAAATAACAATAATAATATGATTAAGCGAATGCCAAAAGCGATTGCATTATTGTTTTCTGTGACACAGCCTGCCAAATGTTGAAATGGCAAGCACCTGTTGTTTTTTGTGAGAGTGCACAAACAACAACAGGTGCTTATAAAATCAAATTCTGATTTTATAGAAAATTTTGAATTTGAAAACGGTTAAATTAAGTCAAAATTCGGTCAAATTCCTAAATTGTGAATGTATATTCATTTAATAAGACATATAATTTTAATTAAACCTAGTTGAATAGAAATTTCACGTCATGCAGCTGTATTAATATATCTGAATCCATTTCTCTATTTTTTTCTTCATGTTTTTTTGTTCCACCATGAAAACACACTGGCCCCCTCCTGGCCCCCTTCTGGCCCCCGGGTACATTTGTTCTAGAACCGCCACTGCTGAGAAATACCTTCTGATCTGAACCATGAGACACAGGGAACATTTAAAACGATTAAAGCAAGAAGTTATCTAAGTAGTGACATAATGCTTGTTTATGCAGCACTAAACTGGACCTTTGCTGCAGTTTGTTTCAGAAAGCAGAGAAACCATAAAGATGTGAGCAGGAAGTCAGAGCCCTGAGGGAATAATGAAGGTGTTAAAGCCGCTGCTTCTTATGCTAATGCTGCTCTGACATCATCAGTGAGATCAAAGCGGGGCCGGGGTACTTTAGAGCTCAGTCTGCCCCCACTCAGCCCACTTCCACAGCAAAGCCACGGCGCGTCACACCGCCTGCTGACCGACACCAGCTCACACACAATGCGGACCTGCCCGGAGCTCTGGATTTTACTAAAGCTGACAGGGACAGCTAACCTGGAGGATAACGACACCCACTGACATTTTACTGCTTTTTATTCACTTTTTGGATTTTTTTTATTTTTTGGTTTTGTGTGCGTGGAGTGGAGTGGAGTGGAGTGGAGGAGCGCCGCGGTAAAGGTGAGCTGCGGAGGTTTTTCTGCTGGAGGAAAATCACAATCCGCCTAAAAAATCATTTCACTTTGTTTGGTGCATTTAAAGGGCGACAATAATCCGCCATTCCTTTAAAAAAGTGTCTCTTCCCACTTAATTCATTTTCTTTTATGGCCAAAACTTTATTGTAATTTTTGGGAACTTTTAAACAGAGACTGAAAAGAAAAGCTTGTGTTTGCTGTGTGTGTGGAGAGGCTCCATTTAATCTAAAGCCTCACATTTACTCACATTTAAATGTTTTAAAGTCATTTCAACACCTTTCCAAGGCCTCCAATAAGTTTGAAGCTAATTTATCCTGTTTTTAATATCGATAATGATCGATTAGATGATTATTGGATGTTTTTTAGTATTTTAGTATAGTAAAGAGTATTTAGAGCTTTAAGAGTCGCTGGAAAAACGCGCACCTTGACTGAGTTGTTTCTGTTTGCTTGTTATAATGATTAATATCAGTTAATAGAGTTTAAAAAGGCGCCGCGGACCAATCAGCGGCCGAGCTGCGGAGCTCGCGCTCGGAGTGCGCCTTTCACGCGCTCGGTGTTGAATGAGGCCTCAGAGGATCTGCTCTCTACCTTTTCTCCCTGTTTTGAGCCGCTGTCCTGTGATGCAGGTCCTCACATTTCCCCTTGTGACGACAAATTCAATTAAAGGGAGAAAAATAATCAGACAAACACATCATGTTTGAATGAGCGGAACCTCAATTCATCTAAAATACTAAGGAGAATATTCCCGTGTATATGCATATATACGTTTTTGTAATAATTTTAAATGGTTCATTATTTGGCTGCGCCCTTTTAGGGTGTTTACGGTTAAAGAAAAAAGATTTTATGAAAATACTACTAAACTAACTAAAATGTCCCTGCTGTTTTTTTTGTTTTTTTGTTGTTGTTGTTGTTTTGTTTATTGGCTGGAAGCAGCTCCTACAGAGGATTTTCCCTGCAGTATGATTGAATACTTGGCGTTCTGCACTGCTGGTGAAGTGCCTCTAGAAGTTTTCCAATTTTTTTTATTTATGTGTTTCTAACTCCTCTGTCTATCATCCCCCTTACCTTAACCCTTTATAGCAAACTCAGTGAAATACTTTGAAAATCTAAATTTCAAGCCAACACTGTTATTGGAATCCAGGACTAGACCTTATTAGCTTTGTAGCTTTAAAAATATTATAGATATTTTAATAATGTAATAACAACAAATGCCAACATGCCTAAATATACCGTAGAAAAACCTTATTCACTATAAAGAAAATGTAAAGTGAGAAAAAAGCGCTTTGATTCAACAAGGCATTAATGCTGATGTACTTACATTTTAGTTTATAAACCTAAATATAATTGTTAACTAGAGCATATTCACGTTTAACTTTGTTAGCTTTTTACCTTTTCTTGGAAGCTTGTTAACTTTTTTCAACTTAATTTACAGTAGGTAATATTTCATTAAAGGTCTCGTCTAATTGGTCAAAATGCCTAAATAAGATGCACAGCCATGTAACGGGATCTTTCTGAATGGCTGGATATAAGATATTGTGCTTCTAGACCTCACCTATTTGTAGGGGTATGCAAGTGATCAAAATGTTAACTTGCACAAAACGTCTTAAAATATATTTTTTCTCTTTATTTAAAATAGCCCTAAATAATTCTAAAAAACAATCAGTGAATCAAAAATAAATAAAGTTTCCACTGCATTAAAGCGTATTTTATGGTCTTATTGTATTCTATATAAACTCTAATTGTGTTTTTTACATTGTTTTAATGTTTTTACCAGCCATTATCATTGATGTGTCTGATTTGATGAGGAGCAGCTCTCACATCCTGCCTCTTGGTGTTCTCACTGCTCTGCTGCTGTCTCAGGTCTGCTCAGGCATTAAATGGCTGTAAGTATCCTCCGCAGTCCTCCTCGTCCAGCTCAGAATGTTTTCATTTACTCTTCTTTTTTCTTTTATGCAAACACTGGTTTAGTCGAAGATCCAGAACTTTGTTTGCTGGATGTTTCAACAAAGTGGAGCCGCTTGGAAAACAGACAGCGGCGTTCCATGAAGCTCCACTGTCTGTGTGTGTGTGTGTGTGGGGCGGTGGGATCCGATGACAGGGAGAGCAAATAAGCCGCTGTTTTTTTTATTGTTGCATTTGTCCAAATTGCGAAGGAATTTTTCCATTTTGTTAGACATTGCTGCACGTTTAACGTCGAAGATGGAGAATGAAACGAGTCCCCACTGGAGAAGAAGAAGAGCTGAGGATTGAAATGAGGTGGCGCCGCGGTGGATGTTGTCACTGCTTGCTGTGTGTAGTCTAGTTAGGCCTCAGATTATAAAAATAGTTTGCTGTAGAAGCAGGACACGGCGGCGATGTCAGGTTTTTTTTAATTCACTCGAGAATAGAAGCAAAACAATCATTTTCGCATGAGGTTTTGGAAAGTCTGTAAAGTTCCAGGGTTACTGTTTGGATTTATATGTTTACTGTTTTAAATTTGTGCAGCGTTTTCACTGATGAACCAATCAGGCTTTTCCTGGCTGGTGTGATGTCCGACCAACCCGATCATTTCGGTTCGGTTTCTCTACACAACTAGAAACACATCTGTGTTAACTGTTAAATCATAATCTGGAATAAAAATTCCTCAACTTAAAAAAGTTTACACCAAACTTTCAAATAAACCTCTACAGCATGATGCTATCAGTTTTATCTCTACAGTAGCCCCACCATTATACATACCGCTGCTCAAAGGGTAATTGTAATATATATTCGGTGTTATTCTCATTTTAATACAAAGATTTAAGTACAGGTATTCAGTCATTTTTTAAACTGCTAATTCTGGGATGATATCAGTGAGTTTATCAGTCAGACTTTCTGCTTTCTTAGCTTAAAACAGCATGCACTTTACTTAAAACTGGTTGGTTGGTGTCGTTCGCGCCTAACGAAAAACTTCCAAACATCTAAAATGTGTCGCATCAAAAGGAGGAGAAGCTAAAGGGGGAAAAAATGACAGCAACGGGTAGGGGAGGGGAGCCCCACACTGCACCGTGCAGACTGAGCATTATGATAGCTCAGTGAACAGGCTTAAAACTGCTGATAAAACATTTCTAGCAAGCTTCCGAATTTATGGATTTAAAATTTCTCTCTGCATAAACTGATCTACAAATAATCACATTTCTTAGAATTAGTGTATTTGTTTTTAATTTGAGCCGATAAATTAGATGGTCTGTTGACAACTCAACTATGAGTATTTTTCCCTTTAAGATAAGATAATTAGAAGTAAGAACATTTATATTTATTTTAAACATAAATCAGGGAAAGTATAATTATGTAATGAAAAATTTACTTATATTTTTACTTTTGCACTCTTTTATTTTTGCCGTTCTGTTCAGTTTAATTTAATTTAATGATTAAAAACTATAAAACCTCAAATTTAATCCATATCATTTCACAAAAGTAGTTTTAAATCCAAAAGGGAAAAGGAAATGATCAGAGATTTTCCTTTTTTAAATATTAACGCATTCATCATTCACATTTATCTTGATTGAAACCACAATAAAACTGATATGAACGCTGCAAAAAGTGTCCAGAAAAAGTCTTTTTGAACTTGTTTAGAGATTAATATACTGAGATTCTGTTAGATTATTATTATTTTCTTCTTTTAAGAAGATCAGCGCAAAGATGTTCCAGCGCTGTGAGACCATTACAGGTGGTAGGACTTCTTAAAAATCATGATATATATTCTTAAAACTACTGGGTCAGCAGATTATTGGATTTATGTTGAGTACAATCTACCAAAATTGGCTCTTACTTAGTATCATAATCTCTAAAAGAGATAAGAAAAAGATCTGTTGGGTAGATTTTAGATTGTAAGTCTTGGTTAAATTGACACTTTGGCAGTGAAACGACGAAGGAACTTTGTTTAAACATCCGCTTCAGAACAAACATGAAGAACACATTAAAAACCCATAATCCTCAGAGGCGACCCTTAAAGAATAGGAGAAGAAAAACACAAATCATTGAAATATTGATTCAAAGTTTTGATCTGATGAAAAAGATCCCGCTGATCACCCGGCTCATGCATCGCTCTGATTTTGTGAATCCAGGCCAGGAGCATTAGTGGCTGCTTGGCGGAGGACCCGCTGGGAACACCTCAGCAGATGTTCCAGCTGTGCGCCCTGATGTCCTCTGTAAATCTAACAGAGAAAGCCGTCCGCTCGTGATCGTGCTCAGCGGTAAAACGCAAAACAGATGCGGCTTCGAACACCTGCCGCCTCAGCCCGTCGTACCTGATCGCCGGGCGCGTCTTGGCGGCCCCTCTCTCCTAATGCACAACAGGCCGAGGGCTGGGAGGCGCTGCTGCTCGTCTCTCACGGACGCTTAACAGAGAGCAGGAGTTAAACCTGAGCTCTTTTCTCCATGAGGCAATTTGCTCAAGAATTAAGGAACTTCTAAACTAGATTAGTATTTAAAAATAACCTTTAAAGCTTTAACAAAAGGGAAAGCCTCTGCCAAGAGCGAGTCACTTGTATTATATAAATATGCATCTGATTTTACTTTGCTGGGGTGTGAGAAAAGCGCTCATCGCCGTGGTGCGAGCCAAAGGAGGGTTACAAATCAAACGGCTGGCGCAGTTCTGTCTTCTCCATAAAAGTGATGCTTTCCCAAATGAATCAACCAGATTGTAACCATCAGAAATAATTAAAAAGGATGGGAGCAGGACATGTAAACAAGCGGGCTGACCGTGGTTTGTTGTTTTGCAGAGCGCTGTCCCACACGCCGGCGTCCTTACCCGTCAACCAGACGCAGCACTGCAAGCTCCTCCCGGGCCTGGTGTCCTCCCAGGCACAGCTTTGCCGCAACAACCTGGAGCTCATGCAGACCATCATCCAAGCCGCCCGCGAGGTCAAGAAAACGTGCCAGAAGACCTTCGCCGACATGCGATGGAACTGCTCGTCCATCGACATCCCCAGCAACGCCACAAAGTACCGGCCGGACCTGGAGAGAGGTAACGCTCCGCATGTAGAGGAAGATTGGCTTTCAGTTAAAGATTTAGAGCTACAAGAGTCTGGATTAAAGACACGCTTTCCTTACAGTTTGGTTGCCAGTAATACATTTCCAAACACTTTAACAGGAAGAGCCCCAGAAGGGAACTGAAGCGTTATTCGGTGTAGACATTTGGTTTGGCGTGCTCAAAATCCACAGTTTTCTCAGGCTGCGTGCCTGCATCTCACTGCAGTTTAATCCAGCTGCTTCTAGGGCCGGCGGTGGTTTCAGGGATCGGGTGTTGGGAATAGGAAGGGGGGTTAGCAGTCATTCAGGAGGACATGTCTGCCTGGGGCTAAATGAGCAGTCTGCACCGGACAGGAAATGGCTCATCGCTGTCCGAGCCTGGCTTTGATCTAACCAGCCCGCGGGCCAATACATGATTTCTTCCAGTACCTCCAATTGCTGCCATGCTTGGACGTATGCGCTGCCTGTGTATCCGCATCACCATCAATCACATCAGCGCTCACTCTGCATTAGAGCAGGAAAGATGATGGTTAAAGGTCATTTCTTTTATGTCTGCAGCTTTCACTTTATTAACAGGAATATGCTGCAAAAACAGCATAAAAATAAGTCAAAATATCTTAAAATAAGCGTATTTGCTCCTAATTTAAGCAGGTAAATACGAGTATCCACTAATAAAATTTGTATATTTGCCTTTAAAATAAAATAATTTGATAATATGCACCTAAAATAACAGAGTAAGTTTTTTTTCTTAATTTAATTAGAAATCATCTTATTCGATAGCCTCATTGTTTTACTTCCTTGTTTATAACAAGGGAAAATACATTTATTCCAGGAAACAAAGAAAGTGAAGATAATAAATTGTTACTTTAAACTAGTGTTGAAAATAAATTGCAGAGTTGAGTTTTTCTCCTTGTTTATGGTAATAAATCAGTAATTTATTGCTTTCCTATAGATCATTTCTAAAAATATCCCGGCTAAAATACTTTAAAAAAAATATAAAACTCGAAAAAATGTTAATTGCGTTTAATTTATGCATCCTTTTGCTGCAACAAAAGCTTCAAGTAAGTCGAGGCAGGTGAAGTAAAAGTAGAACCAATTCATCCTATTTTTACTAAAGTAAAAGGTCAAAGTTTGCCTCAAAGTAATGACTGAAATCAGAGTTAAAAAGTATTTGGTAATCAGGGCACCGAAGAACTGAATAACTGACCTACTTATGATCATAGCAGCTGATTTAATATTTTACAAAATAAAGTTTGGCAAAATGTAGTTTTACCCAAATTCTGATGTTTTAAAGAATTAGACAGAAAAATAACTGTATGAAAAACTGTAATTACACAGTAACAAATTAAGCTATTCACTCTGAGTTTATTAAAAAGTTAGTTACTGAATGTTAGAATAGGCTAAATTACAGAAAACCGTTTACTGTAGTTTTACTCTAAATGTCACAGCAGACTCAGCAGCTGGAAAAGAACATCAAACCAATAAGCTTTGAATACAAAGGAGAGAAAAGTGTCTCTTTCTCTATTTGCTTTAAACAAGCTTGATTTCATTAAGGGATGTTTCCCACAACCAGTGGAGTTGCCAAAAATTTTACTTAACAAGGAGTAAAAAGAACAACGCTATAATACAAACACTAGAAGTGCATTTTCCTTTTCAAGAAGTAACTCAAGGAAAGTAAGTAAGTAAATGTAATGAGTTACTGCGCAGCTTTAAGTATATCCGCTTCTGTGCAACAAAACTCCAGCTACGTCAGGTCGTCTGTGGAGAAAAGTTTGCTTCTCTGGCTGAGGATTTTCTCTTTACCGAGACACATGGATGTCATTTTTTGGGGGGGACGTGGAGGACATATCCTCTTTTCCATTCTTATTTTACTGTCTAAAAAACAATGTTACGCTACAGTACACAGACACCCGTCGAGCACTAGGACCAAGCGGAAAATCGCAGCTCAAGCTGAAGCCCGCTTCCCTGATGTTGGACCGCACACAAGCTGCTGATTGGCTGCCACTCCTGGGAAGCTCACTTTCCAAACATCTGATGCGCCACTGAATCTGGTCTGTGATTGGATGGTCTAAAACGCTGAAGTTAGTTATATTAAGGAATACTTGAGTTGCCTCCGCTTTTAAAATCTAAATTTCGTCCATGCTGTGACACATGAAGATGTTTTAATTCAATTCCATTCAAAATGAAATGATCAGTCCCAAAGGGAAATTAAATAACGTCAGCAGCTCTCGCCGTATGTTTGGTGTTTGGTGTTGTTCTGCTGAAAGCTGAACCTCCACCCGTCCAGCAGGTTTTCCTCAGCAGCTCCTCCTAACAAACTTTGATCATCTTTTCTCTCTCTGCTGGGCTTCCTGGTCCTCCTGATGCCGTTTACAAACTGGATTTAGGTTCAGTTTAGAAGAAGTGGGATATATTTAGAAAAATCAGCTGAAGTCCAAATGAAAATGTGCACCACGCTTTTCAGATTTTCATTTGTTTAAAAAAAGAAAAGTTTAATTTTTCTTTATTACATTTGAACGACCACAAAATTGGAAATAAAGCGAAATGTATAAAAAACAGTGCAAAAAAGTCATTTTTTCTTAAAATAAGTGCATTTTTTTCTGGAATTGAGGAGGTAAGTAAGAGACTTTGCCAATGGAATAAGACAATTTACATTTAAAATAAGTGAATATTATCTAATTTTTTCTTATTTAAAGAGTAGAAATACTCATTCCATTGGCAAATCATCCTGATTTACCTACTAGAATTAAAGTCGTAGGGAAGTCATATTTAAATGTCAAATCATTCTGGCTTAAACATGTATATAAAAATGTACTCTTTATCAGACGATATTGTCCCACAAGTTAGAAAATTTCTATCTGTTTGTTTTCATTATCTTCTGCAGGCCAGTTAGTTATTCATCAGCCTGAACACCTAAATTACGGCCAATCATATATCAGCGATCATCTGTCAATCAAAATTTTTTGGTCATAGCATCTTGATTCATATGTCGCAGCTAATATAAGCAACAGTTGAAATCAGAATAATTTCCTTTCCCATTGAGTTCCGTCCCCAGTGTTCCGGGGATGGAACGCCTGTGTCTTCAGCAGGCGAGCTAACAGAACTGGCAGCGTTGAGCGAGGCAAGGGCTCAAACATGTGGTACGGCTGGAAGCCTTCTACACCAAACCAAGCTTCCTAACGCCCTGGCGTCCTCTTCTACAACATCTTCGTCAGCCGCTTTCCTCCTCTAAATAAAAAGTTTATGATGGAGGAGACTCATCCACGACCTTCAACACTAAACTCTCCTCCTCTTGCATGTTTCCTCTGTCCATAGCCGTTCCTTGACAGTGTCAAGCTCTAAGTCACCAGTTTAGTGCCACTTGGTCCCAATGGAATTTCCCATTGGGAACCTACTAGCAGTTGCTAACTGGTTAGCAAGATGCTTCCGACAAACCGGCCACAAGCAACGGCGCTTGAACCTTCCACCACAACAACCCCGCCCCTTGATAATCGACCAATCACATTCACTTTATTCACTTGTGTAAAGTTGGGCACCACTCGGGAGTAATTCCGAACTGCAGCCGTTGGAACCGCCGCTTCCCTACGACTTTCAGGCTGAATACACTTAATTTAAGAATTTTTTACTTCTTTCTAGGTTGTTTTTGCAGTGAAGGAAATAAACTGTTCAGTGTTCTTCTGCATGTTGTCCCTAAATACCTGATCTTCCTGTCAGGAACACGGGAGGCGGCGTTCGTGTACGCTCTGTCGGCGGCGACCATCAGCCACACCATCGCCCAAGCCTGCACCTCGGGGGATCTACGACTCTGCTCATGCGGCCCCATCCCTGCAGAAATCCCAGAGCCCGGCTACCGCTGGGGCGGCTGTGCTGACAACCTCAACTACGGCTTATTCATGGGCTCCAAGTTCTCGGACGCTCCCATGAAAGTGAAGCGCTCTGGATCCAGCGCCAACAAACTGATGCAGCTGCACAACAGCGAAGTCGGGAGACAGGTACATGCTTCTGTCAGAGGACGGGTTCTGAAAACATTCCTCCTGTAGGCACTGGGCTGATCCAAACGTATTGATGTTTAGGTGCTGAAAGGGGCGCTGGTGATGAAGTGTAAATGCCACGGGGTTTCCGGATCCTGCTCCATACGGACCTGCTGGAAGGGCCTCCAAGACCTCAGGGAGATCGCCATGGACCTGAAGTCCAAGTACCTTTCTGCTACCAAGGTCGTCAACCGGGTCATGGGAACACGCAAGATCCTGGTCCCCAAAGACATTGACATCAGGCCGCTGCGGGAGAATGAGATGATCTATTTGCACAGCTCCCCAGACTTCTGCACCAAGAATGAAAGGCTGGGATCAGTTGGCACACAGGACAGGTAGGAGCAGCATCTCAGCTCTGTGGCAAAGAGAGCTTCATCTCTCTGAGCAACACCAGCACTGCAGAAACTGATCAGATGATGAAATGTACCTCACTGTGAAAACTGCTCTAAAAAAAATTAAATCATTGCATTTTCCCTTAATTTAAGCAGCAAAATAAGATGATTGGCCAATAGAACGAGCATCTTTTACTCTTTTAAATAAGACAATTTAGTTTTATACACCCCAAATAAGATAATTGAGTTTTCTTTATATTTTTAACATTAATCACCTCATATCATTGGTAGATTGTCTCAATTACCTCTTAAAAATATTAAATTGATTAAATATTTCAGGAAAAAGGATTTAAATTTTATATTTTTCAGTATATGCCAGAGATCACGGATTAGCGGACCACCTGCTGGCTAATCTGGACCCAACCTGAATTAAAACATTTATAAATTACTGCATGTTGTCCGACGACAGTGTCTCACTTCACTTACGCTGCTTCTCCTGTTAATACGGTAAAGCCACAATCTTAATTATCTCGCCCCTTTATCTGTCTGAATCCCTCTCACCAGTGCTGCATAATGTTTATCGAATGTGAAATAAGTTATTTTGGCTTTTTAGATCAGAAGTGACTGGTGCAATGTGTTGATAGCCGTACGTTCAATTGAATTCAGTTTATTTCTATAGCGTCAATTCACAACACGTCATCTCAAGGCACTTTACAGTTAACCAGATCAACCAGTCAGATTGATTAAAAGTTTTTATCTAAGGTAAACCAGTTGATTGCATCGACTCATTGACTCAAAGGCAATCCTTCACACTAAACATGCTTGTAGTGACAGTGGAGAGGAAAAACTCCCTTTTAACAGGAGGGAACCTTGCAACATTGCGTTCAATGGTGTCATGGAATTTAGCAGGTCAACCTAGGCCTGGTGTTCCCACAGCATGCGGATCAGAGCCGATGTGATTTTAACGCTGGTTAAACATCTTAAAGTTGTAACTAGGGCTGCAAATAACAATCATTTTACTCATCGATTAATCAATTGCTTATTTTTTCCGATACATAATCGTATAGGAAAAGGTTCCTTAAAAAAAGAATTATTAAAGAAGGTTAAACTAAAACTTCCACTTGTCGGGTGCTGGATAGGACATATATTATTTATTTTTTGTCTTAAATTTAAAATTTGTATATTTGTTTTACAATTTTGGGATTATTACTGCTCTAAGTTGCTCTGTCAGCTAAAGCTATGTTTTACAGTCTTTATACTCCAGTTAATGATTAATTAAATACTAAACTAGTTGATGATTATTTTAATAATCGATTAATCATTATTAATCTGATTTATTGTATCACCTGTAGTCGTAACACACTGTTCTAATATATCTGAGGAAATTTTTAAATCCTGATGCTACAATAAGTTTAGTTTATGGAAAAAATACTCATTCCATTGGCAGATTACCTTTTCTTATCTATTTGCTTTTGGTAATGCAAAAAAACTCTTATTTTAAGATATTTTTTCCTGCTTTGGGAAATGTTTTTGCATTGTGCAGCGTTGTATGTTGTGATGGGTAACTTTCTTCTTGGAGATGTCCTGTTATTCACCATTATTTGCTCTTGCTTAATCAATTAAATTCAATTTATTTCTATAGCGCCAATTTACAGCACATGTCATCTTAAGGCACTTTCCAGTTGACCAGATCATACAGTCAAACTGATTCAAAATTTTTTATCTAAGGAAAACCAGTTGATTGCATCGACTCATTGACTCAAAGCAATCCCTCACACACCTAAGCACACACTTGTAGTGAAAGTGGAGAGGAAAAACTCCTTTAACAGGAAGAGGCCCCATCTGCCGCAGGCCGACTGGGGTTCAAGGCAGACAGGAAGCAGAGACAAAAGCAGCTGTAAAGGCGGCCCCATCCAGGAAACACACAGCCAGGCAGACAAGCTCTGAGCCAACTACCATGTCTGAGGATGAAGAGAGAAACCATCCAGCCAGTCACAGTCAGAGAAACAGGGACTACTTGACTGGAAATGCGGGCCGGATCTCCAACATCTATAAACAAAGGTGTTGATGGCGGTGCAGCTGATATTTCTCTCCAGGATGGAGTCAAATACAGCCAAACAGGAACATACCTAGATGAAGCTGCTATGAGAAAAGCAGAGAGAGAAAGCAGAACGTTAGAGATTGAACTAACAGGATTCTGCAGAATAGGAGAATAGAGATAGAATGAAGCAGAATGATTAAAAGGGGTTCTGATGTCCTTTAGAAGTCTACGCCTGTAGCAGCATAACTATAGAGTATAGCTCACCCAGCCTTATAGATGAATGCATACGATTTAAGCTTTTAACACGCTCTTAATCGAGTTTGCAACTTACGGCTCTGCAGCCTTAAGAGCGTCTTTGGACCTCCCACAGTACCCCTTATATTTTTTTAAATAATACAGACCCAATTAGTGCTTTTAAATATAGATACAATACATTCCGCAGATTTTAAGCAAATTAAAAGAAAATGTTTTCATTGAACATCTGCTGTGATTCCTGCATGAAAAGGATCCTAAACGTACCAGTAATGTAGTTTTAGCGGGTTTTAGGGGTGCACTGATTGTTTTCTGGCCGATCACTGATCTTTAAAAACTCTGACAGCCTGACTTTGACTTTTTTACTAACAAATACATATAATAATACATAAAATACAAATTATAAAATCACCATACACATTTAATGTTTTAATCTTATTTTATTGAAAAAAATAATTAACAATACCTGCAAAACAATACAAAGTAATTATACCTGAACATATATTGATCTCAAACTTCAATTTTTTGACTTTGGAGCAGTTATTTTCAGGCTTATTTTCAGACTTTTTCAGAGGTTAGGAGATCGGAGTTTCACGATCATCAATTTTGTAAAAGTAAGGAAACTGGGGCCAATTGTCGACCAGCTGATTAATCAGTGAATCCCAGTGTTATAGAATTAATTTCGCTTGTCATTAAATTTACATCACTTAAGATATAATCCGTCTCTTTAAGTAATTTTTTGTTTTTTCTTACCTAAAAAAGAGTAAAATGCTAGTTCTTTAAAAAGAAAAACAAATTTTATTTTAAATATATTTATATCTTTTATCCAAGAGCTTATATATATCGTTTACAACTCTAAATAATTGTTATTTTCTGGATGGGTTCATTTCACCTCATTTCAAACTGCAAACTGTTTCACCGCCTGTTTGACTGAAGAGTGAAGCTGTCACCCATTAGTCCAAAATAATACTATAAACAGTTCTGAATAATCTGACCATCCTCAATCTCCTCTCCAAAAAAGATTTCTTTCATCGTTTGAGTAGAAACATCAGAGCCCTGACGGTAGATCTGGTTTAGATTTGTAAGCGTGACTCATATCAGCACCAGAGCAAAGAGGAAATGACCAACCCTGAGCGTCTGCTCATCCAGGAAGTTCGCTCCAGGGAACGCCGCAGTGCCTTTTGGCTACGTTTATTTTCCAGACTGACTGATAAAAAAAAAAAAGAAAGCGTGGCCCCTGAGAGCGTGCCGTCTGTGGCCCCTGTCTGACTGCGCAGCTGAAAAGGCCACACTGAATGGAGTCCTTGTGTTGTTATCTAAAACAATTACAAAGTAGTTATTCTTAGCAGCGAGGGGCCTCCAGCTGATATGGCTCTGAGTGGGTCACAGAATATAGTCGGTGGTGGTCCGTGATAACAAGGGGCCCACACTGTTCTATTTTAGAAGAGATAACAGAACCCATGAAGGGCTCCAACTTGCATTGAAATCGAGAAATTAAAACATCTGTGTTGCAGAGAGAATCACAGACAGAGCCATAACTTCCTGTTTAGGCCTTCATCGCCGATTCATTTGCTCATTTAATGCATCGGATTGAAGCTCAGTATAGCATCTTCACCTTAAAAAGCCCGTCTGCGCTGTTACATATCGTTTTTTTTGTTATAAATGTCATGGATCACATGGCGGTTGAATCATGTGTCCTTCGGTCTTGTGCTACTGATCACAGATAAGCAGAGGGCAGGCTTGATGGCGAGGACGCTTTGGCTGCTCAGTGGCTGCAGATAGCAACACAAATCCAACATCTACAGGCCGGCATGACGCTCCGATTGTCTTTAGCTAAAATATCATGTTTTATGATACTAAACTGGAAAGCAGGAAGCTGTAACAAAATCTACTTGTTTCCCTTTAAAAGCTGAAAATGAAACATGATCACGTCTGTTTTTAAATCATTTCACATACAGCTTTAATTCTTTTCTTCCATCTCTCTTTTTTCTACTTTCTTCATTTTATTGTTCATTATGCTCCTCAATATTTGGCAAATATATCATTATTGTGTGCAATAATGAATTATATTTATCCTATATTTTTGCATTTAACATGCTGATGTGGTTCCATAGGGTGTCATGGCAACAGATGTTGACACTGGACACAAATCAGTTTGCCTGAGATGCTAAAGGTCACAGAGGCGTGGCAGCCCAGATGAGAAAAAGACAAAAGAAAAAAAAACTGTAATTTTAAAATTGCAGCTTAAATCAACAGCATTATGTTCAACGATATTATCTCCTTTAAAAGATGTTCTAATATCATGTGGCCATAATGTTGAAACTTGCATAGAGGGAGAAAGCAGAGAATGAAATGAAGGATCATGAGATTTATTTAATATCGTACTCACCGTCCTACATGAGCTCAGGTTGGAGGGTCGCCTTCTCAGCAGAGACTTCCTCTTCCCAGACACCTCCTCCTGCTCCTTCACAGCCTGGACAGAAAGGCTCAGTACTCTCACTGATCCCAGTGTGTTTCTGTAACCATTACAGTGAAGATTACAGCTACAACAGAACAATGGCTGTTTCTCAATTCACAAGAATGTGAGTATGGACTCGTGTCCTGGCCCAGTATGTTCATGAGCACGCAGAATAAATATGGGTCTATTGGAATAGAAGCGTACTCGTGACGTCACCGGACGCTCGGCTCGTCTGGAGCTGCATATCACCTCCTGTTATTAATGATCTCTAGATAATAATACATTCTTCTTTTATTTATTGCAGGAATAATAATGAACAGTCGGATAAACATAAATCAAATGAACATTTTGCCAAATAAAAGAAAACAACCAGCTGTACTTCATACACGGCTATGCCAAGAGAGGGCCGCTGCAGACGGGCTGCGGTTACCCTCTGAGCTCCGCTGGTTGCTGCGGTCCTCTCACCTTTTTTTAAATTACGCATTAAATCGATATAATGTTCTCGCCTCAAATGATCTTAAAATGTTCTTTTACTGAACAACAGCAATAGAAGAGAGAACTTTTAACTTAATACTCTGAGCTCTGTTGGTGCTCCACTGGAAGCTGCTGCTGCCGCAGTGCATGCTGGGACAAGAACGGACAAGTCTGCTCTGATGCATGCTGGGTAAATAGGGAGAGGTGAGAACAATATCCGGGGACTTTGGCCGTTCTCAGTCTGCTGCTGCTGCTGCGGTTAGCCCTGGCAGCTGTTACCCTCTGAGCTCCGCTGGTTGCTGAAAATAAGCAGTGTCAGCATTTAAATTACTCCGTTCGTCCCCCATACTGCTCTGTTGTCTCCTGCTATCTTCTCCATGAGCAACACTTGGCTCGACCAATGGGATGAGAGTATTCTGGATCGTTACATATATGTTGTCAGCTAATTGGTCACAACGCAGGACAGGGCCTGGGAACAAGTTTACTGTAAGTTTTGTATCTAACGTGCCCTTGTTCTTCATTTCCCATTAGCTTTTTGCTGAATAGTTTTTTACTCTCACCGTAATACGGGACAAAGTGCATTCCTTTTCCACTAAATACGGGACAGGTACTTCTATTTTTAAATACGTAACAACTGTTTTTTTTCAAGGGACGTTGGCAACCCTCTGTCAGGCAAATATGTGATATAAAGGCTCAAGATGAAACAGTTTATGTACTTTCACATCAGACGCTTTCCAACATCAGATTGCTGATTTAATGGCTGCTTGTGCTCATCTCTTTATTTATTCTTTAAGTTAATAGTTGACCTAGTTCCTTCTTTGCTTTAAAGTAAAAATATGCTGCTTTAGTTAAAAATTCAAGTGAGGTTCTACTGCCGTTTCTAAACAGATGAAATCTGATCTTGGTTATTTTGGCTGTTGGTGTCCTAGGAAGACCTTGTATGCTAAATGGTGCCGTTTGCTCCTAATCCTGCAGATATGAACAATCGGATGGGCTGTTTTGTCCCCATGACCCTGCGGTGGTCGGCTAGCTCCCACCGATGTAATAAACTAGACACTCTCACCCCCTCCCTTTCTTGCAGTGGTCATTAGTTTCCAGGGTCTTTCACCTCACTGGTCATTAACACCTCGCCATCATAAAACCAAACAGTTACGTTTGGAAGGGCACGCCAAAGAAAAGGGAGGGCCGCCTGGTGTATTCAGTTTGATTTATGACAGGACTATTCTTTGCTCATTCAGGATGCCCCGGGCCTCTGGAATGAGAGGCGCCAAAGCGGCCATTGCTCAAAGACAACAAAATGGTAGAAAAAATGTTTGGAATAGAGAGTGCACGAAAGGTTAAAGCTTGACAGTCGGTCACAACCTTTCAGAAGATAATTGAAGACTCTGGAGAGCCTGCAGAAGGTTTTAATTCCGTTATTTATTTCATCCTTATTTGACCATAAATATATATCTATATATAATCTCTTGTACAAGAGCATCCTGACAAATATTAAACTTAAAGGCATAAAGGTAAAGTAAAAACATATTTTAGAACAATCTACAAGATGTTTTCTCCAAATCCTTTTAAACCCCTTTAAAGGGTTCAGAGACCTGCTCCTGTAGGATGAAGACATTCGGTAATTGATTCCAGACATAGGAGCAGTATGTAGCAAAGACCTCTTCCCCAGTTCAGGCTGGACCCTCGGGACCATTAGAAGGTTCTGGGAACAAAGAGAGTAATATCCTGCAGTCTGTTGGTTTATATAGCTTAGCGGGTATGTAGGTAGAATTCCCAGAATTGATTTATAGATCCAAATATACCAGTAATTCAGTCTGTTGGTGGACAGGGGAGGACCCACCCAACCCCTCTTAGAAAAACCTGTGCAAAGAGATTTGTTAAAGTCACTGAAACTGAGAGAAATCATTCACGTTGACACCATCTACATCCTTATAAAAGCTGAAACTAAAAATATTTGCTTGTCAGCACCTGGCGATCCTAAATTCATAAATAATTAAGGTTTGGGTTTGTCTCAATTCGAAATATATTTGAATGCAGAGGTGGGTAGAACACCCAAACATTTTACTGATTTAAAATAAGAAAGTAGTCATCTAAAAAAATACTCAATGGGGAGTAAAAAGTTCTTAAACAGAAAATCATGTGTGGAAAAAAATACAACCAGGTATAATTACAAAATAGCCAATGTGGACAGAATTTTTTTTTTTTTCAAAACGTTACTCGCATATATTTCACTAAGTACATATAACTAGTTAGTCCCACCTCTATCCTAACAGCACTGAAAGAAATGTTCGAATAGAACATAAGATGACTGTATCATCTGCATAGAGGTGAACATTGGAGCGTTTGAGCAAACTGGAACATGCAAAGCAATGATCCATATTCTGATCCATTAGGAGTACTAATAAAATGTTTAGCTCCCTTTGAAGTAGAACTGTATGCCTAATAAAACATAATTTGTCCTGTTGGATAGTTTCTGCAATCATAAAGTTTCTGTTTTATAAGGTTATCTGCAAGGTCTCAAACTCGACAATGTTAACATCTTATAAAGCTACTGTTATTTTTCCCTAAAACCAGACCTTTGTCCAGGACTCTTTTAGTTTAATTTAACGGCTGCTTGTTGAATGTTTAGGGATTTTTGCTATTTTAGATCATTTTCAAGGCAAAACGAGTTTATTTCTGAAGCAAAACACATGCTGTCCTCATTTTGGTTCTGTTCAAGTTTTATTTTTAGTTTTCAATTGTACTTTCGTACTGCGTGCTGCGTGCTAAAGTGCGTCTCCGAACGAGATTGGCGGGGCAGCAGAACTAAGCAGAGACTCCCAGACTTCCCTCTCCGCAGACACCTCCTCCAGCTCTGTTGGGGAAGCCCTAGGCGCTCCCAGGCCAGCCGAGAGACATAGTCTCTCCAGCGTGTCCTGGGTCGTCCCCTGGGCCTCCTCCCGGTGGGGACATGCCTGGAACACCTCGAGGGGAGGCGTCCAGGGGGCATCCGAAGAAGATGTCCGAGCCACCTCAACTGACTCCTCTCGATGTGGAGGAGAACCGGCTCTACTCTGAGCCTCTCCCGAATGACCGAGCTCCTCACCCTATCTCTAAGGGAGAGCCCAGCCACCCTGCGGGAGAAAGCTCATTTCAGCCGCTTGTATCCGGGATCTCGTTCTTTGGTCATGATCCAAATTTCATGACCATAGGTGAGGGTAGGAATGTAGACCGATGGTCAGTTTTCAATTGTCTTATTTCCATTTTTGGGTTGTAGTTATTTCTTGTTTGATCTCTTCTGTCAGTCTCCTTTTCCCTAGCTCCCTTCTTGCCTCCTCTGTTCACACCTGCTCCCAATCTGCTAATTAGCCTGTTCTTTGTTTCTCTCTCCCATATATTCTCCTCCTGTTAACTCATTCTTTGCTGGTTTGTTGTAATTTCTTTGCCCCCTTGTTGTGAGTATTCCTGGTTTTCAGTATTTTTGGATTTTTGCTTCTGTTACCCTTTTTGTTATTAAGAAACCACTTCAGCTTTTGTGTCTGCATTTGGGTCCTCCTTCAAACCTCCACGTAACAGTAAAATCAGACAACAATGGACCCAGCAGCCTTTGTCTCAGTTTTGGGCTCTCAAGAGAAGCAGATGGAAATAAGACCAATGAAAACTCAGAGATAAAACTTGAATAGAACCAAAACCATGACGCATGCGTTTTTTTTTTCTTTTTTAGCTTTGTAGTGTTTTTTTTTTTTAACTAAATTTTTTATTTTTTCCAGATGAGACGTGTTTTTGACCTGTTTTATCATAAATTTGTTTTGCAGGCAGTGCAACAAAACATCTGTCGGCAGCGACAGCTGCGACCTGATGTGCTGCGGCCGTGGCTACAACCCCTACACAGAGAAGCTGGTCGAACGCTGCCACTGCAAGTACCACTGGTGCTGCTATGTAACCTGCAAAAAGTGTGAGCGGATCGTAGAGCGATACGTCTGCAAATGATTCACCGGCAGCCGCTGGGCTTCGTACCAAGCCCCTCAGAGGCTACAGATTAACCAAAGCACTACAGTACCGAGAAGGTTTTCTTCTGTCGTCGGCATTAGCACGCATATCTCAACAATTGGCATGTTCTTATGCAGTATCCCTATCATAATACGTCTCCAAACATCCAGCTGGGCTTCGAGGTTTCTTCCTGCACAAGCGATGGTTGGAAATTGTGGCAACGGGACAAACCAGTTCATGTGAAGACCACCATCTTTCTGGGTATTACCTTCTTCTATGTTAATGAATATAAGCCCCTACTCCCAACAGGGATACAACAACCAGTTTAAAAATATCTCTACTAAAAAAGAAACAATATTGATTTTTATGCTGGAGGGTTAATGTTTGGCATCCTTCTCTGGATATTGAAGGGGCTCTCATGGATCCTCATCGTTTTCGGTACGATTAAAACTTGTTTTTCCTCTGGAGCAGTGGAGCACAGAGGTTGGGGAAAACTCAAAGGGAAATCCTCATGTGCTTTTGAATCACAGAGCATTTCTGTGGCTGATGCCTGGGACTCATCACGTGCCCTTCTTGGACCACGACAAGCCTGATTCCCTGTGGAATGAGAGGAGAAATCAAGAACTTTGTAAAACGATGTATTATCTCAGTTTTGTCTGATAAGCAGGCAGATCAAAAATATATTCTATTTTTCAGAGCATATGAGCTTAACTCATGGATTTTGTAAACCACTTTTGTGTGGGTGTATATACTGTATTTTGTATACTGAAATAAAGAAATAAGTATTTATAAAATATTCCAAAACCTCACAAACACTTTGCATTTGTTTTTAATAACCTTTAAATGTTTATAATGTCTTGTAAAGCAATAGAAGTTGGAAATATTTAAAAAGTGAACACGCCTTAGCAGTTTTACTTAAATACAAACATATGTACTACTTTCCGTGCCCATTTTGATGCATCCTAAACGTACAGAGTTAATATTCTTGAGACTGTACCATTTTCTTCCTGGTTGTGGCTACTAACGTTAGTAAAGCATCATCAGGCTAATAGCTGCTCTTTTCCATAGTTGTAGCAGCAAACTGTCAATGTTAATGTCTGTGTTCAACTATAAACGAGAATTCTTTCAAGCCTCACTTTAATCAATATGAACAGTGAAGCTAACATTAGCTTAGCATGTTTATAGCGACAGTGGAGAGGAAAAAGTCCCTTTTAACAGGAAGAAACCTCCAGAAGAACCAGGCTCAGTGTGAGCGGCCATCCGCGGAGGCCGACTGGGGTTCAAGGTACACATCCATGACCGAATGATGACTTAATTTAAACAACTTTTAACATAGATTAGCCTGAGGATGCTCTGCTAACGTAACTAACCACAACCGGGTAGAAAACGGTTCTACATCAAGAGGAGAGATTTCTTAAAAAGTAGCCAATTGCAGGTGGTAAACTTTCTCAGGTCAAAGTGATATTAGCTGAAATGTGTGAACATATCAGCCGTCGTACTGTTTATTTTGCATAAGCAAGAATACATTAGCATGAAGCGCCTCAAAAACGTATTTATACTGCTTTAACTTCTATTTTGCTGCACTTCTTTGCAACAGATCAGCACAAAGTACTAGATTCATTAAAATAAAGGATCCCTGATTTAAAACTTTGTAAAATCAGCTTTGACTAAAATTACAGCAGAGTATTTTTGGGGAATCTCTACCGTTTACACTAGGGATGGAGCGGTTTTTGAAAACCGTCGAACCGATTAGGATTCGAACTGTGTCTGATTAGGATTTACGTGTGTTGCGTTCAGTTCATGCGCTGCTCCTTTTTCTCATAGGTTCTTGTTTACTCCAGAGCAGAAGGTGGCGGTACTGCGACCAAAACCAATCACCAGTAGTAAACAAGGAAGAAGAAGAAGAAAGCGAAGCAAGGTGCGTAGGCGGGTGTAGCAGGGCGAAAAAATCCAGTTGTTGTGGAGAATTATTATGTGGGTATGGCAAGTGGGAAAGAACAGGAGTTGGAAGAAGCGCCAGCCGCCAGCAACACTTTATAGGTCTGCTGTATGGGGCGCTTTGCATTTAGAGTTACCTCACGATGGCCAGAGGAAATAAGTTGTGGATAAAAAGTGCAACAGTGTGCAAAGCATTGTGCAACACGTTTTGTTCATGCTAACAGCAACATGACCAACATGTCATACTAACCTTGAAATCCCTCATACTCCGTAGAGCGCTCCAGCCGTCGCACTCCAGACCGCCTGCACAAAGCAAAGCTACAGCCTCCGCTGAGGCTCCGTCCGGCTTCCCTCTGAGTTCCTTGGAGATGGTAGAGAGCATGGGCCCTGATGATTAAATTCAAAGCAGCAAAACATGCGAGGAAATGATCCAGGGTTTCTCGCGGATCATTAAAATAATTACAATTAGTTAATTTTTTGGGATTTTTGTCATTAATTTCATAAATTTTTATTTTTTCATTAATTTTTATTATTTATTTATTTTTTATTTTTTCGGTGTAACAATAAACATATACCAAACCGAAAACCGTGACCACCAAACAGTGAACCGAACCGAACTGTGGATTTTGTGAACCGTTCCACCCCTACCGTCTACAGATGAATTTCTGGCCTGTTTTCATTTGAAAGCCACCCAGGCTCAGTCAGACTGGCCAGAGAGCTTTTGTGTTTAGCAGATACATAGGTTTTACCTGGAAATGTAGGTTTTTACTTTGAATAGGCCATTCTAACATCACACTTTGATCAAATTTTTTTTTATATCAAACTCTTGCTGCATGTTTAAGGTTCTGACGTAAGTTTCCTTTTGAGCACCTTTCCAGCCCCTGCTTTATAATGGTGCCACCACCTGTACTTTGTGTTGGTCAATACATAAAAGTTCAATGAAACACAATGAAGTCAGCAATATTATACTTGGACAACTTTTGTCATTTTGTATAGACAGAGGGTATACAAAACGAAATTTTGTTTTATACAGCTTTCATGACATTTCCATTTCTCAAAGTGCAGCAGTGATCAAATGTAAACAGTGTGGCAGAAAAAAACATGGTGCAAATAAAGTTCAGAGCATAAAATATATTTAATTTTAATATTAAATTTTGCTGTTCAATCAGATTGAAGTTCAAAGCCCAGTCTTTGAACATTTCCTCTCCTTATAAATTGTTAAAAAGCCGACAGTATCACTCCTACTTCAGCTTTTAACCATCAGCTTCAGTGAGACCCTTACACCTCCAGCTAAAAAAACATCTATCTAATAAAATAAAGTAGATTTTTGTTGGTTACAACTTCCTCCTGCCTCTCAGAATGAGCCAAGAAGAAATGCTTCGATCCCACTATTTAAAGGGGTCCTCAGAATTTCTACAACTGTTAAAAAAAGGTAGTGGAGGATGCAGATTTCTGAACTCCCAAAATTCACCACATTCCACTACAGAGCAGTAAAGTATTTTCATCTAAACCTGTGAAAGCAAAAGAAAAAAAATCGGTATTTCTTTGCTTCACAACAAAGCAATCAGAAGTAAATTCCTTCAGCGGGACAAATATTAGATGACTCTGGAGTTGCTTCACAGCTGTAACCGACTTTTTTCCCTCGTTCTTGGCTACAGTCGCAGGTTAAGCAGATCCCATTAGGCAGATCTATTTCAGGTAATGAGGAGAAATGTGACTCCACATCCAAAGCCAAGATCCTGAATACACAAACTCAGTTAATGTTCCAACAGGAAACCAAATGACGGTGCATGCTAACAATGTGACTGAGTGTTGGAGCTGCGCAGCAACATTTTCAGAGGCCTCACACTGACAGAGATCCCATCTGAGGATGTGGACCAGCTGAAAGCTTGAGAGGTGTTGTTGGGTTTGGGGGGGTTGAGGTCTCTGAGGCTTGGTGTGGAGGTGTGGGTGGGGTCTCCTGTCTGTACACATGCCTCTCCATCATCAACTCCAAGTACTGACATTCCTCTGCCTGCTATTAGCAGAAAATAACTCATGAGTTCACCCACTGCTGTCCGTCACATAGAAGCTGTATGAGAACTGTCACCTTCTGCCAGAACTTGGATATTTGCGTAATCATTTATGCATGCTATCATTCAGATAAAACTGGAAATAACTGAATGGATATATCTACATTATGAGAAACATACAATCCTATGCGACCTGCTCTGTCTGTGCCAGTAGTCTTGTCCTTGGCCTGGCTGGGCTGATTGTTTGCTCTCGCTTCTGTCAGTCTGCCCCAGAGCAGCAGTGGCTACAGTACAGCTTCCTACCATATGAATGCACTGCAAAGACGTGAAATATAGTACATTGATTTGGCTTTAGACAAGCAGGAGTGTAAGACAACTCCCTTAACTCTTAAAATAATAAAAAAAACACGTTAATTATGTCATTTTAGATACTTAAAATATAATAACCTTATATTATATACATATATATATATATATATATAATACAACCACTGGCAGGCCGTCTTTTTGACCGGCTGAAATTAGGAACAAATACTATACTTTGAGGAACATTTTTACTTATTTTTTGTTCAGTTTTTGCAGTGGTGTAAAGTGTTTTGGACGTGATAAATTGCTGTAAACTACAGGACATTTAAAAAAAATGTGATCTTCAAGACTTAAACTGTCAACTTATTAAGGAATACTATAATAAAACTCAATTGTTATTAGGCAAATTCTCAGCTTCTTTGGTTAAATTCATCCAGAAAAATAAAAACTAGCATGCTCGGGAAAACCAGCACCTCAGAGTAGATTGGTTAATGCCTTGAAGCCTACCTCCCATTTGTGCAAAGGCTCATCATTAACAAACACACACATTCATACTATCTTCTTTTCATTTACTCCAGAGTCTTTCGTTCAAATTTAAACGTTTAGCCATAGCATTATAAAAGCATTAATATTCTGATTTATTTCAGGTCAATTTAAAACACAAGAAGAAGAAACTTAAGGAAAAAGAAGAATTTAGAGATTTATCATCATGATATCAGTCTGGTTTGGATTTTTTCGTGCTCCATGAAAGCTTCAGGGTCTGGATCCTTTGCAGAGCACAGTCTACATCGGCTGCATCATTTGGAGGCCCTAACATTGGAAATTAGAGTTTGATGGTCTGCACTCTATAAGCTGTTCTTGGTCTCCGTTCTTTACCTCAGTGCAACTTCTGTCATTGGTTAATAGTGACACAATGAACCCAGGAACTGTAAAGCCCTTAAAATGGAGCTCAATTTGTTTTTTTTCTTCTTCCGTCAACTATGTGACTCTCGGGTGACATGAGCTTTTTCTGAAGAGTGACTAAGCCTAACTTTTAAGATAGAAGCACAGAGTAGAGCTCCTGCTCCTACACATGGAAGGGGATTATCTGATTGGTTGGGTCACATTACCAGAATTTCTCCCTTCTACTGCACTGGGAGGAAACCCTGCAGCCGACCCAGAGCTCCCTGCAGGGATTACATACACATTATTGCAGTTTACCAAGCAGGATTTTCAATTCATAGAGATGTTCAATGTCATTTACGATACATTTACCAAGAGTAGGACACCATCTTCCTCACTTCATCCCTTTAGGTGGAGGTAAAATGTTTAAAGCAGGTCGGCTGCCATACAGAAGAGGGAAGGGCAGCTAGTGCAGAGTAGAAATAAGCACTTTTCCCTTCAACAGAAACAGTAAAGTCCTGCAACAGTGGACTCTGGACTATCCAGCTTTCAAGGTCATGAAAACAATGGAACCCTGGAGCAAAAATGTTCCTGCTTGTAGTTACTGTAAGAAGTAGGGAAATATAAATAAAACGCTAAAATAAAATAGCTAAGCCCTACTGTTGAATGGGAATATTACCATTGCTAGTGAACGAGTTGGCCTCTGCAGATGGCGCTCACACTGAGCCTGGTTCTGCTTTCGGGGTTTTTCCTGTTAAAGGGGAGTTTTCTTCTCAACTGTTGTCGCTCCAAGCATGCTTAGGGTGAGGATTGCCTTTGAGTCAATGAGTGGGTGCAATCAACTGGTTTTGGATTAGATAGAAAACTTTTGAATCAACTTGACTGTACCTGGTGAACTCAATAAAGTGACTTGAGATGACATCTGTTGTTAGTGGCGCTATATAAATAAAGTGAATTGAAAATATGTCACACAAGTTTACAATTGGGGATGACTTCCAAACAAACCTAACCTACCTAGGATAATTTCATGATGCATCACAAGACTGTTGAATTACTCAAAAAATTCAAAAATTTGTCATAGATTACCCCCCCCCCCTTATGGATGGATTGATAGGTACTATTATGTACTGTATTATGTAAGCTCCATACATATGCTGTAGGTCGTAGGTGAACCACATTATTCTGCACAGATTACATGAACATCCACCGCTACTTTATTTGAATAAAACATTTTTCACATCGGTCACTCTATAGGTTTTGGTAATGATGGCACCAGCTTAACATCACACCCTAGAATTAACTGTGGTGTCTAAGCAGCCACATGTGTAAATAAATAATAAAGGAATTCTTCTGCCATGTTTTTTTTCCCCTCAGCAAAACTGTTAGAAATAATCCTGCTAAAATCATTATCACGCCTCCGTAGATTAGATAGGCCTCTAACCTAACCTGCCTTACTGTGGATACGGTGGTCAAGGAGGATTGACCTTCCTGAGCAATCACCGTTATCATTAAGCCGTGAAAATATTCAGCTGACCTCAGACTAACCCTGCTTAAATTATCGCACCTTCAGGTAGTTCACATGGCAACCATCTTTATGTGAGGCTTGAATGCGCCCCTGCAACACAAGCCTGCTGGTCTACTTCTATGGTTCAGGTTCGGCTCAAATCATCAAACAAAAATCCTCATAGTGTTGCTGTGGCTTTCAAAGTACATGTTTTTCTAAAAAAGACCAAAAAACTCCCAGATCTACCTCCATTGTACCCCTTTGTTTTTTTTCTATCTTTGTCTGAATATGTAAGTATCTGTTCATGGTTTGTGTGACCTTTTGCTCAGTGGGAGATGCCCAGTAATGGAGGAGGAAAAGAGGACTTAAATGGAGCACAGTGAAAATATCTGGGCTAATGTTGACCTGGACAATATATTGCCAATTGCCTTTGTGCAGCCTGAAGTCTACATAACAAACTGTGAGTGAGGGTGACAAAGAATTTGGCTGCAGCAGTAAAAAGCCTTTTAGATGTACTGACCCGTACTGTAAATGGACTTTTGTGGGCCCCACCCCCAACCTCACTTTGCCTTTAAATAGGAGCCCAGCAGTGTGTGCTGGTTAAAGGGCGTTGATGTGTGTATGAGCATCGGGTTTCTCCACAGACAAGTTGCTGATAACATATAAAGCAAGGCATGCATCTTTCTAGATAAAGTCAAAAGAGTGGACAACTGAGACAAGGACACCAGCAGCCATTGATGATGCCAATTAGATAAAAACCTTTAAATGGATGCAAATAGGAATTTAGAAAAAGTCCACTCTTACTCAGCTGCATCATGTTAAAACACCTACCAAACAGCTGGTCAGAAAAGTGTTGGCAGGGATGTCTTAAAGGTTAAGTAACTGATGATGTAATTGGACAAATTCCTTCAGGTAGGGTGTCTTCTTCCCCTGTGATGGATGGATATCCTTCATGGTAAAGAAAGATCCAAGGCAAAAAGCAAAGCCTTTGCTGTAGAAGTGGGTCTATATCCTACAATGGAGTATTAGGGCTAGGCAATAGCTTTTTTTCTTCTATTTCTAAAATAAAGTGGTAACATTACAAGAATAAAATCGTTATATCACGAGAATAAAGTCGCAACGAGAATAGTCATAAAATTACGAGACCAAAGTCGCAATCGAACCATACAGACAGATTGGTTAGATGTTTTCTATGGAAGGAAACCCAACTGTTGGCAACCAGTCATTTACTTATTTACATATACTACTTATATTTAGATAGAAAATTACGAGAATAAAGTCGTAAAATTATGGGAATAAAGTCACAACAAGAATAGTCATAAAAATTAATAGAATAAAGTCATAACATTACGAGAATAAAGTCCTAAAATTATGAGAAAAAAGTCCCAACGAAAATAGCCATAAAATTACGGGAAGAAGTCGAAAATTATGAGAAACAAGTTTTATTTTAAAACAACTCCTACAAGAAGCACTGTCTTCCGTTAAATGAGGAATGCCGAGCATCATGTGAAGTTATACTTTGGCATCGCTTTCACAAATAAGGAAATCTTTTATCACACCAGCTCCAAATTGGGCAGAATGTCAAAGTGGACTCAGGTTAATGATTGGTGGAGCTAGTTGGCCGTAATCTGCTGCTCAGAGCTCGAAGGTTTCTTTCTGAAACAGGTTGTGGTATTATTTAATTCTTGCAATATTACAACGTACTTCCTGCATTCCTGTATTCCTGTGATTGGCCTGCCCTCATCGGATTCTCTTTGTGTTCTGAGTCTAGTCACATCCTGGACTTTTTCTGATTGTCATCAGTTTGTTCATCTCATCCAGCCTGTTCATAGATAGTTGTCAGTTTGTTTAGCCATGATCCATCTGCTTTACTTCAGTCTGCCTGTGACATTAGCCTGTACCACGCTGGATCAATCGTAACCCACCTGTTAAAGCTCTTAAACAGTCTGCCTGCCAGCGTTTCTGATTAAAATCATCAATCAATTAAACAAAAGAAAAATGTAAAAGTCTCATGGTGTTTCTCTTATTATCGGGTTCTCAGAAGTTTTTTTTTACCAGATCAGAAACTTCTTGCAATCTTCCAGAATGGATGGATAGATAAACACTACATACCGGTAATCAAAGGATATAAAACGGTTCTTTTGCTCTAGAAAACAAAAATGTGTTCTCTCCTAAAGTTTTATTGAACCAAATATGAACTGACTCTTGCAGCTGCTCCAGTTTAACACCAGCACCACGCTGGTGGCGGACTCAAAGATATATTTTTTTAGATCAAGGCTATCGAAATATTCTTCTAAACTGCAAATTCTTGGCAAGGAAGGTAAATAATTACAAAAGAAACAATTCAATAAAACCATACAGACAGATTGGTTAGAAGTTTTCTATCGAAGGAAACCCAGCTGTTAGCAAGCAGTCTTTTACTTTGCAAAAATCTTTTTTTAATGAATAAATAATTTCTTTTTGCATATAATATATTCCCTATAACAAATATGTCTGTTTCATCCACACTAAAAGATACATTTTTTTGTGATACATTTAAAATCAGAGATTTTAGAACTATGCTAACGTGTGTGGCTTAGCTAGCAAAGGAAAGCCAGGAGTAAATCCCTGTAGGAAAGGAAATAGCAAGGCAGAATTAATATGAATGAAAGAAAGAGGAAGCTAAGTATGCTGGGAAAAGCAAACAGTGGGCCGCATAATCGCAGTAAATCTGGTCGGGGGGCCACAGAGCAGTCTGTGCCCTCAGTCAAGGAGTCAACAAACCAGGAGGAAAAAAGCAGCTAGCTAACCAGCATTTCTGAAAAGGGTTAAAGAGGCTTTATTCATATGAAGATCAGTCGAACCCTGATGTGTTGACAGAGTCTAACAGAGTTAAACCGACTAAACTTTAGAAGAGAGATATTCAGAAATGCGAAGATGACTCTGGTAATGGTTCTACATGCTTGTGTCCAATAAAACCCGTTTATAAATAAAAGAAAAATATGAATCCTGCCTTGGACTGTTATTTACAGTTTGTTGGAAGTGAAAAGAAACGCAGCAGAGGCACAGCAGCTAGTAAATCAGATTAAATTTTTTGCTGCCACAGAACAATAAAAATAATCCCTCCAGTGTCAGCAGACTACATATCCAGCCTTACGGTTTCTGCTTTGGGGACAAAACAGATGGAAAAACAAGACTTTGTGACCTGGAAAACTGTCCCTATAAGATCATCACCAAAGCATCCTCATAGATAAATCAACAACCAAAAAAAATCTGCTTCATAAATAAGGATGACAGAGAAAATGTAGTCGTTAAAGTTTTTGTTTTAAATTGATTTTCAGTCTAATCTGGCAAACAGGCAATAAGGATGCACTATGTTCAGTGGTGGACAAAGTACTCAACAATAGTACTTTGGTAAAAGTATTGATACTTATATACTCCAATCTAACTCAACTACAAGTAAAAGATACGGGGTCAACCATCTACTCTAGTTAAAGTATTGAAGAATTAACTTTTGAAAATACTTAAGTATACAAAAGTACAAATAACCTCTTCTAATATCAGTACATTTCTGTATAATTTTCAGAGTAGCTTTAAAGAACCTTATAACTTTCAGACACCGCCCGATGTTTTGATGTGTAGAATTCAATTCAATTCAGTTTATTTCTATAAGCGCCGATTCCCAAACACATGTCATCTCAAAGCACTTTACAGTTCACCAAATCATACAATCAAATTAATTCAAAGTTTTTCTATCTAAGGAAAACCAGTTGATTACATCGACTCAAATTGACTCCAAATGTAATCCCTCACACTAAGCATGCTTGTAGCGACAGTGGAGGAGAAAAATTACCTTTTAACATGAAAGAAACCTCCAGCAGAACCAGGCTAAGTGTGGCCGGCCATCTGCTGGAGGCCGACTGAAGGGTTCAAGGAGACAGAAGCAGGGATACAAAAGGGGCAACTGTAAAAGGCGGCCCTGTTCATGGCATTAGTATGGTGTGATCAATAGAGTCATGGTTCTTCATACTAGTACTGCTCCTGCTCCCTTTAGGGGAACTAAGGAGTTAAATGATTATAAATTTGAAGGTAATTATTGCCATGTTAGCTATAATGTTGCAAAAACAGTTTTAACCTGTTTCACATGGACAAACCCAAACGTTTCAGTTCCAGATGTGGGATTTACTTAACATTGTACTGCATTTCCAGGCATGAGAGAAGCTAGCATTAATGTGAAAAATGCACATCAAGAAAAGAACTACCGTAAATTCTCTAATATTGGCCTGTATTTATTCCAATAGCGGTCTCCTAATAATGGCGGTCTAAGCTGTCAGAGGAGGTAAATAATGGCCGGTCTCTAATACAGGCCGGGGCTATAAACGTTTTTTCTGGGCATACCTCAACATTATACTTGTGGTAGTAACATACAAGTACCACAGCCCTGCGCAGCTGAACGACAAGCCCTGCTGCTGCCCGTCTGCGCGAGGAAGAGAAC